>JAZKJV010006933.1:0-500702 GCA_037367405.1 Ottelia alismoides
TAGGACCGTCAGTACGTGTCTCCCACGAAGAACAGAGTGGAAAGCCAGAGCCGAAGATCTCCACGCCACCAGCATTCCCCCAGAAGAGCCCACCGCATCCACCGCTCTGAATTGATCGATGCCCCCCGCACCAAAAGACCTCCACAGGTCGTCCGTGTCAGCCTGAAGCTTCGTTTCTTGTAGCATAATGACATCGCAGCCCCACTCCACGAATCTTGCCCCCAGTATCCTTCGCTTGCTCGGGTCCCCAAGTCCACGAACGTTCCAGGATAGAATTCTCACTTGGACCGTCGGGTCTCCCCTGAATGTGGGCCACACCCGCGGCCTCCGCAACTGTAATCTTTATAGACGAGTACGACTGCTCCTCCTCTCGGGAAGATCTTGACCTATTCCTTCGTCTGTACCTCTTACCAGCCCTCCTGTCACTTGTTCCTTCAGAAGATTGATCAATGCGCATGGTGGTGCTCGGCGACATGGTAGCAACAACGACAACATCCTTCACGACCGAGGTCATCAGAGACTTCGAGCAAGGACGATAGAGCAAGACCGAAGCATGGTGATGGCTGGGTCCAACTCCTCCCCTCCGCCCTGACGAGGCCGCACAAGGAAGAGGATGACAGTGGAGGGTCACCAAGGGACGAGCCCCCGGACCCTCCAAACGGGATGGACCACGTCGGCGAGGCAGAGAAGGACACGTATGGCAAAGGATCAGCGGAGCCTGTTGAAGTAGAGAAGACCCGGTTAAGGACCGAATCCGCAAACCCCTTCGTACCCGAAAAACAAGAGAACGGTGGGATCGGACCGCGAAAGGGTCTGCGTATACAAGTCGGGCGCTCGGACCCATATCCACAAGCAAAGAGTAAGGTGACGTCGACCTAACGGTTAACCCTCTTTCCTCGTCAGAAGACAGAGAATTTTTGGGACACCATGCACAGCACACGAGACGGACCCACCAAAGGTCACGTGTAATCAGCGATCAACATCGTGCGCTGTTCCACCAAGGGCACCCCTTGGGAGGGCAACCACCACCTCGGTATATGAAACGTCGTCGTTCGACCAACCAACCTTCACCCTTGGAAGCTTCGACGGCGGCGGAGGTGGTGGCTCAACAAACTGCAGCTCGATTCTGAATGAGAAGCGACCAACCTCCAACTCCGCAAAAGAACTCCGACCATGTAAACCGTCCAGGATGGCCCTGTTGCACTCCATCAACACCCTCGTGTCGTCCACTGGCGAACTGGGCTTGAGCCCGTCGTCAAGCACCGCAAGAACTGCTCCCCACCACCATAGGGCCTTCCGCAAGCAACCTACCCTCCGAGATAGGAAAGGAACGCCTGTCACCCTCGCAACACAAACCTTCACCTCCGAACAGTAACCATCGGCAAATCGAAGATTTCACCAGCGGACATCCTTAGCATCGCCATTCTGAAGAACGCGATCCCTCTGGAAAGTTGAGAGACTGCGGACGCAGCACCTTCGATCATCAAGCTTCACCACATCGCCCATGAACCGTAGCCCTAAGAAACCATGCAGGTGGGTCTCCAAAGTCTCCACCGAGATAGTACCTCGCACTACGAAACCGATCAGCGCATGGAAATCGTAGTCCCGAATGCCATCCCGAACCTCGTCAGAGGTCAAAGAGCCACCTCCCTCCATCACAGGTTGCAGTTTACACGCATGCTGATCTACCCTTACAGGTCGAGTAACACCCGCCACAACCTCGGCGAAAGTAGGACCCCCCGGCGAACAGATGATGTTGTAGATGGTATGCGCTCCCCGCGCCAACGAGCCGAGCCTCGTATAGGACCAAGGGCAGACATGCACGTAGCTTGGCGGTGACCAGGCTTCCTGCAGTAAAAGCATTTCGGCGGTGAAGGGCAGAACGAAGCAACGCGCCCCCTAGTTCCACATCGGAAACACCTCTTCTCCGGCTTCTTGTGTGACACAAGCACCCACTCCCCAGTTCCCCCTCCGGTAGGCTCCGCAAATCCACCGCCGACCTGCCTCTTGCCCTCCTCCCAGAACACAACCGACTTTCCCTTATCCGGGCTTCCGCCTAAAGCCCCGTTGCGAGTTCCCCTCGCGCCCTCTTCCACGCACCAACCCACCGTCGAACCCTCGCGAAGAAGCCTTTCCTCTCGGCGAACTCCCATGCAGTGAACCACCTTGCGTTCCCCACCCTCGAGCACTCCCTCAAGCACTCCACCGCGTTCCCCGAAGCTCCATCCGTCCACTGATGTCAGTATTATCAACATTATCATGCCACCTCCTTATATGAGTCAGTTACCTTCTATGCCATCTCCACCACCACCTCCTATCATACCTTCACCTCCATCTTTCCCACCTTCAGTACCCATTGTCCCCCCGTTACCAAAGTACTATACTCGTCGGTTCTCCTCTGCTCAAGGTCATGATTCGTCATCCAACAGCCCTCAGGTTGGTTTTGATAACTTGATTTCTAACGATGAGTCTGAGGATCTATTGATACAGGGAACACAACAGGATGGTGATCATGGAGATTTGGACGTCCCTATCGCTATTAGGAAGCAGAGGCGTACTTGTGCTTCCTATCCACTTGCTTCCCTGGTCTCTTTTCATCGTCTTACAGGCGATTTCCAGTGATTTGCAGTAGCTTTATCAGCCGTAGAAGTTCCACGCAATTACCAGGAGGCACTACAAGATAGCAAATGACGTCTTGCTATGGAAGAAGAAATGGCCGCGTTGCAGTCCCGTGGAACTTGGACACTTGTTTCTCCTCCCGGAGCGTCTATTGTTAGCTGCAAGTGGGTGTTTACTGGTAAATACCGTGCAGATGGAAGCCTTGATCGGTACAAGGCAAGGCTCGTGGCACGTGGTTTTACTCAGACCTATGGAGTTGATTACTTGGACACGTTTTCTCCAGTTGCTCGACATTCTAGTTTACGTGTCCTTTCAGTTGCTGTAGCACGTGATTTGCCGTTGTTCCGGCTTAACGTGAAAAATGCTTTTTTATATGGAGATCTACAAGAGGAGTTCTATATGCAGCAACCTCTGGGGTTTGCTGCTGAGGGTAGTGTCAACAGGTTTGTAGACTCCATAAGGCAATATATGGCCTTAAACAGAGTACTAGAGCATGGTTTCAAAAGCTTTCAGATTTGATTGAACGACAGGGACTCAAGAGGTCAAATACAGACCATTCCTTATTTGTGCAGAAGACGTCTAGAGGTACTGTTGCTATCATGGTGTATGTTGATGATATTATTGTTACAGGAGATGATGAGCAAGGAATCAAGATGGCGAAAGAAATTCTGGGCAGTCAATTTGTGACTAAGGATCTGGGCACCCTAAGGTATTTCTTGGGGTTGGAATTTGCTAGAAATGCACAGGGTCTTGTGATGACCCAAAGAAGTATGTTACAGATATGCTTGCAGAGACAAGCATGATTGGATGTCGACCTTCAACGACTCCTATGGATCCTAGCATGAAGCTGTATGATGATGATACAAATGAAGTCGATAAGAGAAGATACAAAGAGATGGTTGGAAAACTCATTTATATTACAATTACCAGACCGGATATTGCATTTGCACTGAGTCGAGTGAGTCAATTCATGGAGCAACCTCGACAGGTACATATGGATGCAATATATATGATATTGAGATATCTAAAATCATCTTTAGGCTCAGGATTACTATTCAAGTAAGGAGAAACACTCTCTGTATCCGTATATGCTGACGCGGATTATGCAGGTTGTCCTAAGGATAGGAAATCGACTTCGGGATTTGCAATATTTGTTGGCGGCACTTCTCTCGTTTCGTGGAAAAGCAAGAAACGAACTGTTGTAACAAGATCAAGTGCCGAGTCCGAATACAGGGCTATGGCTTAAGCAAGTACAGAAATGATGTGGGTCTGAGCAGTGTTATGTGATCTACATGTAGAGGTTCCTCTACCCATGGAGTTACACTGTGATAACGAGGCTGCTCTATTCATTGCAAACAATCCTGCGTTCCATGAGAGGACAAAACATATTGAGGTAGATTGTCACTACACCAGAAACATGATTCAGAAGGGCCTGATTTCTACTTCCCATGTCAGCTCTGGAGAGCAAACTGCTGACATCTTCTCCAAGCCACTTCCTAGAGGATCATTTCAGAAGTGTTCATCCAAGTTGAGCATGATCGATATCTATTCTCCAGCTTGAGGGGGAGTGTGAAGAGTTTTGTATTTTCATTTTTCATATGTATCTCTTTCTAATTCTCTTTTCTATTATTCACTTTATGTAATTTACCCATAGGCCTCTCTACTATATAAGAGAGCCTAGGGTTCTCAGAAATAACAAGGGCTTTTATTTTTCTCCCAACAAGCGATCATCTCCTGCGCGCAAAGCCCGCACTTCATCTGGCGGTACCATCTGGCGCACGAAGCCCTTCAGCATCTGGCGGAGCATCGTTTTCTTCCCCCTGCGCAAGAACCTCCAGGTGTCGCTCCTTGCTCCAGTAACGTAGCTCCGACTCCTCTCCAATCTCCAGGAGCTAGTGCACAACTCATATGGAGGGTGATCTTCCAAGCGGTGATGTGCACAACTCCTCCTGCCATGTGCGTAGGCGCTCCGGCAAATCCTTCTCACGCACATCGCCATCCATCCTATTCCATCACTCCTGCACACACTTCCTCCCACCATGTGCGCAGGCGGTGCAAGCGATTGGTTGGGTTCCCCGAAGGGAATGCTAATCTCTTTGCGCATGCGAAGAAAAAGGGGAGGCTCCACTTTTCGGGCCTATCTTTTGGGCAATTGCTGCTATTAGCCTTAAAAAACAGGGAAGTCCGTTGTCTGGGCCGCGATCGGAAAAAAAGCGAAAAGCGAAAGTCCAAGTGGGCTATTATGTGTTAAAAAAACATATGCGTACAAAAAGAGAAAAAAAATCTGTACGCGATAAAAAATGTAATCGTAAAAAAAATCCTGTATGAAAAAAGAAGTCGAAAAAATTGAACGGCTTGGTTAAAAAATGCAAAAAATTGGGACGGCTTATTGAAAAAAAGGAAAAGCCGTAAGAATTTTTGAGAATATTCATGTTTAACCCCATTTTATTGTCTTCTATCAACTTAGTCGACCATTGTCATTTCTACCAGTATGAGAGAAAGGGAGAGTATTGTGTAGAGTCACATGTCTTGTTCCACATTCAGATGTCAGATTCTCCAGACCTGCCAGATATTGCAGACTCTACAGTTGTTCAGTCTTGACATCAGATTCTGAGTCAGTATCAGACACACACATGTATGCGGTCTTCTTTCTGGTGTGCACATGTTTGCCATCTTTTCTACTAGTCCCCATCTTTTATTGTTTTGTTAGCTAGAGTTTTCATGTGAGCCATAGAGACTCCAGAGTAGAGGACCATTCCCTATGCCATGTTGGCAAGGGTTTTCATGTGGTATCATAGGTATTCCATAGTAGAGTATCATTCTCTGTGCCAGATAGGAGAGACCCAGTTCTCCGACGAGAAGACCTTTTAGACTCCATTCTCCAATGACCGTGGACTCCGACGAGGATTACACTTCTACAGCCTTTTCAGTTCAGCCCTTTTCAGAGATGGAGCAGTTGTCCACATGTTGTGGCAGGCCAGAGTACTCCGACGAGGAGACTTTTTTCAGTTGCAGTGGCTCTGACAGGCGCAGTTCAGAGCACATGCTCTTCGACGAGGAGATTCAGCAGACTCACACTCCAGCCCGTTCGTCCTCCTCACCTGCATGGCATGAGAAGTAACGTCCTTGACAATAACCGACAATTGTACGCGTTGAGTTGATATTGTCTGTAGTGTCATTTAGTGCGAGTTGAGGTTCTTTCTATTTGTCCAAGCTGAGCATTGCATGCTCCATCTTGAGGGGGAGTGTTGGAGTATTTTGTTGTCCGCCTTATATGATGTAAGGTAAATGGATATCTCCAGGATCCATTTACCTCATCCAGTGTTTCGTCCCATATCTACCAGTGGTAGAAGTTGGAGGCTCTGTGGAGGCAATATAAAGAGCCCCTGACCTCTTGTATCCATTGAGAAAGTGCAATGCAACTTATGGCCCTTTGAGGCATTCTCCTGTGATTTCATCCTGCTCCTTAGGGAGTAGGGTTCCACGTGAAATCCCGTGGTCATTCCAAGTTTTATTTCTATATTCTGATATGCTTCCGCCTTCTCTATTTTCTAACACCCTTGTACTCATTGAGAAAAATGGAGTAGAGTATCAAGATCTTTGAGACGTTCTCCTGTGGTTTTATGCCGAACCTTATGTAGTAGGATTCAACATAAAACCCTAGTATTCATAACTGTTCTTTATTTATTACTTCTGCATTATATTTTAGCATGATATCATAGCCAATTGATCCATGCATATATATATATATTTGAGATTCCCATCATTTCATTATTTTGTTCATGTTCTAATAGACTTGCTCTCGGTGGTATTAATTTGTGTTTGAGATTAGTTTGTTATTAAAGATAGCGTTTCAAGAATTCTTTTTCGAGATTAGGTTTCTAAAGGCATCGCCAACGACATGATTACAATGGATGCAAGCATCATGCGATCGATGGTCTTCTTCTCTAATGTTGGTTTCATCGTCTCTCAGAAACAAAGTCGCATGGACCTCTGTGCTTTATCTCCTTTGGAAATCGGTCTTCACGAGGCATGTGCGGTGATGGTTCCTTCAGTGGAAACCCTAACTTACAAATGTTGAAGAGAAGACTTGAGATCTAGCAGTTGCACACAACCCTCGTTGCACATGGGCATTGAAGATCAATTAGAGCATCGAAGATGTTGGTCACCGCCTAAAAAGCTCTTGGTGCATGCCCCAGTCATGCACAACTACCCTTGTGTACGGGCCCCTTCTCGCAGATCGTGATCCTCATACAAGCCTTTTTATCTGAGCACCTTCCCATAAGCAACTCTTCCCAGAAGCATGGTCTCCCCACACATGACTCATCTTCGTATCTATAGGAAGCACTCCTAGCCGTGCCCCTTCATGCCTTGCAAAGGCCTTACTCGCCCTGACCTTCTCTATGCGCGAAACCTTCGACGCAATATCCCTCACAATGGCTGTGATGGATTCGTCGTCATTGGTTTTTCATGCCATGAGTTCTTTTATGCCTTAAGTTTCAAAAGAAGAAGAAAAGAGTTGGGTGCATGCTTTTGGGTTTTCTTACTGGGCCTTGGGCCTATGTATCATTATATATATGTTTATTTGTCAAGCCCAAATAATTATATATATGTTTATTTGTCAAGCCCAAATAAGTGGGATGCTGTTGCCTCAAGGGGAGAATAAAGGAAATTGAAAAAAAGATAAAAAAGGGGCAATTGAAACCAAAAAAGGGATGATTGGTTGAAAAAATGATGATGGTGGATTGAAAAAAGGGGGAGGAAAAGAGATAGAAGAGGCACATAAAAAAAGAAAAAGAATGAAAGAACGACAAGATGCCTTTTTTCACGTGTTCCCCCAAGTTGGTTGATTATCCATATGTTTCTGAAAAGCATGTGAGAAAGGGGGAGTATTAAATAAAGATTTCATGCTCTACCAATGTTTGAGGCAATTTATATTAGAGTGAATTTTTCTCAAAGATCTTCAAAGAGAGACTTATTACAGGATTCATCCTCCATTGACGATGTATTCCAATACGAGATCCTTCCGAGATTCCTATGAGAGAACCCACTTTGAAATCCCAATGAGAGCGACCTGTTTCTCTTGACGTTCCTACGAGATCCTTCCTATATTCTCACGACATTCTTTGTTTTGCCCTTCAGAAAGATAGAGCAATCTTCAGTCAAGTAGGCATGTTGCAGGCCACATACTCCATGATGGAGACTCATTTCAATACCCATGACTTTGCTTGTTGCAGATACATAGCACACAAACTAGTTATCAATCGAAATTTTTCTATGGATCGCCCTTCACACTCTACCCCTGCATTTCCTCCTCTCCAACATGACATGAAAAGCACCCTCCTCAGCGGTAACTGACATGATATTCGTCAAGTCAATACTATGAAATGATATTCGTCAAGTCAATATTTTTCATAGTGTCACTGCCATGTAATCTATGTGTGAGGGAGTGCCTTATTTCTATTTGTTCAAGCCTAGCTTCCGTGCTCCTGCCCTCAACTTTCTCCATCCGAAGCAAGACTGCACAATCAAACTACCTTTTGTCGAGGGACCGGAGCATTCGGTGGAACCAATGAACTACACGTCGCTGCTTCTGTGCCGATGAGTGGGACAGAGGGCTCGTGGTACCTATTGCCCACCCTTCCTCTGCTTTTATTAGAAGAAATTCATATAGTCAGCAAGGCCACTCCAAACAAGGTGAAAAAAGCTTTTAGTAGCACAACAATATGGCTTTATGATAAGAAGCCAAGAGAGAGGAATAAAATCACTCTAATAGTACCGCTCTCTATAGTTAAAAAGTCATATGAAAAGCGTCAGAGCCCAATTTCATTCACCAAACGGATGCAGCGCAATGTTGTCTCAATCTGAATATACTCAGACGACTGGGCGATTCACAAACTACCAGCATGTAGCTACCTAATGACAACGACAAACAAAATGCCTTAGAGCTCCCACATAATTTTTCCACAGAGGAAAACATCAACACCATAGCAATCACCTACCATATCACATCTAACGGATGGACTTTGAGAAAGGGTGGACCATCAATAGAAACTCAATGCCACTAGATGTGTTTCACCATACAAGTTGCCCTGCGATGGCCAAGTTTGCTGCACCTAAAGCACATGACCATGTCTTTGCAAGAGTGGGCCATATGCCCTCTTCTTCCAGAACAAAAGCACCCAACATCGTTGGCTCTGGACCCCATCATTTCTGGCTACCGGACATTGGTCACTAGATGACAATCCTTCATCCTAAACACCTTGACCCAACCCCATCCCCATCTCCCTTTTTTAGTAGATATACGATCAACTTTTGTCTTCTCATTTCTCCGCTTCTCCTTGTTTCACTCGGTCATATCACCATTTAATGCCTTCTGTTGGGAAAAGAGACTTCGTTGTTTATTCAGAAAACCCTAGGCTCTCTTATATAGGGAGAGACCTTAAGGGTAAATTACAGAGAGGTCTATATAAAATAAAGAAATAACAACAAACTACATAAAGAGATAATAACACTACTAACTATTTCTACACTCCCCCTCAAGGTGGAGCATAGATATCTATCATGCTCAGCTTGGACGAACATCTCTGAAATGGTCCTCTGAGCAGTGGCTTAGTAAATACATCTGCAGTCTGATCTCCTGAGCTCACATGTGCAGTAGATATCAATCCTCTCTGGATGAAGTCCCTAGTATAATGGCAGTCAACTTCAATATGCTTGGTCCTTTCATGAAAAGCTGGATTGTTGGCAATGAACAATGCTGCCTGATTGTCACACTGAAGCTTCATAGGTAGAGGTACAGCTACATGTAGATCTTCTAGTACTGAGCGAACCCACATCATTTCCGTACTGGCTTGAGCCATGGCCCTATACTCGGATTCGGCACTGGACCTTGCCACAACAGTTTGTTTCTTGCTTTTCCAAGAAACCAAAGAGCCTCCAACAAACACTGCAAACCCTGAGGTTGATTTTCGGTCCTTAGGACATCCTGCATAATCTGCATCTGCACATGCTGAGACAGATAAGTCCGTGCCCTTTCTGAATAGCAGCCCTGAACCTGGAGAAGACTTTAGATACCTCAGTATCATGTGTATAGCATCCATGTGAACCTGTCTTGGCTGCTCCATAAATTGACTCACCCTGCTAACTGCAAATTGAATGTCTGGGCGAGTTATGGTGATGTAGAGGAGTTTGCCCACCATCTCTCTATATCTCCTCTTATCTACTTCATCAGTATCACCATCATACAGCCTCACGCTGGGATCCATAGGAATACTTGATGGTTTGCAACCATCTATGCCAGTCTCAGTCAGGAAGTCTGTAATATACTTCCGTTGGGTCATTACCAAACCCTGTGCATTCCTTGCAAATTCTAACCCCAGGAAGTATCTCAGGGTCCCAAGATCTTTTGTAACAAACTGACGGCCAAGGAATGCCTTCGCCTTTTCTATGCCCTGTGCATCATCTCCTGTAACAAGAATATCATCCACATAGACCATAATAACAACCGTACCTGCCGATGACTTCTGGACAAACAATGAGTGATCGGCATTTGACCTCTGGAATCCTTGTTGCTCAATCAGGTTGGACAACTTCTGGAACCATGCTCTGTGGCTCTATTTGAGGCCATATATCGCTTTGTGAAGTCTACAGACCATCTGCTTCTCCCCCTCAGCAGTAAACCCAGGTGGCTGCTGCATGTAGACTTCCTCCTGCAAGTCTCCATACAGAAATGCATTCTTGACATCTAGTTGAGATATACTCCAATCACGGACCACATCAACAGATAAGAGAATACGAAGGGTAGAATGTCTCGCCACTGGAGAGAATGTATCCATGTAATCCACACCGTAGGTTTGTGTAAACCCACGAGCGACCAAGCGTGCTTTGTACCTATCCAAGGTTCCATCTGCATGGTATTTGACTGTAAAGACCCATTTGCAGCTCACAACGGATGCATCAGAAGGTGCAGGGACCAAAGACCATGTGCCACGAGACTGCAGGGCCCTCATTTCTTCTTCCATTGCTAATCGCCAGCATTCATTCTGCAAAGCTTCCTGGTATGTCCGTGGTATATCCACGGAAGACAAAGCTGTGGCAAATCTCTGAAAATCACCTGTGAGACGGTGAAAAGAAACCTGTGAAGCAAACGGATAAGCGGCACATTGCCGCTTCTGTTTCCGAATAGCAATCGGAACATCAATATCATCATCTGCTGTACGAGATGGGCTAGTGTCTGCCTGTACTGAAGGATCCTGCACATGTACCAAACCTGACCCGTCAGTAGTAATGCCATCTGAACATACCTGAGGCGGGATGATTGGCTGCTGTGTGGTCTGAGCAGGACGTGACCGGCGTGTATAGAATTTCGGTAACGGTGATATGATAGGCCGTGGATTGGGTGGAGGTGGAGGAGGTGGTGGGGGTGGTGGAGGTGGTGCTGGCGTGGAGACAGACACAGGGGAAGACTCAGGTGTACTCAATGTAGGTGGTGGAGGAACATAGATATCATCAGTGGTAGTGGATGGTACCATTCTGTCACCTGCAAGAGAGAAATACATGACAGACTCAAAGAAAGTGACATCGGCACTCACAAAGTACCTCTTAGTTGTGGGATCATAACACCGGTAGCCCTTCTGAGTTCTGGAATAACCAACAAAGACGCACTTGACTGCTCTAGGAGAGAGTTTGTCAAGTCCGGGAGATAGACGATGCACAAAAGCAACAATACCAAAGACACGTGGAGTTAGTGAGAATAACTCCTTATCTGGAAAAATAATGGACATGGGTATCTTTTCACCAAGGATTGAGGATGGCATTCGGTTGACCAGATAACAAGCAGTAAGAACAGCATCGCCCCAGAAAGAAATAGGGGCACAACTCTGAATCAACAATGTACGAGTAATATCTAAGAGATGGCGATGCTTCCTTTCCGCGACACCATTTTGTTGTGAGGTATATGCACAAGTGGTTTGGTGAATAATGCCCTTTGATGACAGGAATTGTGAAAGTAAGCGTGTACAAAATTCAAGGGCATTATCGGTCCGAACATATTTGACATTTGCAGAAAAGACATTGAACACTTCATTAATCAAGGTTTTAATCACATTTCCTGCTTCAGATTTATTTTTCAAAAGAAAGACCCATGACACACGAGAGAAATCATCCACTACCACAAGATAAAACCTGTGTCCCTGATGATCGGGAACACGACTTGGACCCCATATATCTATATGTAACAACTGAAACGGGGAGCTACTGCTTCGACTCAGACGACGTGGGAAGCTCGACCTGTGATGCTTTCCCAACTGACACGCTTCACATTGAAACGAAGAACTAGGAGAGATCTGAGGCAGAAGATGGCGCATTTTCTGAAGTGGAAGGTGACCAAATCGGAGGTGCCAAATGTACGGAGAGACTGGTCTAGCAGAATGAGAGGAGACACCAGCATATGAATCCCGGACCAGCCGATATTAACCATTCTGCTCAGAGCCTCAGCCAATCACCTTGCCCGTGAGTATGTCCTGAAAAATGAGAGAAGACGGGTCACATATGGCACGACAATTCAAATCCTTCGTAATCTGACTAATAGATAGCAAATTCATTGAGAACTCAGGAGCATGCAGAACATTCTGTAATTGCAAAGTGGAGGACATGAAAATCTCCCCCTGTCCAATAAGGGGCGAATGGGTACCATCTGCTATATGCATTGAACGACCGGGAGGAATGTCCCTGTAGGGCTGTAATCTACCTCTATCTCGGCAGAGATGATGTGTGGCTCCAGAATCAATAATCCAGTCAGATATATCATGAGATGTAGTAGATCTACCTGAGGAGCTTGCGGCTACGGAAGAACTGGCAGAGGTAGTGGCCGCAATATCTGAGGAACCACCAGACGAATCACCAGAAGCATGTGGCATAATCTCTCGGAGACGGGCCACAAGTTCGTCAAATCGACTATCTGCAGTAGAAGTCAGTGGAGACTGAGAGTGCTCTGCAATACGTGCTGATGCTGGAAATCCATGCTTCGAATAGCATGTCTCCTCCGAGTGTCCTGTGCGATGACAATAGGAGCATGTCTGACTAAAGCGACCACCCCTCCCTTGGGGTCCACGACCACGTCCACGACACGGCCAGATGGTGGTCCACCTCTCCCACGCGAGACTGCCATCGCTGAAGGAGGTAGAGTAGAAGAGCTGGAGGAGACTAGAATGCGGCTAAGCCGTCTGTAAACATCCTCAACTGGAGGAATAACTGCATCAGCGAGAATCTGAGATTGAGCTGCATCGTACTCAGGGTCAAGGGCCGCAAGTAGAACACCAACCATGGTGGCGTTTCGAAACGCCTTCTGCTGCTCAGGAGTTGCAGTCAGAGGGATGATACTGTATAACTTCTCGAACATCCCTCTTAGGGATGTATAAAGAGAATGGAGAGGTCTGCCGCTCTGCTTCATTGTGAATATGTCGTGCTGAAGCTGCAACATCTTCGTCTCATTTCGCACTTGCGAATATGTGGCGGCAAGAATTTCCCACATTGCCTTAGCAGTGGGCTGATGGAGGACGTCGTTGGCAATCTCCATCGTTAAGGTGCCGGACAACCAGACCTTTGCATAGGAATCATCAGCCTCCCATGAGGCATAGATCCCAGTCTTCTCTGCGGGCTCATCCTCGGTAAGAATATGTTTCTTACCATTCGACTTCATAAGGCTCATGAACTGCATAGCCCAGAGCTCATAGTTAGACCCGTCCATCTTGACTATTGGCGCAGGACCTTTGAATGCGCCGGTGGAGGGCATATCAAGTTTTGATTCTGACATACTGCCGCTTGGAGAAGAACTAGGATATGTAGACGTGATGCTGGATGTCTACAAAAACTGCATCGGATTTGAGTGCGTATGTAGACGTTACGCACTCAAATCCATAGAATGGATGTGGAAGAAACTAGGGCACGCCTAACAAGAGGCTGACAACCCTTTCAGCGGCTAGGAGCCGCTAGAAGACCTTGTGCGTGTTGCTGTTCACGCACCCGGAGGCCGTGCGCGGGCAGCAGATGGAGATGCCGCCTATTGGCGGAGGCCGCTGGGGGCTGGGATCCAACCAGATGGAGTGCTGGATCCAACCGCGGCGATGGAAGGCTGCCGCTAGAGATGGAGAAGGAGAAGGCGGCGGCGATTGAGGGCTGCCGCTGGAGAGAGAGAAGCGGCGGGAGGGCGGCGATTCCGAGAAGAGGGAGGCGGGTGGGGAAGGGGCGGCGGGAGGGAGGAGAGCCCTAGGGTGGCTCTGATACCATGTTGGGAAAAGAGACTTCGTTGTTTATTCAGAAAACCTTAGGCTCTCTTATATAGGGAGAGACCTTAAGGGTAAATTACAGAGAGGTCTATATAAAATAAAGAAATAATAACAAACTACATAAAGAGATAATAACACTGCTAACTATTTCTACACCTTCACTTTCCATTTCCCATTACCCCTCCCCCTCTGCTCTCCTTCCCTTCCTCTCACTCCCTCTCCCTATCCATCGAAGATGAATGCCTTGAGAAGGAGCAAGACTACCTATTCTTTTGGCCAACAGTAGTGGGGATCATCGCTGATTGATATCAAATACAAATGTTAAATTTTATTTTCGACCATTTCTATCTACTAGATTAAATGCATAAATGGAAAGTATGTTATGATATTCTTATTTTGATATGGATCGGTACGAGATGTATACATCAATGCATATAGTTCATGTATGCATGAGTATTTATTTATTAATTGAATATCCTATGAGATAACTAGGTACTTACACATTATCAATCATGTTAAATTTGAGTAAATAAGGCATAAATGATTGTCAACTGTATCTATAAATGGATTACATAGTTATTTCTGTTTTTAAAAAGGGAGTTAGGTGTACACGGATGAATATTTATGGTCAGGAAAATGTTATATGTATCATTATCTAGTTACGAATGAACTCAAAAACAATACTAAATCTGCCTTATGTAGGGAATGTTTGGGAACACTGTAGGGCCTTTTGTTCGGCTTGGCAGCGTGCAATGTAATATAACATATTAGTGGTGGATCCCAGCTCGGGATTCCTTACTCTCCCTATTTTTTTTTAAATCTGCCTTATGTAAAAACTATATTATAACAGGTCAGAGGATCCATATTGCTTTTGCATCCCGCACTTCATCATTGGATTACAGATTATAATAAACCTTCATTTCTTATTCTCAGGTCGCAATGTGCAATTTTGAAACAATCAAAGATGCTGCTGATGTTGCCATTGCCACCATGCTTTCCGGGATACAAGTATGGTTAATAAATGGATGATGAGTTTTAACGTGCTGTAATTCATTTTCTCTTTTAAAATTTTCCTTATGCAGAATATCTGTAACTTCTCTTTAAGTACATAGGTAATTTGGCTTGAGGTTAGAATTTATGTACATGTTAACTTGGAGATTTGATGTGATTTTTTTTCTCGTGAAGTGATGACTAAATGAAGTCTATATTCATTATATTTCATCCATTACTAATCCACAGAGTTCAAAGCACAATGGAGGAGCTGACATGCTTGGTATAAAAAGAAGGCACATGAAACATCACATTCTGTTATAATATGCCAACCTCTGAAACATTATACGAGGATCAACATTTGTCCTTGAATGCTGCTGTCTAAGCATCACATGTTTGTTTGTTTGGAGTGCTGCAGTCAACATTTTCAGCCTAAGATTTTTCAGGAATGGGCAAAGAAACTTTTTTCTGAATGGAACTTGGGTGAAACATTCTGGATTTTGTAACGACTTATGATCTTTTCATAGCAAACACTCTCTTCAAGAAGAGGGAGAGCATTTAATTACTTATAAGAGTGGCCCGACTAGAACACAAATATATAATTTTGTGTTGAGGAGAAAAGATCGGTTGTGTTGCAAAGACTGTAAAGTAATACCGGGAGAGAGTTTGACAACCCAACATCATTTGTTAGTCATGGATGTGCAAATAGAAGGGTTGGTAAAGAAAAGGAGGCTCTCCAAGATCACTAGAACTAGATGGTGGAATCTTCAATTGAAGAAATCAAGCTTCAGGGAGAAGGTTGCTAGAAAATAAGAATGCAGGAGCGTAATAAGAGATAAAGAATAAGAATAATGAAGAACACCGGGATTTTGACGTGAAACTCTACTCCGTAAGGAGTAGGATGAAACAACGGGAGAACGTCTCAAAGGGCTAATGTTTCTATTGAAGTTTCTCATCTGGTACAATGAGTGTGGGGCATTTTATATTACCCCCACCGAGTCTCCACGTCCCACAATAGTAGATGTGAGCCTAAACCATTGGATGTAGATATTGGACCCTGAAGGGATCCAACTTCCCATCTAGTTACACAAGTGACACATATACTCCAACACCCCCTCAAGCTGGCAAGGTTTGAAAAAACTAAAGACAGAACAAGGTGTTTTCCTTGGAACTGAGGCAAGGCGTAGCCTCAAGGCGGTCGAGGCGTACGCCTCAATTTATAGAGAAAACTATGCATAAAACTATAATTATATATATGTCAATGTAATTATATGTTCTCTCCCTAACATATAATACTTGACACTATTAAATATGATGAAATAATAAAGATAAGAACCGGAAAATATAAGATCGAACAACATCATATCCCTTTCTACCCATTTTCATCCCATCAAAAAAGGAATTCGTCGTCAATAAATGTTGTGAAAGAATTAAACATATCTATTTGAAATATTATTGTAATTAAAAGTACGATTAAATATACGCCGAAGAAATTTATTTTATGTGTCTACATATAATATATGATCGCGAGAGAATCCGTGAATCCTATCCATTTCGAACAATTCTTTGAAATATTATTGTGATAAAAAGTACGATTAAATATATGCCGAATTGTTGATATGCCTTGAATCCTAACCATCTGATCATTGTTGAAGAATTGTGTATGCACCCCTCTTGTCGTACCATACCCCAATAAGACAGGGGTCCCGTTGTCCGGTCAACGAGCTTGGGGGGGGTTATGGGGGAGCAGGTGCGCCCCCCCTGCAGGGGTGTGGAGGCAGCACCTTTGGCAAAAAATTTCAAGAGCGGTTCTCTTTTTATTCGGGTATACGGATCCTTCTATTTTGGGTACGAAAGAAACATCCGATTTATGCATAATTAATAGTCACACATAATTAATAGTAAATATGAAGCATTTTGCTAAAATAGTTAGACATAACTAATAGTAAATATGAAGTTATGGGCATGAAAGAAACATCGTATTTAGGATTTGACTTGTATAATCATTATCCTAAACAATTATATATTTATAAGCTTCTCAAACCACAATGCAAACCATTAAAATCATAAAAATACTTCAAAAAAACAAAAATGCCTTGGAAAACGTCTCGACCAACTCGAGGCGGAACGCCTCAACCACCTGAGGCGGACACCTCGCTGGACAGGGTTGAGGCGCATGCCTTGAGGCTAAAAAGGACCACCTCGCCCATCTCAAGGTGCGCTTTTTAATTCCATGGCTGGAGCATGCAATGCTCAACTTGGACACATAAACAGAAATCTCAAACTCACAATACAAGATACTATGAACAATATCAACTCAACGAATAAACAACCGTTGATTGTTGTCGAGGACGTTGCTTCTCATGCCATGCAGGTGAGGAGGAACATCAAGGTTGGAGTGTGAGTCAAACATGTTCTCCTCATCGAAGAACATGTGCTATGTACTGGATCTATCAGAGTCACTGGAACTGGAATGAGTCTCCTCATTAGAGTACTCTGGCCTGTCACATGTAGAAGACCGTGTGTCATGTGGACAACTGCTCCATCTTTGAAGGGCCGAATGGAAAAAGTTGCGGAAACATCCTCGTCGGAGTCCACTGTCGTTGGAAAATGGATTCTGAAAGTCCCTTCGTCGGAGAACTGGGTCTCCCCCGTACCGGTTTAGAGAATTGGATCTCTACTCTAGGGTCCCTATGAAATATTATCTTTTTTTGTGACCTTTACCTCCACGTATGCCATATTTATTTTTATTCCTCGCTTTAGGTTGCACATTAGATGCAGAAGCCTGTGAGGTGGATGTCCGCGTGTTTTTATTAGGACAACATTGATTGCATTGACCCAGGACACTACACAATGAATATGTATTTTTGCCGCAGGACATCCCTAACATCTATTTTTTTTATGAATCCTGGTTTAGCGTAGGTGACCTACTGACCCTTGATATGCTTACATAGTTTATCAGGGCACAATTCAGGGTACTCTAATGAAGGCCATACATACTGATCATCAATAGAAAAAACTTACCTTTATACACATTAAGTTGATTCTCCCATGTGTACCATACACCAACATATGTATGTATCTCTGATTGCCTTTAGGAAATGGCAACGATAGTGTGAGAACATGGAATGTGATAAATATGCCATTTATTATATGTACATATCTGCTACCCCAGATTCACATTGTACCTTTTGCGATCTCGAATCCCAAATTGTGTACATCGGGCACCTGTTAGAGCCTCAAACATCCATTTTGGTGGCCGTTGTATGCACGTTACTATGTGTCCATTTGCAGCTGCACTCCATTTCTGTAGTTCAATGAATGTAGTTTTCCTGAATTTTTGACCAGCAACGAGTGCAACGATAGCCTCATTTGCTCGCTCGTTAAAGTACATTACACAATTATAGAAAGTCTTCTCAATTAGTGTAGCAATGGGTAATCACCTTACATCCACATTACAACTTTCACTTAGATTTGTCGTCATCGACCCAAATCTATACCCACCATCGTAAGCTAGAGTGCACTTCTCCCTGTGGCCATCGTTCGTGGAAAACCACTTACCAACATTCGGGTCCCATTCCTGCAATTTTCCCATGACTTAAGGAAACTTCCTGGTTGACATTTGTTGAGTTGCTGCCTGTACCATCAACTTCATAGAGCCGTTCTTGAGTGCATTGTTGAATTTCTTGCGACATGCCTAGTACAAAATTGTCAGCACGTAAAGGGAGATAAGAAACGAACATCAACATCATTCATTGCGGTAGCAGGATGACGACCAGAAATGATAAATAGAGGCCCATCACACATTCCGACTTCTTTGATGCGAACCAACGAAAGAAACCATTTCCAAGTTGGGCCGGATTCCTCGTCAACTATCTCGAATGCAAGAGGTATAACATGGTTATCTCCATCCACTCCACATGCAAGCGACAGTTTCTGCTTGTACTTGCCATACAAATGAGTCCCATCAATGCTTATCAACAACTTACAATGATTGAAAGCCTTAATGTGAGGGTCGAATGCCCAAAGAAACACTGAAATCTACGACAATGGGGTTTTCACAAGTTTAAGTGTTCCGTATGGTAGATGTCTATTTCAGTCCCCTGAATGGCAACCTTCAATGCATGCAACAAATATGACATCTTTGCATAGGACTTCTTCCAATCGCCAAATATTATTCCAATTGCTTTTCTGCTTGCATCCCATACATATTTTTTGTAACCCAATAATTGTACAACTCGTGAATGTGAGCTCTGCAGCTCGACACCCAAATAGTGGGGTCATCCTTCACCAAGGTTAGCATTGATCTAGCCATGAAATTGTAGTCTAATTGAGGATGATCTTGATTAACTATTTGGTTTATACAAGTGTGTGGGCCTTTCATCTTATAGATCAACCACATACTGCCGAACCTCCTGAAATGACCACGTAGAAACCAAGGCCAACCCTTCGATTGCATGGTGCAAATAATAGATCAGACCAAGGTAGTTTATTCTTTAACCATGAAGTTGTACTGGGTAAGGATGTGATGTTTCTTTACAACATAAATCAAATCATCCTTACTCTTGAATGTTCTGCCCTTTCGAAGTTTGTTACCAAAAGTGTCAAACCCCAACTTCTTTCGAAAACCATCCTCAATTGTTGTATGGGTGTCACATTCTCTACACCAACAAAGCCTTTGCACATGTGTCACATCCTCTAATCCCGAAAAATGGTGCACGTGACAATTTTTTGGGGAATGAGTTCATCGGCTCCCGTCTGGTCATTTACGACAATATTATCATCAAGCTCATGGTCACTGTTCTTGTCCAACTCCTCGTCCGTTACCCTAGGGATGACATCGCGCAAACACGATTAGCTTCTCTGAGGAGAGCATTGCTCATGAATTCGTGAACTTGTTTTGGCTGCGATATAGGGTCACTGGTGCCCCGAACAACAGAAGGATCCGATAGGAGGCGATCCTTCGCGTAATCAACATTCAATACCACATACGAACAACCGACTATCAATAATAATGTCAATAGGTGTTGATTTTCCAATTGTCTAGGCATATACAGATACACCTTGTACATCATCATCATAATCATTAATAGACGTCAGCGTTGGCTCTTCGCTTGCCTCACGTGAGATGTTATGCAGTAATTTAATTAGATGGTTGTCCTTGTCCATGTTGAACTTTCGATGAACTAAATTCAACCACTCATCATAGGTAATGCTCGACATTAATCCAAAACCGCGTACATTGGTGTTCGACGAATCACCAATAGTACACTTCAAATGGAACATGCAATAAATCCGCTTTATTGCAACCTAACACATGGTGGCAATGGATTTATAAGTAGGGATTTATAAGTATGAAAATGTTAATCCAACAAAACTAGAACAACAATTTGGTAAAAAAAATCATGTTTTACATACTAACCAAACCCTAACCTAACACCAAAGACAATCCCGTTTGTACCTAGAGCTTGGAGAAAGCTGGAGGAGCACCAACGGTGAATGCACATCACAAAAGGGAGGTATGGCGTCTGCAAGAGGGAAGCATGGATGCGACAACGAAGGGAGAAAGGGAGCACCAGAGGCTTAAGTACAAGGAGAGGCATCGACAGTAGGCGAGAGGGAGCACCGGGGGCGAGGGCCGAGGGGACGACTTGGGTTCTGCTAGTGCGCGAGTAGAAAGTCTTATGCGGAGAATCCCCGCATGGAAGGGCTTAAGTTTCCAAAGGATTGCGCGCATGTCGTAGGCTCATCTTGCGATATAAGGCCATAATGCATTCATAGAATGCGACATTGGTGTCGCGTTAACAACATGCACTATGCGTACAATAGCAAAGTAAAAAATATATTGGGTAGTACCCATGGATTTTTGTAATCTCGAGGCACTACTAAGGAATTTGCATCACCGTCATTCTTCCTATTCATGAGGCCCTAGGGTTCTTTATATAGAGAGGGGAAACCATGTTTGACAAATTACATAATAGAGATAAAAAGAAAATGTATAGGACGATAAATGATAAAATAACTCTCAACAAAGGTGAATGTGGATGGTCAATTTTGAAAAATGTACAACTACAATCTCATCTCATAAGAGTATTTGATAATGTTAAATTAATTTTAAAGATTTTTATGGGTAGTATAATAAAAACCTAATACTTTACTATTAAAGTGGGCTGATTTTAATGGTCATCACATGACATGAGCTTATGTATCGAGCTGCTTATTTTGTGCTCAAGGATGTCAAAAGTGAAAACCTAATGTGAGGAAAGCTCCTTCTTGCAGGGTTCAAGGAAAGATGGGACCATTATTGGTTAGCAAGCGATTATTTCTACATGTTATACCTGTTTGGCAATCTTGTCCTGTCGTTGCGTTGTGGTAGGCTCAACAAATCAATTAACTCGCAGTTGTTGAGGATATTGAGAGAAAGTTAACGTGTTGGAAAGCTGCATGCCTGTTTAGGGTGAGGTTGATGTTGTTAAAGGTTATGTTATCGAAAATACCACCATTCTTTTTATCTTGACTAATGCCGGTCGGGTTTTGTAAGCAGTCAAAATCACTAATAAGGCAGTTCTTCTCGTCGCCATCTAGTTATGACAAGGGAATTTCCATGGTAGAGTGTGACGTGGTGACTTGGTTTCAGGATAATGGACGTGTGGGTTATTGAAGATTGAAGACGTTAATAAGGCATTGCTAATGAAGTAGGTGATCAGAATCCTGGGAGACGGCTCGCATTTTCTCTCCAAAATGATGCAATCTATTTATTCTATTACTCCAAGTCGTCACGCATGAGTGGATGTGGTGGCATCGCCTTCCACCTTTTGGAGGGGTATTTGCTCCATGCTACCAGATGTGGATCCATCACTCTGATCTATGTTTGGAAGTGGGAGCAGATTCTAATTTTGGAGGGATGACTGGAATAAGGAGGGGGCCTTATGAGATATTTATCTTAGATTGTATGCCTTGATGTTGAACAAGGAGGCTCGCTTTGCAGAGTTGTGTTCGAATGGGTCTTGGCACCATTTTTTGCGTCGAAGCTCTCTAATCAGAGGCTTTAGGAGTTCCTGAGCTTGTCAAGCATTCTGGCCAAATTGGTGGAGCCAACTGCCATTGGGGATTCTTGGTGTTAGATAGATCACATATTTATGCTTACGAAGGCTTATGAGGCACTGTCGACCTTAGCGGTGCTCGAGTTAGGTGTTGTGTCACATGTCTACACTCGGATTTAGAGGTGACAATTCCCTACATTGATTAAAGTGTTCAAGTGGATGCTCAAAAGAGGCAGCATCATGACATGGGCACGAAGATCTATGATTTTTCCAGGTTGTGATGGTGTGTGTGCATGCGACGGCGAAGCATCTGAAGAGATTGATTATTTGTTCTTCAGATGCCCTGTACTTGGGAGGCGTGGGCAGCGGTTGGTTTACTAAGACTTCAGTGGGGAAGTGAGGAGTCATTCTGGAAATCACTTGGTAGTGACCGGACGGGGTCGAAAAAAGGTCGGATTAGAGTACTTGCACAACTTTGGGCCATTTTGTTGCGAGAAAATGGTTGATCTTAAAAATTGAGGTTTTCAAGTTCTGTTTGAAGTGTGGTCCTTGTACATTTACATGTAGATTTTTATATGAATGTATGAAGTAGGGTGCTCCTCTTATGGATGCTCCGCTATTTTTTTCTTAAAGAAACTGTGTGTTGCCTGCACCGACTAAACAGTTGTTACATTATGGTGCTCCTTTGCCAATTTGATTATCTAAATGGTTAGATTCGTTTGTTTGCACTGCACGATGGGTTTAAAAGGTAATGGCAATTCTATTTTACCACACGATGATGATTCTATTTTTCCCCAAAAAAGATAACGATCATGTCTAACTTCACTTGAATCACAACAATTTAATTTTTGTCTCATGTTTAGAATTGAAAGCACATGTTTTAGGTTTATGCAAGGATTTGACATTTTATGGGCTGTCTAATGGGACTCAGATGGAGAGAAGTATTAATCATAGTTAGTCTGCCCATCTGCTAAAGCTTAGACGCGACAAAAATGAAAAAATAATTGTAATTAACTTGGAGTTCATTTGTCCTGATATTATGATTTATACCTGAATATTTATTTTTTCTATTTGTTATATTATAGGTATCAAGAGTTGAACTTCTTGATGAAGTTCAAGTTAAGGCCATAAATATTGCAAATGGAAGAAATTTGCCTGAAGTTCCAACTTTAATGTTTGAGTTTATAGGAACTGGTATGACGGATTTACATTCCCATATTTCTTTCGTCAGTATATTCACACATTCATATTGATAGTAAAAAAATGCTTCTTCTGTTGGAATTTTTTGAATTCCATGGATCACATGCTATGTTCTTTAGTAGAAAAAGAGATTTTAAACCTATTCAAAAACGGGCATGTCTATTTCTCTAAGGGGTTCCCTAAAGTGGTGAAGATTTGCACAAAAATATGAGAGAGTGGTATATTGATAAATAATCTCTAGTCCTCTATATATGAGGGGGCTAGGATTTAGAAGAATACATGAAAGTTTAAAATATGACAATACCCCCATGGGATTATATGTCCTATATTTCTTATGTGCTCAACTTGTTACAACATCACTCAAAATGCGAAGTGCCTTGGTCAACATGTGTATTCTAATATGCATGGGTAACACTAGAAGTCTATTGAGGTCTTGTTGGATGAAAGTATTTGGTGAAGTTGTAATTAACCTTGACATGTTTTGTCCTGTCATGAAAAATGGGGTCGTTTGATGTTGCATGGTAATTGTTTTGTCGTATTTCAACTCCATCATATGGAAGATGAATATTAGTAATTATTTGTTGAATCCACTCAAGATCTATACCACATATTGTTTCTTTCTTTCCTGTGACAAGATTGCCCTTGAAATAGGTGCATGAATTGGTACTGTAATTCCTATCTATAAAGTACCCTACATAATTTGCATCCCTATATGTTGTAATATCCAGTGATGACCAAGATGTAAGGTATGACCCCTTTTTAGGAGGAGCCTTGATGTACATCGAGGCTATTGTGACTATGTCCAATGGGACCTTGATTGTCCTCTTAAATTGACTTAAGTGGGTGAAAGAGGGGGATGCAAAAACATGATTCTTTCACACCATGGCGATTGGAAGGAGAAGGAACCTGATACATGACTTGCAGGTAGAGGGAGAGAGATTCCAGGGAGATGTGACAATTGGTGTGGCAATTGTAGAGCAGTTTCGGAGGTTCAATAGGAGGCTACCATCTTTTGAAGGCAGATTGATTGGAAGGGCGTCAGATCCTTGAGGCCTGGTCAGCAGGTTGCACTTGTTTCAGAGTTCACTAGAGATGAGGTACGCAAGGTATTCATTGACCTCAATGTAGATTGCTGCCCTATATCAGATGGCTTCTTAGTCTTCTTTTATAGGGAATTCTGGGAGGTGGTGGAGGATGACATCATGGGACTATTGTTCAGGTTTAGAGATGCGATTAGGGGACTAGAGAAGGTAAACAAATCTCTGCTCTTGTTACTCCCAAAGAAGTAAGATGCTGAGAGAGTGGACAAGTTCAGACCCATAGCATTGTGCGATGCTATTTACCTCATTGTGGCCAAGGTGTTAGCCAACTGGCTTAGAGGAGTTCTAGATCTCATTCTGCCGGCTTAGACGACATTTATTTCAGGGCGTCAACTGTTGGAGGGAGTCGTGATGGCGTCGGGGATGGTCTTGGATTGGAAGAGAGTAGGGTTTATTGGTTTCCTCTAGAAGGTCAACTTTTTGAAGGCATATGATAGCATGAGTTGGAAGTTTATTTGGACGTCATTAGCCAAGAATGGCTTTCTAGACTGTTGAGATATAGTTATCTACCTTATTATTTTCATATTATCTATTTCTTTTATCTTCTTCTTGTAGTTTGCCCATGAGGTTCCTCTCCTATATAAGAGAACCCTAGAGCATCTCGTTAATGCAATTCATTCTTTTCCTTCTACATGATATTAGAGCGACTATCCTAGACCGGAGTTCCCGTATCCCACCAAACCCTAACCTTACCCTCTCGGCTGCTACCGCCTCGCCGCTCGCCGCCCCTCCCTCCTGCAGCCACTCAGGCCATCGCCCTAGCCTCCCGGTCGCCCTGGCCTCTCTGGCTACCGCTTTTCCTTCTACACAGACATTTGTATGGATTTGATGAAGAGATGCATTACCACTTCCTCGCTTTTGGTGCTGGTTAATGTGAAGCAGGAAAGGGGTTTCTTTCAATCACAAAGGAGGTGTGACAGGGATGTCCCCTAGCCTCATTGTTGTTTTTCTGGTGGATGCTTTGGCCATTATGTTTGGGCTTATGGAGGGAGGGGGTTCCTCAAGGGCTATTCCATAGAGGACTTTTCAGTGCCTATTTTGCAGTACGTAGATGGCACCATTTTCTTCATCGAAGGGGGTGTGGCAGAGTGCAAGGCGGTCGGGGCAATGTTTGATATCTTTGGTGACCTGTCAGGGCTGAAGGCTAATGATGCAAAAGCAACTTTTGTACCATTTGATCTTTCTTCAGTGGACTTAACAACTTGTGTGAGATTTTGGCAACGACACAGAGGAGGTTGCCTCTCAGCTATTTTGGCATGCCACTGATGTCCAGGAGACTTAGGCATATTGATTGGCCGCATGTTGTGGAAAAGGTGTAGAAGAAGTTATTAGGTTAGAATGCATCATATCTCTTTAGAGGTGGGATACTGCTTCTGAAGGCCGTTCTTACAACCATTCATGTTTTCTTCCTGTCAATCAGGGTCTTACCTGTGAGGATTCACAAGAGGCTGGAGGAGCTAATGCGACATTTCTTTTGGTCGTCATCTCAAGAGGACAAGGGGCTTGCACCGGTAGAGTGGTCGACGGTGACTATGCCAATCAAGGAGGAAGGACTTCGGGTGCAATAGATTTGAGATATGAGCAATTCCTTCCTCACGAAATGGGTGATGAGGATTTGAGGAGCCGAAAGTAATTTGTTTTCTAGGCTAGTTAGATATATTTTTGGTATGTCTCCCAACTTGTGTACGTATTGATGTTGTGTCTTTGCCAACTACTTTTTGGAGAGGGGTTTCTTTAGTCCTGCCAACCTGACTAATTCTTTGCGGTTGCTTTTGGGGCATGGATGCGATTTTCTGTTTTGGACGGACGATTGCTCCGAGGAGGGATCTTTTTGTGAATTGTACCTCGAGGTTTTTGTTTTAACAGTTGACAAGGAGGCATGTGTTCCGGATGTGTGGTCAGATGGTTCTTGATTTCCTGGGTTTGTGACCGAGTTTTCAGACTCGAGAGTTGAGTAGTTTATTTTTCTCCCAGGCAAATTGGCGAGACTTGATGTGCCCTCGGAAGTTAGAGATTCATGGTGCTAGAGAGATGTGACGTTCACAGTCAAGAATGCATACAAGGTGGTAACTGCCTCACCTCCTTCGGTGGGTTCGGAGACTTCTCGGGACTATGCTAAGATCTGGATTTGGAAGATTCCTTCAAAGGTGAGGTTCTTGAGAAGAGAAGGAGTCTTGACTGCTGCACAACGAGCCATGTTTTTTCCTAGAGCAATGGAGGGCTATAGATGCTATGGAGATTCGATAGAAGATACTGACCACTTTTTTTTACCAAGGTCCTGGTTCGGTAAACTCATGGGGAATTGTGAAAATTCTGGACATCCAGTGGAGTGATAGGGCTTCCTTTTGGGATTCATTGAGTAGTAATTGGCCCGGTTCAAAAGAAGGATGGACGAAGGTTTGAGCACTAGTCCAGGCGTTATGGTTAAGCCAGAAATGATGTTGCTTTTGAGGGTGGGAGGTTTTGTTTTGAAAATTTCCTTGGGTATGTTAGAACCCATTTTGAAAGTTGGCGGATGTAATTGCCTTCTAGTTTTATATTTAAAATTTATTTTTTGGATCGACCTCTAAAGGAGATCCATCCCATTGTTTCTTAAAAAATGATAGTAGCAAAAATGAAAATTCTAAGGTGGATGCCTGGTCATACACAAAAAGATCATTTAGAATGATGTGATCGAAAGGAAAGTTGGTGTAGCTCCGATATAGGATAAGATAGGATAAAGATGATTTGGCAATTTGCTATATCCGATGTCACCATCAGTGAGGCTGATTGTGAGACCCCTCGTAGTGGGACTCAAACTTGTTTGTAAAAAATGATCTTCATCTTATCCAGTGCTCAAAAACTTGATTGAGCACTCCATCATGTAGAACTCGTTGAGACATTTCCAATGAGTCCGAGAACGCAAAAATCTGAGTTTAAGAGCCTATGTTGCGGTCATTTTAGCGAGTCGGGGTTCGGGTCAAATTCAGATTCGAAGCAAGATCCGGATCCAAATTTTCCCTCACATAAAACCCCCCGAAGCCACCCTTCTCTTCCAAGAACACCCTAACTCAAAGAGCAACTCCTTCCTCCTCCCTCCCCCTCGTCGAAGCACCGGCGAAACTCACCGAAATGTGTCAGATCGATGATCCCATGCCATCACCGCATAGAGAACGTCGAGGTCACCCTCGTATGTGGGTTTGCGTCGCCAGCGGAGCGTCGAACGAGTCGTTTTCCGCGGATGGAGAAACATAGATTGTGAGTTTTTAGGTACAATGCCTTATAACCCTCCTTGTTGGGGGTTTCCACGCGATTATCGACCATGTATGTTCCCTATTTGAACCTTGGTTATCCTCTTTACTTTATTAGAGAAGTCTAGGATTTGGTTATATTGTCCTGAGGTTATATCTACTTGGAGACTAAATTGCAGGTAATTTGCCTCTCCAATCTGCCTGATTTGGAAGGAGAGCAAATCCCTCACCTTGTCGGTTTTCAATTTATTCGATTCCATCCCATCCCTTCACATCCCTTCTTTTGTTTCTATCCATGGAGGGACATATCGATATCAGTATCGATATCGGTACCATGTCGATACGATATATCGTCGATATATCGACGCCATATCGCCGACATCGAACCAAGATTGTGAATAAAATGGCCTGTCGATATCGATATCGACCATATCGGCGATATATCGGTGACCTGTCGATATCGATATATCGTCGATATATCACGATACAACCTTCCTTGTTTCTGTCCAAATACCTGTTTACATTCTCCCCTCCTAAATCCATTAACTGTATACGGTCGAGAATTTTTTTTATTATGTACCGTAGGTAAGCTGCCTCTTGAAGAGGTGGCTTTGGTTAAGAGAGAGCCGCCTCTTCAAGAGGCGGCTTTAGTGAAAGCCGCCTCTTCAAGAAGTGGCTTTTAACCAAAGCCGCCTGTTCAAGAGGCGGCTGTTCGCCACGACCGAAAAAAGGAGAAGCAGCAGCTCTGCTGCTTGCAGAGCTGCTGCTTCCTTTTTTTTTTTAATTTCATACGTTGGCGAAGTGCATGCAAAGTATGTAACACAAAATATGGTATTAAAACAAGTTTAAAAGCCAAGATTCATAGATTAGAAAGTAAATTGTTCATATACGAGGTGCATAACGCAAGCGACAACAGAATAGTTACATACACTATAGATTACATGCTTGCTTTACATTACAAAAGATTGGCAATATATCGTTCTAGGGTCTACGCTCCCTCCTCCGTTTGTACTGTAATTTGACCGGTCTGTCATCGACCATGGTGGTCTCCGGGGTTCTCGGCTCAAATCCATGCAGTTGGCTGTTGCGATCTATATCATCGGTGTTGGTCATCTCGGTTCCTTCAACTCCGAAGGACAACGGGAGGGTTGAATGATGTGAAGGTCCTGCATTGTGCTCTGCTTGATCCCTCCGTGGTGCATGCGGCATTGTAGGCTCTCTAGATGGCCCACACTCAGGAATTGGGGTCTCAAATTTTATGCCGGACTGAAACGTCTTGTAATTCGACGATACCATGGCAAGTACTCGACGGTCGTATCTGGTCCTTCCAATGAAATGGGAGTCATTGGCACAACGTAGTCCCTACGGATGTTCCATAGTCTAATATAAACTGTATGGAATTCCGTTCAATCGACGTTGCTCTTCCCTCGGAGATCGATTGAATGCAAATGAGATGACGTATCGCAAGCCATTGGAATCTCCTGAATGCCACCAAACCGTCGAAGGACTCTGTCCGGTGTATGTAGCTCCACAATACAAAAATGAATCAAGGGGACGCGAGCCACATGTAACTCCTCATTGCCACGGTAATACAACTGCAATAGGGACAACACCTCCTCTGTATATGGAGTCCATACCACCTGCGTTAAATTAGATATATTAAAAAAACCGTTATAAGTGAAAAAAACCTTAATAACGTGTTAAGTGAATACCTGCTCATCAAGTTGTAGGTCAAGTGCATCCCTATATGGTCGAATCACATGTGTAGATTCCGCTGTAATATCAAACTCTGTATGCCATCTTGCTCCCAAGGGCTTCCCTTGCCAAAGAGGTCAGTGGTGAACGACCGGAGCGATTTGGGGGAATCGCTCCCAAGCCCACAATTATAACAGTATCTATGGACCACCAATCTCAACTGCCTCAGCCTTCGATGCGACACATAACTGCCTGTACAAGTAAGCCAAACAAGCTGAGACCCAACTGTAAGAGCCACAAGTTTCCAAGTCCTCCAAAAATGGTAGGTAGATCAGTGAGACCTCGTTTCCTAACTTGTCAGAAAAGATCACACCACCAAAAAGCTGTAGAATGTACGCCCGTGTGTATCGCAGAATGGTATCTTCATCGGCGTTCTCTGGCAGAACTGAGAAGTGCTCAAGTAGCCAAGTCATGCGAACTCGAGCGCCATCAATATTGGGCCGTTCTGACCGGACCCCAAGCAACCGCTCACACATGCCTGCCCAACTGGGAGAAGTAGTAGGACCAATCACCGCCTGACCATCTATCATCAACCCAAATATGTAAGCGACATCCTGCAATGTAACAGTCATCTCCCCGTGGCGCATGTGAAAAGTATGTGTCTCGGGACGCCATCTCTCAACCAGAGTTGTAACTAGGTACTAGTCCAAGGAAATGAAATCCATCTGCATTACGCCAAGAAAACCCGCTACGCAAATGTGGGAAACTATGCGCTCATCCAAGGGAACATGCCTCAGTGTGCTCTCCCGTCGTCGGCACCGTAGGGCGTAGGCATCTCATCACCTGAAAAAGAAAACATATAGATTATGAAAACAATTTTCGGAAATATGATGTGAATATTTCTAAAAGTTGTACTTACATCGCCTGCCCAAACAACGGTCGAACGGTGTTCCTTCTACTGTCGTAAAAGAGAACGGTCAACTGGTCCCGGCTCCATCTGTTCATAAACAACATTAGAAAAAACTAAACAATTACTTTAAATTTAAATATTTTAAAAAGTTTGTCAAGTAAATCATTCACATACTATCTCTGTTGGGACACTTCCTCATTTTATGACCCAATTCACCACAGATACCACACATGTATTTTGCGTCCTTTCATGCGTAGTGTTCCTCCTATTATGACCTTCAACGTCACAAGTGCCGCACTGAGATTGCACGGTATTCTCCCTCATGTCCATCTCATTGTGAATCCTCTTACTCTTTGGTCGCCCATTTTTCCTTATCCTGCTATCATCTGAAATAACTAATGGATGGTCGAAACTGGGCCACTTGTCTCTGTCACCAATGGGGTAGAACAACCCTTTGTAGATGTGGGAGTGAGCTTGCCATGTATACCATGGGCCAACATATTCTTCCAAATCCGTGTTCAAGTGAGATAGAACGGCACATGCATGAGAAAAAGGGATCCTGTGAGTTTGCCATTTTTGACATGTACACGATGCATCGCTAATTAAGACAGTTTGTTTCTTTCCACCTTTTAGTCCAAATTGCGTCATGCGTTGTCATGTGACGACCTCATACATGTGCAAAGGTGCTCCTTGTATGCGAAAACAATGGTGGCCATTACTTCTGTCGATCCAACGCTTCAACATGTCATGCGCGTATTTGGTATATTTCTCACCCCGTCCAATACAATTATGCGCCTCCTCCTAACGGTCACAGAAGTAGCTAATGCAATTGTAGCACGTCTTTAACACCAATGCCACAACTGACAGACTTCTTGATTCCTTAAGAACGACATTGTAGCTCTCAGAAAAGTTTGTGGTTGTGTAACCAAATCTGTAGCCCCCATCAAATGCAATTGTCCAACGTTCCTTTGGACAATCATGTGTGTCAAACCACTTTGCAGCATTCTCGTCGCATTCCTTCAGCTTGTCAATGTAAGATTGCCATTTGGCTTGCGAATAGACTTTTCCCGGCCTTATGACCATTCGATTTAAAGTTTGATTTTTGTGGGCATCATTGAAATTGCTACCCACATGTCGTAGACAAAAGCGCCAATGCACGTATGATGGAAGAAATTGAACCTCTGGGTATCTGAGTGCAGCATGTATCCCAGGAGCACGGTCAGATAACAAACAAATCGGTCCAGCACGGTCACGGAAAACATACAAACGTAGCCTCTCCAGAAACCATGCCCAACTAGGGCCATCCTCCTCGTTGACAAATGCAAAAGCCAACGGTAAAATGTGGTTAGCTGTATCGCTTGAGTAAGCAATAAGGATCTTCTGCTTATACCTTTTATACATGTGTGTACCATCCACACTAACAATGGGCCTGCAGTGTCTGAATGCCTCAATACAAGGTCCAAATGCTCAGAAGGCCCTCTCAAATAGCTCCCCTTCGTTCACTGTTGTTGTGTCAATATCTGTAATCGAATCAGGAATAGCCTCCTCAATGGCCCTAAAAAGATAGGGAAGTTCGTTGTAAGATTTCTTCCAATCGCCGTATACCATCTCGATGCCTTTCCTTCTTGCGTCCCAAACCCTTCTTCTACTCTCATGGAAGCCAAAATCATCTTGAATTGATGTATGAAGAAATGAGACCTTGACTGAGGGAGATATTTTTATTTGATTTAGGAATCTGAGTGTCATGAAGTTGCAATCCAACTGAGGATGGTCTTGATTAACAATACGATTCAAGCAAATATGCGGCTTGTCAACCATTGAGACAACAAACTGTCCATCTATTGGTCGACGATGACCACACAATCTCCACAAACAACCTCTAGCTCGTTCGCTGCAGTGTATTTCCCACACCTTCTTGTCTGATTCCAGTACCGTGAAGTTGTAATGACGTTTAATGTGGAAAACCTTCACGGTGTACACCAAATCGGCTTTGCATTTGAAAAGCATGCCATTTTTCAACTCGTTGCTCAGACTAATCCCATCATCACAGTTCATGCAATCTTCACCATTCAGAATATAACCATCACCCCCTCTCATGTTCAAAAATGGTATGTCAGACACGATACGAGTTCCGAGATGATGATCCTGCTCATTGTCATCATTTTCCATCTCGTCATCCGTATTCTGTGGTGAGGGTTCCATTAACCTGTCCAGTTACGGATCATTAATAGGATCCATGTTTACCACGGGAGCAACGAAGCTATTTCCACCTTGCGGTACAAAAACTTGAGGTACGGATCCAGGTATAGAGACAACGACAGTAAATAGCACGGGCCGATATGCAGCACCCATCTCCTCAGCATATTCGACAATCTCTTGGACATCATCATCAAACTCGACGCACCCAATATAAAAATTTGCTCCATCTTGAGACATTCTATGAAACACCTGTAACTCAAGTCCTTGCGATAACTCCAATCTGAAGACGGACTTAATGTGCTCAATCATCGCCGAGAATGACATTTCGTGACTAATTTTGATAGTTTTCATACGAGCTCCTACATAGGTCACGTCTTTACTAGACTTCGATATTGTACCCCCACAATGACAGAAATAACGAACTTCTCGAGACATCCTACATACCATTACGTCGACATCAATGTATTAGAGTGAAGAAAATAATTCAAACAATCATTTAAGCTCCAACATGCAGCCAAAACCCTAAACCCATGACATATCATACCTTCCTTGAGGTGGGGAAGGAGAGGAATAGCGGAAATGAGGCCAACGGATGTTGGCGAGATGGCTGTAGAGCGGAGGGCGGCGGGAGGCGGAGGCGAAGCGGGCTTGGCGGAGGCAGGAGGTGCTTGGCGGAGGAAGGAGAGGGTTCTGAACGCGTGGGCTTGCGTTCTGGCCGCGCGCTGGGGTTTATGCCCGAACAAAGCCGCCTCATAAGAGGCAGCTTTCACTAAAGCCGCCTCTTGAAGAGGCGGCTCTGTCTTAACCAAAGCCGCCTCTTCAAGAGGCGGCTTACCTACGGTACATAATAAAAACAATTTTCTCGACCGTATACAGTCAATATAGTTTTCAACTTGCCTCCTATACGAATTTTTCTATGTGGTTGTGTCATTGCTGCAATAAACAAGTTTGCTGCAGCTGGGGCTGTTATCAATCGCGGTAGTAACTAGTATCTTATAATATTATAGGCTAATTAGAGTCGTAATACCTATGGCTGCTGCTGCTACTGGTTTGCATATCGTTGCATATTTTTATTCCTATTTAAGCATATTCTTATTCCTATTCGAGGTCTTGAAAGATCCCATATCTTTTGGTTTATTTAAAACAAACTTCATTTGTTTAGGAAAAAAACAAAGAACAGTAAATGCTGAACTTGAATGTTCAGTGATCATTACTTGATTCATGGCTGCTATTTCTCTACAAGGTTATTAGGATGTTGAAGCATAGATCTAAAATCCTAGCTTAATGTAGAAATAAAACAGCTTAAACAAGAATATATCCATATGTCATGAAAGCCTATGTTTATTAAAGCCACTCTTGTATCTCGACATCCGTTGGATTGAGTTGAGATCAAATGCCTTGGATCCGCAGACCCCCCCCCCCCCCCCCACATCGGCTTTTTTGGGCCATTGCAGATTTCTCTAGGTGCAGCATTTTAACTAGCGGGGTCTTTGCATTCCTTAAGATACTCACACTGTCCACAACTGAAATCTTTCATTAAATTTGTTGAACAAGAGGATAACACTCGACTGGAAAGTTTGTTGTTGGCATTGGCTTTATTTTCCACATATTTTTTTTGGAATCAGTAGCTCAACGCTAGTGGCACTTCCGCAGCAGAACTATGGTCCTTCGAATAAGACCTATTTTGTCTGCTGATATATATATATATATATATATATATATATAGAGAGAGAGAGAGAGAGAGAGAGAGGGAGAGGGAGAGGGAGAGAGAGGGGGGGGGAGGAAAGGGAGCGTACTTCATGAAGTAGGTAACCTTATCTATCCATTTTTGACATTTTTTTTGAAGAATACCTCCATGCACGCGCGCACGCACACACTCACAATAATATATCCCTCTAATATGTCATTCAAATTTCGTCAGAAATAGAGACTCCTACACAAACACACATGCACGCGCGCACGCACACACTCACACACAGACAAACAAACATATATATATATATATAATATACCCTTCAGGTGAGATCATGAATTATGTCACTGTAGATGCTTATAGGATTGAAGAATTTCCCTTCTACTTGCATCAGACATGGACGACAGTCCTCCGGTTGTGCATTGTTTTGCTAATTCTCTACAATGTCCTGGAACTCGTTACATTTGTCTCGCTTGCTATGATAGTGCTAACTGTTGTATGCAACACACCACTGACCAAACTTCAGCACAAGTTTCAGATCAAACTTATGGAAGCACAAGACGGGAGGCTAAAAGCGGCGGTGGAAGCTCTAGTAAACAACGATTTGTTGTGTCCCTGCAAAGGGTGCAGAATGGTCTTCATTTTGCTGAAATTCTCTGATGAACTTTAAGAAAGCTCCTGCACACAAGCCGATTGGATTCATATATTCCCCTTTCATATCTCCTTATTTTATGATGAATCCGAGGCCTTATTCTCATATACTGCACATTCACATCCGTGGACTTCCAATGGCACAAATATGATATGAGTGGGAGAGGTTTCTTATATTCTTGGGAGCGATTAGTTTCTTTGTTTTCCGTTTCCTATGTAGAAAAACATGGTGAATATCATGTTCTAAAACCAATCGAAGTTTGTAAAGGTTACTAGAATCGATTTTAGTCCATGGTGATTATTATCATATGGGTGATATTTCATGGTGATTGGGTAGTGGAGTAGTTATCTCTAATGGAGGGGCATGTACCCTTGGGGCTCCGAGTAGAAGCATAGATGCTTGCGATCCCAACCACTACTATGTAGTTGCGACAGTGGGAGGACATGTTGCTTGGCATACCGAGGTGCAAATCTAACGGTGTTCAGCCTCAGTACTTGCGTGCCTTTAGCCCAGTGCTTCTAGAGCGTATCGAGTAGTTATGGTTGGTAGTCTAGTTTTTCGCTTGTTTACTTAGAGTTAACACTCATGTACTAGCTGGTGTAAGTCACATTGGTTTGTAGTCCGAGTGGGAGAACTAAGAAGGAAGTTCTAGGAAATATGGTAAATGAAGTTGGGAATGAAATATAAATATGATGTAGATAAGAAGGATTGGGATGGTTGTGGTGATTTCGACTACGGTGCAAATGATCTTGGTAATCAGTGCCTTTACTCGTGCCCTATGACACAGTGGACTCTTTCACGTGGGTAGTGGACTTGAGCGGTTCGTGATGATTCGGAGTTAAAAGTTGAATTGGGAATCAGAGCTATAATTTGTTAAGTAAAGCGAGTGGACGTGTTGGAAACTTAGGATGCATTATACTCCACACATGCCTACGGATACGTCCCAACCCTAAGGTTTTCTTTTTGCCTTAAAGTCATAGTGTGAGGTCTCATGCGGACCAAGACCACATACTATCTACGAAGGCTGGGTTATTCATAACTAATGAAAATGATTATAATTTGTGGAAAAGAATACTTTGTTGTTTATTCATACAACCCAAGCGTTCTCTTATATAGAAGAAAAAAACCCTAATGGGTCAATTACATATTATGGACAAAGGAAATAAATAACTGTAAAATAATTACATAACATAAAACTCTTCAACACCCCCTTAAGCTGGAGCATAGAGGTCGATCAAGCTCATCTTGGAACAACATCTCTGAAAAGATCCTTTGGCTAGAGCCTTGGTGAGCACGTCTATCGTCTGCTCACTAGAACTGACATGTGATGTAGAAATGAGATCCTTCTGGATCATATTATGAGTGTAGTGGTAGTCTACCACGATATGCTTGGTTCACTCATAGAAGGTTGGATTGTTGTAAATGTATAGTGTGGATTGGTTGTCGCATTAGAGGTGCATAGTAAACGGCACCTCATTTTCTAGGTCAATCAGAAATGATCTAACCGACATCATCTCTGTGTTGCCTTGTGCCATAGCTCTGTACTCTGATTCAACACTCGATCGGGCGATAACTATCTGTTTCTTGGATTCGCGGTCGTTTGCTCAAGTAGTGCGCGATGGTGGTGGCGGCTCCTCCGTCAGCGAGCCGGACGGGGGAATCGTTCCCCACCCACCCCCATGCTCTTCTGTCGTGGGTACTGGGTCGGGGGTCTTCCCGAAGGCGGTGGTGCACCATCGCGGCGTCGCTCTGGTGGTCGAGGACCACTTACATGCTGGGAGTGGTCTAGAGGGTGACCAGGCGGGTCGATGCTCTTTGCAGTTGTCGGCGGATGCGAGGTTCAAGGTTGATGACCGCCCGCAGGTTGGTGCTTCTCGGGTCGACCAGTAGGACATTCGTTCGAAGAGCTTCGCGGTTGTTGGTGTTTTGCAGCGACCTGGACTGGGTCGCGAGGAGAATCGGGCAGGTATATTAAAAATTTTGGGCGATGACTTTTATGGGGACTTCTTCTTTCTAGACGATTATCGATGCTGTGTTAGAGGGCTATCCCCGGAGCAACGGGAGAACCTTCTTCGCCGGGCCGATGATTCGCTCGTGAAGTGGCGTCGTCTACGTGTTGCGGACGGGGCGGCCATCGGGTCGGAAGTTTGCGTGGTCGAAGTTCGTGGAGTTCCTTTTCTATCGCGCACGGTGCATTGTCTTTCCAAAGTTATTGGCGGCTGGGGTCAGGTGCTAGCTATTCTCGGCGACGGTCTTAATCCGGGATCTGATTGGATGTGTACGCGTCTTCTTGTTGAATGCTCCTCGACGTTAAGCAACTCGATGGATGGCAAGGTTCTTTTCGAGAAGCTCTGTCTGGGGCGATGGACTTTCAAGCTCGAGTTCTCCTTCCCGGCGCCGTCCGATAATTCGCCCTCGCCGGCCCTCCATGGTGACGGTTCCCCTTCCGCTGCGGGCCTGATGGTTCGCCTTCTCCGAGCCACGTGTCCACCTGCAGAGATTTTGTCGAAGCAGCGCATCTGCATGGCGCCTTTGCGGGGACTTCGCCTGAAACTCCTCGGGGCACGCGTGCAGGTCGGGGCGCTCGTCGTCACGTGACTTGGGATCTTACCGAGGACGATTCGACTTCTTCTTCTTCTTCTTCCATTTTGTCGGCCAACCAGGTCCACGTGGACGTCTCGGGGTTTGGCGTGGCGCTTCCACTTCCATCGTCTGGCTATGATCATCGTGACGGTTGGGCATTGGCGCGGGCGGGGCCCGATGCGGTTTCTCTTTCCGGATCCGTTATTTGGACATCCGATTATTAGTGCCCGCAGCCCATCTCCGCGATGCCCTTTTCCTCGGTGCTTATTCTCAAAGATTCTATATCTCCGCCTCTCCTGCAGTCGGCTGGCTCGTTCCCCTCTGAGAGCCCCTCTATGTCTCACTCTTCGCCGGAGGATGCTGGTATGTCTCCTCCCCTCGCTGTGCAGGGCTCGTCCTCATCTCTGGTTACTCTGGCAGGTGGCGGTTCTTTGGTTTCCTCCTCTGGCGATATGATCGCTTCTTCTTCTCCCGCTGGTATGGCTTGGAGTGCTTGGAATGCTGTGATTGACTCCCCTTTCAGGTTTGGAAATATCTACTCTCGTCGTCGACCCCTTTCCCTCGGGGTTCCATCTATCTCTTCCTGCCAGCTCCTGCGCGAGGCGGTGGCGGAGGCAGCAGGTCTTCGTCAAATTGGGCGACGAGCTTCTAGTGATTAATTGTGTTGGTCTAGTTTTTGTTAGCGCTTTTGGGACTTGTCTTGGTGTTTAATGAAAGTGCTATCCTGGAATGTTCGTGGGCTTGGTGATCCTGATCGTCGGCGTGCTTTGGGATCTCGATTAGTGGGGTGGGAGTGTGACATCGCCTTCCTTCAAGAAACTAAACTCTCGGGGGTGGATGCAACTGTTTGGATGTCCTTCGGGGCGGGAGGCTTGGATGACTGTCGTTCTTTGGACGCGCTCGGCGCTTCGGGCGGTATCATTTTGGCTTGGCGGTCGTCGAGATTTTCTTTTTCTTCTATTCGTGTTGGCCGACATTCTATTTCTATCGTTTTGGTGAGGGCGGATTCTAATGCTGCTCTGGCTTTCACTTGTGTTTACGCGCCTTTATGTCATATCGCTCGTCGCGAACTGTGGGAGGATCTCCGATCCGATGCGATGGCTTTTGGGGATACTCCTTGGATTATCGGTGGCGATTTCAATGTTACTTTGCATGCGCATGATCGTCCCCGTGGCCGTGGTGGGCTCGATCCGGGGTCTCGCGATTTTTTGGAGTTCATTCAGGTGTTGGCTCTCGAGGAGCTGGTGGCAAACGACATTATATATACTTGGAGGAATAATTCATCTCGGTCCCCGCTCGACAGGTTCTTTGCTAGCGGCAGGATGATGGAGCTCTTTCCTCTGTGCTCGGTTTGCTCTCGGCCGCGTTCTTTCTCTGATCATAGCCCCATTCTCTGGGATTCTGGTGAATCATTTCGCCCTCGTGGCCACTTCCGCTATGAACGGAGTTGGATGTTGGAACCTAACTTCAAGGACATCGTGCGAAACCATTGGTCTCAATCTAATTTTGAAGGCAGTGCTGCTCATCGGTTCCATCAGAAACTTTCCTCCCTTCGTCGTCTTCTGGTGTCTTTTAAATTTAGTACTCGTCAGGCTCGATTATTAGCTCGTCACGAGGCGGATGCCACCATTCTTCGCATGGATCGTACAGAGAACGAGCGGGAGTTAACGCCCGCGGAATTGGCCATTCGCGCCTCCGCGCTGCAGGTCGTCTCTTTGGAGGACAGGAAGAGATCTATTGAGTGGCGTCAGCGTTCGCGCTTACGTTGGATCAAGCATGGGGATGCAAACACCGCCTTCTTCCATCGGGTCGCCAGTGCTCGAAAACGTGCAAATAATGTCTCTTCTCTCTTGGTCGATGATTCTTTAATTCAGGAGGAGCAGGAGTTGGGCGTGGCCCTGGCAAATTACTTTAAGAACTTCTTTGATCGTCAGCCTATTCGGTCGTGGCGGTGGACGGGGCGTGGGGCCTCCACCCTTGCGCCCTCGGAGGCGGCAACGATTTCTCGGCCACTATCGTTGGAGGAGCTCAAAGGTGCGGCCTGGGACCTTAATGTCGATGCTGCCCCTGGGCCTGCTGGATTCCCTATTTCTTTCTATCGTGATTTTTGGGATGTGCTTGCAAATGACATCTTGGACGTTGCCCTCGATTTTTGCGAAGGAAATAGGGGCTTCAACATTATTAACAAGGCAAATATTGTTCTTATTCCCAAGACCCCTTCGGCCAACCGTATTGAGGATTTCCGACCTATTTCTATTTCGAATGGCATCTACTTAATCATTGCTAAGGCTCTCGCTCGCCAGCTTGCGCCACTCCTCGTATCGCTCATCTCGCCTTCTCAAGCTGCCTTCGTTCAAGGGAGGCAAATTTCTGAATGCTATGCGGTCACCTCCGAGATTGTCGATGTTTGGCACCGCAATGCGACGAAGGGGCTGCTGTGGAAAATTGACTTCGCTAAGGCATATGATTCTCTGGATTGGCGCTTCTTATGGTCGGTTTTAAAGCGGCGGGGATTTCCCCCGCTTTGGATTTCTTGGATTCGGCGGTGTGTAACTGTTGGAAAACGTGAATGAGTTGTTTATTCCATAGCCCTAGGCTCTCTTATATAGGGGAGTAGCCTATGGGTAAATTACATAGAGAGGATAACAAGAGAAATAAAAAAAATAGCAAAGAGGTACAATAACTCAACGTGCGTCAACACTCCCCCTCAAGATGGAGCATAGATGTCAATCATGCTCAGCTTGGAAGCACACTTCTGAAATGGGCCACGTAATAATGCCTTGGTAAAAATGTCTGCCGTCTGGTTCTCTGAAGTAACGTGGGATGTGGTAATAAATCCTTTCTGGATCATATCACGTATGAAGTGACAATCCACTTCAATATGCTTGGTCCGCTCATGGAATGCAGGATTATTAGCAATGAACAAAGCAGCCATATTATCACACTCCAAGTTCATAGGAAGTGGTATATCTAAGCATAGATCTGTCAGCACTGCTTTCACCCACATCATCTCTGTAGTAGCCTGGGCCATAGCCCTATATTCGGATTCAGCACTGGATCTAGCTACCACAGTTTGCTTCTTGCTCCTCCATGAGACTAGGGCATCTCCGACATAGACAGCGTACCCTGAGGTGGACTTTCTATCCTTAGGACATCCTGCATAGTCTGCATCTGCGCATGCATAGACAGAAATCCCCTTTCCTTTCTTAAACAGCATACCTTTACCTGGAGAAGATTTGAGGTATCTAAGTATCATGTGTATTGCATCCATATGCACCTGACGTGGCTGCTCCATGAACTGGCTCACACGGCTCACTGCAAATAATATATCTGGCCTAGTGATGGTAACATATAGCAGTTTGCCTACCAGTTCTCTGTATCTTCTCCTGTTAACCTCCTCTGTGTCATCATCATACATCTTCATGCTAGGATCCATAGGTGTCGTAGCAGGTCGACACCCTAGCATACCTGTCTCACTTAGTAGATCTGTGACATACTTCCTCTGTGACATGACTAGTCCATACGGATTTCTAGCAAACTCCAGCCCCAGAAAATATCTAAGGACTCCCAGGTCCTTGATGACAAACTCGGTTCCTAGCCTTTCCTTTGCCTGCTTAATGCCCTGGTCATCATCACCTGTAATCAAGATATCGTCAACATAAACCATGATTACAACAGTACCTCTTGCCGTTTTCTGTACAAACAAGGAATGATCAGCATTTGAACGTTTGTATCCTTGTTTCTCAAAGAGGTCTGACAGCTTCTGGAACCACGCTCTGGGGCTCTGCTTAAGGCCATAGATAGCCTTATGTAATCGGCAAACCTTGGGACACTCCCCCTCAACAGCAAAACCTGGTGGCTGTTGCATGTAGACCTCCTCCTGCAAATCGCCATACAGAAAGGCATTCTTCACATCCAGTTGATATAGGGGCCAGTCTTTAGTGACTGCAACAGATAAGAGGATCCGTAGAGTGGAATGACGAGCCACCGGGGAGAACGTGTCAAGGTAATCTACCCCATATGTCTGTGTGAATCCCCTTGCAACTAGGCGTGCCTTGTACCTGTCAATGGAGCCATCTGCATTATGTTTCACTGTAAACACCCACTTGCAACTCACCGGGTTGACATCTGGAGGTATAGTAACCAAGCTCCATGTTCCTCTGGACTGAAGTGCCGCCATCTCTTCCTCCATTGCTAGCCTCCATCGAGAATCCTGCAAGGCTTCATGGTGATTCCTTGGAATATCTGTAGCTGAAAGTGTCAACGCAAACGTCTTGAAAGGTCCAGATAGCCTCTCAAACGACACCACTGCTGAAACTGGATACTGGACACAGCTTCTCTTTGACTTGCGTAGAGCGATTGGAACATTTAGGTCCTCTGTGGTATCAGCATGCTCCTGTGATACATCCTGCTGAGTAATGTCGTCAGATTCATCAACATTAATATTTTCATTACATACCATAGGCGAGCTAGTTGACTGGTCAAGACCATGAGCTTGATTCGGCCTTCGGGTGTAATGAAATGGTAATGGAGGTACTATTGATGGCATTGGTGGTGGTGGTGATGGTGGTGGTGTTGATGATGGTGGTGATGGTGGTTGAGATGTTGGTGGTGCCATGAACACAGTATCAGGGGATATAGATTGTGGCTGCATGTTCCCAGATTCTGAGAAGTACATGGTGGATTCAAAGAATGTAACATCTGCGCTGATCACATACCGCCGACGCAGAGGGTCAAAACACTTGTACCCCTTTTGAGTTCTGGAGTACCCCACAAAGACACACTTGACAGCCCTAGGAGAGAGCTTGTCAGAACCGGGCGACAACTGATGGACAAATGCGACTGACCCAAACACACGAGGGGTAAGAGTGAACAGATCCTTGTTAGGATAAACAAGTGAGAAGGGGATCTGTTCATTCAAGACGGACGAGGGCATACGGTTTATAAGATAACATGCAGTAAGGACTGCATCACCCCAGTAGGAATACGGAGCATGACTCTGAATGAGAAGAGACCTTGTGACATCAAGAAGGTGACGGTGTTTTCTTTCTGCAACCCCATTCTGTTGGGACGTATGGGCACAGGATGTTTGGTGAACAATTCCCTTAGAAGAGTAGTAGTTGGCTAGATTATTGGTGCACAATTCTAAGGCATTGTCACTTCTCAAAAATTTGACAGTTGTGGAAAAGACATTCTGAATCTCATTTAGAAATTGAATAATAATATTTCCAGCTTCAGACTTATTTTTCATTAAAAATACCCATGATGCTCTAGAGAAGTCATCCACAAAAACAATATAATACCTGTGTCCCTGAAGATCGGGAACACGACTTGGACCCCAGACATCAACATGAAACAACTCAAATTTGGAGTTACTACTCCGACCTTGACCACTGGGAAACGATGACCTGTGATGTTTTCCCAACTGACACGCCTCACACTGGATAGGTGTGTGAGAAAGACTGTAAGGTAAGATACGACACAACTTCTGAAGCGGGAGGTGACCAAGACGCAGATGCCACAGGAGAGGAGATATTTGTCCAGAGGGAGAAGAGGTGATTCCAGCAAATGGGGTCTGGTTCAGACGATAGAGGCCTCCTTGCTCATAGCCATGACCAATCACGTTGCCCGTACGGATGTCCTGAAAAATCAAAGAAGATGAATCAAAAATAGCTCGACATTGGAGATCCTTCGTAATCTGGCTGATTGACAATAGATTCATAGAAAAATGCGGTGCATGTAAAACATTCTTGAGCTGCATAGATGATGTCAATCTAATCTCCCCCTGACCCATGATGGGGGAATGAGTGCCATTGGCAATCACTACTGTTCGTCCTGGAGGAATCTGAGTATATCCTGAAAGTAGACTCTGGTCGCCACATAGATGATGTGTAGCGCCTGAATCCATGATCCATGGCAATGTATCCGATCTACTACTATGTAGTGCAAGTGTACTACCTGAAGTACTCGTAGAGGCAGACGCAGAAGCAGAAGCAGCAACATCCGTATGACTCTCTGTCGTCGGTGCTGGGCCAGATGGTGGGATAATGCCCCTAAGGCGGGCAACCAGATCATCAAAACGCTGATCCAGAGAAGCAGGAGAAGGAGGCTCTATCTGCTCAGCGGCTCGAGCAGATGCAGGAAATCCATGCTTTGAATAGCATGTGTCTTCAGTATGGCCGACTCTGTGACAATATGAGCATGTTGGCCTAGTGCGGCCACCCCTTCCACGGGGAGTACGTCCACGGCCCTGGTAATGAGAGCCACGGCCCCTGTTGGCTGCCATGGCTGAGGGATTCTGGCTGGTGGCTGCAGAAGGTACAGTGATCCTACTCAACCTATGAAAAGCCTCCTCCATGGGAGGAATAGTTGAGTCCGCCAGAATCTGTGAACGAGCAGCCTCATACTCTGGGTCGAGTGCTGTGAGAAACACACCCACCATCGTTGCGTTTCTATATGTCTTTTGCTGCTCTGGCGTGGCGGTAAGCGGCATGAAGCTATGAAGCTTCTCAAACATTCCTCTCAAAGATGTGTAGAGAGAATGTAACGGGCGACCATTCTGCTTTATTGTGAATATATCATGTTGTAGTTGCAGAATTTTTGTCTCATTCTTCGCCTGAGAATATGTTGATGCCAGAATATCCCACATGTCTTTGGCTGTGGGTTGATGTAGAATATCATTGGCAATTTCAATAGCCAATGTGCCAGACAGCCACACCTTGGCATATGCGTCATCTGCCTCCCATGAGGCATGAACTCCAGTCTTCTCTGCAGGCTCGGGCTCTGTGAGAATATGCTTCTTGCCCGTGGACTTCATCATACTCATGAACTGCATTGCCCACAGTTCATAGTTCGTACCATCCATCTTGACAATGGGCGCTGGACCACGAAATGCGCCCATAGATGGGATGTCAGCCTTGCTTTCTGACATGCTGGAAACGAAAGACTGGAGCGACTGAGAGAAAATAATCTTCGTCTACAATGACATAGACGGGATTAGTTGCGTGTGTAGACTTCAAGCAACTAACCCCATGTAGAACCGGCTGTGTGCCCTAGGGTTTTGGGACTTAGGGCACGTAGGCACGTGCAAAGAGCACGCGCACACGCACCTGGAAGATCACGCGTGCACTTGAACACGCAACTGGAGGATCACGCCACAGTCGCACAGGAGCAGTGCGCACACGAGGCGATGCCCGCAGTCGCGAGAGACGATCAGAGAAGATCGCCGATCAACGGCGATGTGCGCACAAGCGCCGACGATGCGCGAGATATGCGCACAGCCGATGCGCGCACAGGCGCGAGCAGCGATCGGAGAGGAGGCGGCGCCGATTCGAGAGAGAGAGGGAGGAGGCGACGCCGATTCGAGAGAGAGAGAGGCCGGCGGGTGGGGTGTTAGGTTTAGGGTTTCGAGAACTCCGGTCTAGGACCGTCGCTCTGATACCATGTTGGAAAACGTGAATGAGTTGTTTATTCCATAGCCCTAGGCTCTCTTATATAGGGGAGTAGCCTATGGGTAAATTACATAGAGAGGATAACAAGAGAAATAAAAAAAATAGCAAAGAGGTACAATAACTCAACGTGCGTCAACAGTAACCACCGTCTCTTTTTCCGTATCTCTTAATGGGCGGTCGGCTGGAGGGATGTTTCAACCTCGCAGGGGGGTTCGCCAAGGGTGCCCCCTCGCTCCCTTCCTCTTTGTTTTGGCTGTGGATGTCTCACCGCGGATGATTGATGGGGCTAGCGCGGCCGGTTTTACCCGCGGCTGCTCTTTGGGTGCGTGTCATGTGCCGATTCTACAGTTCGCTGACGACACATTATGCTTTATTGAGGGCGGTCGGGCTAATGCCTTGGGGATGGCCACTGCGCTCCAACTTTTCTGTGAGATGTCGGGTCTCATCATCAATGGAAACAAATCAAAAGTCGTTCCGTTTGCTATGTCGCAGGTGGAGGCTGAGGATTGTGCTCGTGCTTTGGGCTCTTCTCCGAGCGGCCTCCCCCTGGAGTATCTTGGTTTGCCTCTCTCGGTTGGCCGTGCTTGGATGCGTGATTGCCGGAAGGTGGTGGAAAAGATGGAGGCTCGTTTGGCTGGTTGGCGCGCGACGCTTCTCTCAAAGGGGGGTCGGTTGGTGCTTCTTAAATCAGTGCTCTCCTCTATACCAATTTATTTCTTATCGGTGCGTGGCATGCCGAAGGGGGCTCGGGAGCGCTTGGAAAAGTGTATGCGCGGCTTTCTTTGGGGAAAGAAGGGCGATGGGCGAAGGGGGGTTCATTTGGTTGGTTGGGAGGCTGTCTCGCGGCCGAAGCTCGCTGGGGGTTTGGGAGTGAGGCGGCTGGAGGTGGTGCAGGAGGCTCTGCTTCTAAAGTGGGCGGCGAAGGTGTGGGGCAGGGATGATAACTTCATGCTGAGGTGCCTTAGGGAGGCGGCGGGGTTTGACTTAATTTCCATCTCGCGGGGGCGTCCAGAGGGACACTTCTCCCCTTTTTGGCGCGGGGTTGTGTCCGCTTTTGTTCGCAACCGATCTTTATTCAAACCTATGCTGGGTGATGGGCGTTCTTTCCGCTTTTGGACAGATGATTGGTCCGGACGAGGAGCGTTGCAATATGTTTTTCCTCGCCTTTTTGCGCTGGCGGCCGACAAACTAGCCACCGTGGCCTCTTGCTGGGCCGATGGTTGCTAGTGCCCTCCTTTCATTGCCAATTTCTCGGATCAACGGTTGCTCGACTTCACGTCCTTGCTGACTTTCCTTTCTGATACCTCCACTCCCTCTGGGGGGTGGGATCACTTCGCCTGGAAGGACGATTCTTTCTCTTCGAGGTAGGCTTACTTTGCTCTTCTTCCCAGCGACGCTGGGGTTGAGGCGTCCCTGCTGAATCATTGCAACTTCATTTGGAGTCTCAAATTGCCGGAAAGGATTGGCATTTTTCTTTGGCTCCTTAGGCGTAGTCGGCTGCTTACTCGCGACCGATGTGCTATGATGTTTCCTAATGTCTCGCAATTGTGTGGGCTATGCGGTTTGGAGGTGGAATCCAACGGACATCTCTTCTTCCAGTGTGACCATATTCGTGCCATATGGGAGGATATGGGGTGGCTGAATATATCCAGTTTTGATGCTTTTTGCGACAGTTTGATAAGCGCCAGGAATCGTTCAAGGGCGGACTTGCTGATCCCGATTGCGCGTCTTTGGAGCATTTGGTTGGGAAGAAACGAAGCTCTTTTTGCTCATCAGCAGTTCTACAAGGAAAACATTTATATCTCGACGTCTCGCTTTTGTCAAGATTGGTCTTCTGCGTAGCGTTGTTTCGGGTGTTTGGGGGGTATCTCTTTTCTGGATACCCATTACCACTAGCTGTCTCTTTTTTTCAATGACCTTGTAAGTAATCTCTTCTTTACTTTTAATAAATTGGGGCGAACACCGCTGAGTGTGTCCCCCTCTTTTGAGCGTCAAAAAAAACTATCTGTTTCTTGCTCTTCCATGATGCTAATCATTTCCCTACAAATGCTGCAAACCCGGAAGTTAACTTCCTGTCCTTGGGACATCTTGCATAGTCTGCATCTGCACAAGCTATAATAGCAAGGGATGTTCCTCTGCTAAATAAAAGACTAGTACCAAGTGAGGCCTTTAGATACCTCAAAATCATAAGGACTGCATCCATATGGTTTTGTCTTAGCTGCTACATGAATTGACTCATTTTGCTTACTGTAAAGGATATGTTTGGCCTGATGATGATTACATATAGCAGCTTCCCAACTAGATCCATGTATCTCCTCTTGTTGAAGTCATCAGTGTCATCATCATAAAACTAGGTGCTCGGGTCCATGGGAGTAGTAGCTGGCTTGAAATCTGCCATACCTGTCTCTGATAGGAGATCTGTAACATACTTCATCTGGCATCACAATACCTTGCTGGTTCCCGACGAACTCTAGTCCAAGAAAGTAGCGCAGACTACCAATGTCCTTGGTCACAAACTAATGACCTAGAAAAGCCTTAGTTGCTTCAATGCCCTGTGCATTGCCCCATATAATGATGATGTCATCGACGTATACCAATATAGCAACGGTGCCCTTCATGGACCTCTGAATAAACAAGGATTGACCTGTAGTGGACATCACAAACCCTTTCTGTTCTATCTGAGAGCTTCTGAAACCATACATTCAGTCTCTGCTTAAGGCCATAAATCACCTTGTGAAGTCTGCACATGTTTTGAGACTTCCCCTCAACAACGAACCTAGGTGGCTGCTGCATGTAGACCTCCTCCTGAAGATCACCATAGAGAAAGGAATTTGTCACATCTCGTTGGTACAATGGTTGGTCCCATGTGACATCGAGAGAACTTGAAGAGTGGAGTACCGAGCTACGGGAGAGAAAGTGTCCTTGTAATCCACCCCATAGGTCTGGGTGAACCCACGAGCTACGAGTCGTGCCTTGTAGCGATCAATGTTGCCATATGCTCGATGCTTCATAGTGAACACCCACTTGCATCCTACAATAGACATATCCACATGAGCTGTAACAGCACTCCACATTCCATGAGACAGTAAAGCAACCGTATTTGCTTCCATGGCCAGATGTATGACGCCCGCGGATCTGGGTTACCCGTTTACACGACATTCGCAATATTTTGTTCAACTTCTACAAAGAAACGAAGTAGAGGATGCTTTGAAGGTTATGAGACCTGGGAAAGGTGTAGGATCGGATGACATCCCTTTAGAAGTATGGAGAGTTTTAGGTGAGTGTGGTTTGTCTTGGCTTACGAATCTATTCAATGTTATTTGGCGAAGCAAGAAAGTGCTTGAAGATTGGGGGAGTATCGTGGTGCCTCTTTATAAGAATAAATGAGACATTCAAAATTGTTCAAATTACAGAGGTATCAAGCTGATGAGTCACACTATGAAAATTTAGGAACGTGTGATCGAAAGAAGGTTGAGGCAAGTTTCCAATGTAAAAGAAAACCAATTTAGATTCATGTCAGGTCGCTTAACTATTGAGGCAATCCATTTGCTAAGGAGAACAATGGAGATTTATAGAGCTAAAAGGAAGAATCTCCATATGTTCTTTATTGATTTGGAGAAGGCTTATGATTCTGTCCCTCAAGAAACATTGTGGAGAGTTTTGACATGTATGATAGGGCTTTATATTGTGTAAGGGCCCCGTCTGGGAATACTGACTTTTTTTTTGACGCTCAAAAGCGGGGGATGCACTCAGTGGTGCTCGCCCCACATCTATTAGAAAGGTAAGAAAAACTTACAGCGGGTATGCGACCAGAGAACAAAAACGCGTGAAAAATAAAAACCGAAGGTATCACAATCTGATACCCCCATTACATCAAAGAACCCTAAGCATCGGACCAGTCGCGAGTGAAACGGGATACCGAGATGAGGACGTTTTCCGAATAAAATCTCTGTCCGGCAAGAAGGGCTTCATTTCTACCAATCCAAATGCACCAAAGCCGAGCAATAGCAGTAAGGATGTCCGTCCTAGCCCTGGCCCGAGAGCTAACCAGGCTCTCACAGAAAGAGGAAGAATCCGATACGTCAAGCCAATCCAAATCCGCCCAGATATCATGAATTCTGCCACATCGGAAGAAAAGATGATCGATAGTCTCTATCTTCAAATCACAAAGACCACAAGTAGACGAGACATGTGGAACTAGGACAGCGCACCGGCTACGAGTCAGCAGACGGCCACGTCGGAAAAGCCATAAGAACATGCCAATTCGTTCGGGGACCCTTAGGCCCCAAAAAAATTGACAATCCCAGAACAAAGAATCATCCGCCACAGCCACAGGAGGAAAAATAGCCCGGTAAGCCACACGGGCGGAGAAGGAGCCATCCTTCCAAGACAGGTGGTCGCGTCCCACCGAGGGCGAGGGCGCATCCGCGAGAACCGCAAGTAAAGCCATGAGTTCCAGCTGCCGCTGATCAGAAAGATTGGCCACAAACCTGGGCCCCACGAAACACCATCCCAGTAAGAGGCCACCGTAGCGTCCTTATCATCCACCAGCGCAAGAGGCGAGGAAAAACATCCTTAAGAGGGCCCCTGCCAGTCCAATCGTCACCCTAGAATCGGATGAGCGAACCATCCCCCATCTTAATGCCAAAAAGCGAGCGGTTACGAGACAGTGAATTGCCGATATCACGAGAGAAGTGAGAGGAAGACCCCATCAGGCGAGCATTCAAGCCCAAGAGCCGGTCGACCCCCACCGCCAGCCTCAAGAAATTAAGCATAAGATTATCCTCCCTGCCCCAAAGACGAGCCACCCATTTGAGAAGAAGTGCCTCGTTAACGACCTCCAACCTTCTCACCGCCAGCCCCCCCTCCTTCTTTGACCGCGTGACCTCATCCCAGGCGACCAAATGCTAAGGTGGATGTGTGGACACATACATAAAGATCGAATTCGGAATGATGCAATCAGAAAGAAAGTTGGTGTAGCTCCGATCGAGAATAAGATGCGAGAAAACTTCTTAAGATGGTTTGGTCATTTGTAAAGAAGTTCTACTGATACACCAGTTAGAAAATGCGAGTGTTGGGTTGTTGAGCCGACTAAGAGAGGGCGATGCCGACTCAAGAAGTGTTGGAAAGAGGCTATACAAAGGGATCTTAGTTTTTTGGATATTAACCCGAGATTGATCCAAGATAGATCTGAATGGAGGCGAAGAATCCATGTAGCCGTCCCTACTTAATTGTGGGAAAAAGGCTTTGTTGTTGTTATTGGTCGCATTAGGTAACCGAAAATAATGAAAATTTTTCGCGTTTTGAAATGACATTCACAATTATTGTAAACCACAAAACTAACAAAAATCACTAATTCACATTGTATTAATTTCCATATAGAGTTACATGTAACAAAAGAAATTGCCTTATGTTCATGTATCCTAAAATATAACAGAAAATCATTTACATTATATTGTACAAAAGGTATAACATGTGTACTGTAACCGAAGTTGCAGAAGCTCAACGACCGGCTATCAATCTACTGTGATGCAGATACCTTGCCTGCCATACATGTTGGGATCAAGAGAAATGCCAACAAATGTTGAATACAATCTAGCATATTAAAAATAATAGGTAATTTAGTATTTTCAAGAAAAGCAAGTAGATATGTGTTGATAGTTAAATTTAATAAGCTACTTGCATAAAAGTGGGTTTTCAAGCTGTTTTGTATGTATATCTCATGTTCACCCATCACCCCTTCACTTTCTATATATACATTTCATATATTAATTATATGATTCATATGTAGGTTATTAACTTTTTTATCACTTCTGACTCATGTTGATGGATTTTAGGATTGTAGATGATGAGTTCGTGATATGATCTTTGTCTATGTCAAATTCTCTTGCTTAGTGGATAGTCTGTGGTCTTGATCTAAGTGTGACCTCACACTACGACACTAAGGCGTGGAGAATACCTTAGGGTTTAGGTGCCTCTGCAGGCGTGCGGTGGAGTATAATGCATCCGAATTAGTTCATATAACGTCCACTAGCTTTTCTTGACATATATAGTAGTAGTTCTAAAATCTGATTAAATATCGATGATTGATGATTCTCCAAGCCAGATTTCAGACTCTGCAAATTTTCAGATTCAGATTTGATGTTTAGATTGATTCCAAGTCTCCAGTTTGATGCGCATGTGTGCGATCATTATTTGTGTGATCCCCATATTTGTTTTTGATCTCAGAGTTTTCTTGTGGTTTCATAGAGATTCTAGAGTAAAGATCCCATTCTTTGAGTTAGTATAGGAGAGACCCAGTTCTCCGTTGATTTGACTTTCATACTCCATTCTCCAACTACCGTGGACTCCGACGAGGATGTTTCCATGACTTTTTCAGTTGGATCCTTCAGAGAGATAAAGCAGTTGCGGGCCAGAGTTCTCCAGGTGGAGACTCATTTCAATTTCAATGACTTTGACAGACGCAGTACAAAGCATATGTTCTCTGACGAGGAGACCCGGTTCAACTTACATTCCGATCTTTTTGTTCCTCCTCACCTGCACGACATGATAATCAACTTCCTCAACAACAATCAACAGTAGAGTATGTGTTGAGCTGATATTGTTTGTAGTCCCTTGTATTGTTTGAGATTTCTTTCTATGTGTCCAAGCCGAGCATTGCATGCTCCAGTTTGAGGGGAAGTGTTGGAGTATGTGTCCATTGTGTAGCTAGGTAATTGGATCCCTCCAGGGTTCAAATTACCACACCCTCTTATTTTTAGTCACACATCTACTAGTTGTGGGACTTGGAGACTCAGTGGGGCTATATAAGAAGCCCCACACCCATTGTATCAGTTAAGAAAAGTGAGTAGAAAACATCATCCCTTTGAGGTGTTCTCCTGTGGTTTCGTTACACTTCTCACGGAGTAGGGTTTCACGTAAAATCCCGGTGTTCTTATTTATTTTATTTCTATGATATTACACTTTCGCAGTCTAATTTTTTTCATTTATTAATGTTTTGCGTTGAAATTAGTATATAATGATTTTGAACTAGGTTAGTGTGATATTTTGGAAATAACATTATATTCATACTAGGGTGCATGTGGATCAAATTGGATTTTGCTTTAATCCTTTTCCAATCAAACCTTTGGATTATAACTTTCTCGATCCGGTCCATCCCATTAAATATCTAAATCCAAACCAATCTAATCCACCGAATTTCGAATTGGATGGGATTGGATCGGATTTTCGATACTTATATATTCTCCCCATCATAGTCTATCCTCATGTTACTAGCACTTTGGATTACTTTTTGATGTGGAATTGACGTAAAAAAGAGTATTTACTACAATGGATTTAGTCCATACAATAATCTGACTACAATAATTATAAAAACTTTTTAAAAGACATATAGAAAATTATTATATTATTGATTCGTGATCGAAAAGAATGTAATGGAACACTAACACAGAAATGGGAAGAACTTGACCTAAAAGGCAACAATATCAACATTTGGTATATGCTTTGCATTTTATTGCTAGAAAATGAGATGTGAAGGAGAATTGTACCGCATCTCCAAACAACTAATGAAGTTAATGAATGTAGACCTAGGGAGTTAAGATTGGAGCATATGTAATTTGATCTAAGTTGAAGCAAGCTCTGTTTGAGAAGGAGATGCAATGAGAAGGAGATGCAAGGTCCAAACGTTTGCATTGTTAATTTAGGAGGTTAGCTTGTGAGAAGTATACTAAGATAGGTGGATTTTTTTTATATTTTAATCTTAAAGTTATCATTCTTTTTATTTCTAACATGACGTTATATGTTAAATTAAAAATAAAGTTCCACTTAACTGAAGAGGATGTGAGTATAGTTTATAAACTAGGATATAAATTTAAAATAAAGTTCCACTTAACTAAAGAGGATGTGAGTGTAGTTTATAAAGTAGGATAGAAAGAAGGTTGCAAATATTAGTAATTATCATATATAGTATTAATGGATTGACGGATTGGATCGGATTTTGGTAATGATCCAATGTGATCCCTAATATAATGGATTTTCATAATCTCAATTTAATCCAATTTAATCCATTAGATTGACAACCAAGCCAAACCAATTCAATTACATCCAATTGGATCGTTTTACGGTCCATGTACATCCCTAGTTCAGACACTATCTGTTATAGCAAGATTATTCACTTAGTTTTATCTATCTCTCTTAGTTTTATCTATTGGTCTGTCCAAGGAGTTCCTTCCAATGTGTTATTTACCTGCATTTTCTATTTTGTGTCCTTTAATTGTTTTATCTTTGTGATGTCTGAACCCTGATATTCTTGTTTGCTTTATTAGGTTTTACTTCTTTTCCCATTTTTTAAATTATGTTGGCATTCCTTTTTCAGAAGCATATTCTCGTGAACAGACGCAGATTGTTCGAAAACTTGTTAATATGCATAACGGTTCTGATTTTGTTTTTGTGGAAGATCCGGAGGCTAAAACAGAATTATGGAAGGTATGAAAACGGTCTCCTAAATGATATTTGTGTTATTTTATATGTGAGTCTGTCTCCTCCACATTCATCTTAATATGAGGATTACTGATTAATAGTTGGGGTATTTAATAAATCCCACAAATATTTTAATATCATGCAATATGCATATAGCCATAATTCTTGGAAGTGATACATCTTGCAGTAACAGTGTTTAATCTAACAATTTTAGATAAAGAAAACTTATTGTTGTGAAAAACTAGACTTGTTTTATTTTGACGGGCTTATCCTTTCTTATATAGGAGGAATGGTGGTACTTATAGTGCAAAAATTGAACATAAATCGATCGAGCAAAGTCCTTGATAGCAACTCTGTGGAAAGTTGTGAAAATGAAAAGTGTTATTCATCGTAGCCCTAGAGCTCTCTTATATACGACAAAAGTTCTATGAAAAAATTACATAAAGTAGACTGAAGAAATAGAGAAGTATAAAATAAAGACAAAGAGATATAAGATCCAAGTACCCATCGAGGTCAATCTCCAACAACATATAACTCAGATAACTGCAAGAGCAGAACCAAGGACAAAGGGTTATTGGCCCCTTATTTCTTTCTCATGCCCTGCCTCGGCTTCCCAGATGGGGTACCCATCATCGTCACTGCTCTAAGATCGCGGAGGATCTTAGGTTACGTCCCAAGAGTTGCAACACATGCATGGCATCGTTGTAGGAGGCTTCCCCTAGAAGGATCGTTGCCGTGCGATTGACCCGTCTGCTAGACGATAGAGTGCAACACCACCGCCTAGAGATTGAGGAATTCTCGCACCGTTGAGATGACGACGGGGATAGGGGAACTCGAACCTGTCTTTGGGCCTCTTCTTCTTCGAGCATGGCTTTGCCGCCGTTGGTCCTTGGGGTTAGCGACAACCGAGATCAGTGGAGTTGCATCTGGAGGATACTACTAAGGCTTCGCCTAGCACTGCATGGAGATTGATTGAGCACGAATCTTCAGATCATGTGCCTAAATTTAAGGTATACCGGAATTGTGAGGAGTGGATCAGAACTCTTGTGCAAAATTGAGCCGCCATATGGTTTTAGAGTATCATATGGACCCAAGAACAAATTAGAGATTGCAACCGTTCAGATGGGCAATTTGACATGATCTGAATCAGAACTCGAACAATCGAACCACCTTGATCGTTATTGGCGGTGCTTGAATTTGGGTTTCAAAAAACCTTATAAATCTTCTCAAACTTGATCATGAACACGAATAATAATAAAGAATAATAATCTTCAATTCCACGAACATGAACATAGTAATGAATCTTCAAGAACAAAATTTCAAGGATCAAACCCACTCTGACAACAAAAACAACAAAGCCTTTTCTCACATCTAAGTAAGGTCGGTTGCATGGATTTTCTACCTATATTCAGATCTATTTTGGGTCATTCTCATGCTTAAATCCAAATAACTACGATCCCTTTGGATAGTCTCATTCCAACACTTCTTGGGCCTTCCTCGCTCTCTCTTTACTGACACAACATCCCAAATCTCGCATCTTCTAACTAGTGCATCAATCGACCTCTTTTGTAAATGACCAAACCACCTTAAGAGGTTTTCTCTCATCTTATCCTCTATCAGAGCTACACCTACTTTCCTTCTGGTCGCATCTTTCTGAATTCGATCTTTTCGTGTATGACCATACATCCACCTTAGCATTTTCATTTCTAGTACTGTCATTCTATGTGATAGGAGAGAAAATGAATCGGATGCATTAGACGTACCCGATGGCTCTCTTATATAGGAGAATAACCCATGGGTTAATTACATGATAAGTACCTAGAGAAAATAAAATTACATAAAAAACATAAAGATATATTTATCTTAACACTCCCCCTCAAGCTGAAGCATATATATCTATCGTGCTCAGCTTGGAACAACACTTCTGAAATGGATTTCGAGATAGAGCCTTGGTGAATCTATCTGCCGTCTTATCTCCTGTAGACACATGAGAGGTAGATATGAGGCCTTTTTGTATCAAGTCTCAAGTGTAATGACAGTCCACCTCAATATGCTTTGTTCGTTCATGGGATGCATGATTATTTGCAATGAATAATGCAACTTGGTTATCACATAGAAGTTGTATAGGAAGAGTTACTTCTATGGTGAGATCGGTCAACACCAATCTAACCCACATCATTTCTGCACTCCCTTGTGCCATGGCCCTGTACTCAGATTCTGCACTTGATCTAGGAACCACTGTCTGCTTCTTGCTCTTGCATGAGACAAGTGACTGTCCAACAAACACTGCAAAAACTGATGTAGACTTTCTGTCCATAGGATATCCTGCATAATCAACATCTGCACACGCAGTCACCTCCAGGGATGCATCCCTACTGAATAAGAGTCCCGAACCAGGTGAATTCTTTAAGTATTTTAGGATCATGTAGATAACATCCATATGTACCTTCTCGGGCTTCTCCATGAATTGACTGACCTTGCTTACTGCAAACATAATATCTGCCTTGGTGATAGTAACATATAAAAGCTTCCCAACTAGTTCTCTATACCTCCTACTATCAACTTCCTCAGTATCGTCATCATACAATTTCATACTTGGATCCATAGGAGTAGTAGCAGACTTGCATCCGGTTACCTGTTTCAGAGAGGAGATCCATCACAAACTTTCTCTGGTTCATCACTAGACCACGATGATTCCTGGCAAATTCTAATCCCAAGAAGTAGCGAAGGGTGCCAAGATCCTTGGTCACAAATTCTTTACCTAGGAATTTCTTGGCTATCTGCATCTCCTGTAATAATAATGTCATCTACATAAACCAGAATGGCAACCATACCTTTCTGTGTCTTCTGAACAAAAAGTGAGTGGTCTGCAGTGGACCTCACAAACCCCCTGTTGCTCAATCAACTCTGACAACTTTTGATACCAAGCCCTAGGACTCTGCTTCAGGACATAAATGGTGTTATGTAGCCTGCATATCTTCTGGGACTCCCCCTCAGCAGTAAACCCAGGTGATTGATGCATGTAAACCTCCTCCTGAAGGTCCCTGTAGAGGAATGCATTCTTCACATACAACTGAAATAATGGCCAATCCCGTGAAATTGCAATGGCTAGTAGAATCCGTAGCGTTGAGTGTCTCGCTACTGGCGAAAAAGTGTCCTGATAATCCACCCCTTATGTTTGGGTGAAGCCTCTCGCCACCAACCTTGCCTTATAACGATCTACACTCCCATATGCGTTTTGCTTAATGGAAAATATCCACTTGCAACTTACAATCGAAGCACCGCATGGAGCAGAGACAACACTTCATGTCCCTCGTGACGTTAAGGCCGCCATCTCTTCTTCCAGGGCACGACGCCACCTGTCGTCCTGTAAAGCCTCCATATATGGTCGAGGTATAGTAATTGCAGAAAGTTCCAATACAAACCTCCTGTACTCATCAGACAAATGATCCAAAGAGACATGTGCAGCAAGTGAGTATGTGTCGTATTCACGCCGAGGCTTCCTTAGTGCAATAGGAGCATCCAAATCCGCATCACCTCTGTCTTCTACGCCAGAATCATCCTGTGTATGATGTATAACTCCAGTGCCATTAGTAGAAATAATGTTATCATGACATACCTCATGCGTGCTGGATGATGTGGACGGCTTATGAGCAAAGGAGATAGTAGAAGACCTGCGAGTGTAAACTGTTGGAGGAAATAAAAGACTTGTTTTTTCCTGTAACCCTAGGCTCTCTTATAGGGAGAGACCAATGGGTAAATTACATATGGCGGACATGGGAAAACAAAATAGACAAAAAGATACATAGAAAGAAGAAATATCTCAACACTCCCCCTCAAGATGGAGCATAGATATCAGTCATGCTCAGCTTGGACGTACACTTCTGAAATGGCCCCCTGAGTAAAGGCTTGGTAAAGATGTCTGCCGTTTGTTCTCCTGAACTAACATGAGAGGTAGAAATCATACCCTTCTGGATCATATCTGTAGTGTAATGACAATCTACCTCAATATGCTTTGTTCTCTCATGGAATGCGGGATTGTTGGCAATGAAGAGAGCAGCCTGATTGTCACATTGGAGATTCATGGGGAGAGGCACTATAACGGGATTGTTGGCAATGAAGAGAGCAGCCTGATTGTCATATTGGAGATTCATGGGGAGAGGCACCTCTATAGTCAAGTCAGCACGGACCGATCTGACCCACATCATCTCTATACTATCATGTGCCATAGCCCTATATTCTGACTCAGCACTCGATTTGGCAACCACGATATGCTTTTTGCTCTTCCAGGAGACTAGCGAATCCCCTATGAACACAACAAATCCTGAGGTAGACTTTCTATCCGTCGGACATCCAGCATAATCTGCATCTGCACCTGCTGTAACTGAGAGAGACGTGCCCCTGCTGAACAAAAGTCCTGTGCCCGGTGAATTCTTCAGGTATCTCAGAATCATATAGACTGCATCCATATGTGTGTGTCTAGGCAACTCCATGAACTGACTTTGCTTATAGCGAAGGCTATGTCCGGCCTGGTAATAGTCACATATAGAAGTTTACCAACAAGTTCCCTGTATCTCCTCTTGTCGACCTCTCCAGTGTCATCATCATATAGCTTCATGCTAGGGTCAATAGGAGTAGTGGCAGGCCTACAATCTACCATGCCTGTCTCTGAGAGGAGATCTGTAACATACTTTCTGTGTGTCATCACCAGACCACGCTGGTTCCTGGTAAACTGTAGCCTAAGAAAGTAACGTAGATATCCAAGATCCTTGGTCACAAACTGTTGACCTAAGAAGTTCTTGGCTCCCTGAATACCATGTTCATCATCTCCTATAACAATAATGTCATCAACGTACACAAGAATGACGATAGTACCTCTCAGTGTCTTCTAGACAAACAAGGACTGATCAGCAGTCGATCGCACAAATCCCTGTTGCTCTATCAAGTCCGAGAGCTTCTGGAACCATGCCTTTGGACTCTGCTTAAGGCCATAAATAGCCTTGTGTAGTCTGCAAACCTTCTGAGACCCCCCCTCAACAACAAACCCAGGTGGCTACTGCATGTAGATCTCTTCCTGAAGTATACCGTAAAGAAAGGCATTCTTTACATCAAGTTGATATAACGGCCAATCTCGTGACACAACAAGGGAAAGAAGAATACACAATGTAGAATGCCTTGCCACTGGTGAGAAAGTATCCTGGTAGCCCACCCCATACGTCTGGGTGAACCCACGGGCCACAAGTCGCGCCTTATAGCGATCTACGGTGCCATCCTCATGATGTTTCATTGTGAATACCCATTTGCATCCCACGACCGATGCATCAACTAGAGCCGAAACAAGACTCCGTGTACCACGCGACTGTAGCGCTGCCATCTCCTCTTCCATAGCCAAACACCAACGACTATCCTGAAATGCTTCAGTATAATTTCGTAGAATATCCACGGCAGATAAAGCCATTGGGAATTTCTGAAACTCCCCTGTTAGACGATGGAAGGAGACTTGAGATGCCAATGGATATGAAGCGCAGGAGCGTTTTTGCTTTCTTATTGCTATTAGGAATATCCAGGTCAGATACGACATCCTCCATCTGCGTGCTATCGTCCTGCATTGACTCCTGCACCGATACAACTCCAGACCCATCATTAGAAGTTATGTTATCAGAATAAACCTGGAGTTCCGTGAGGGCTGGGCGAAGGCCATGAGCGGGCGCAGACCGACGCGTGTAGAAATTAGGATAAGACGGAACAAGGGGCACGCTGGACTGGATAGAAGGTGGTGGTGGAGGGGGCGGTTGTGGTGGCAGCAGTGGTGGTGAAGGTACATCTTGCATGGGAGGAGGTGGCATGTAGATCTCATTGTTCAAGTCTGATGAAGCTAACCGATCACCTGTAGTGGAGAAGTACATTACATACTCAAAGAAGGTATCGACATCCCTTCTGAGTCCTAGAGTAACCAACAAATATACATTTGACAGCTCTGGGAGCGAGCTTGTCAAGGACAGGAGACAGCTTGTGGACAAATGCCACGGATCCGAATGCACGAGGAGTAAGGGAGAATGACTCCTTTTCATGAAACGCTATAGAGAAACGAGTCTTCTCACCTAGGACAGACGACAACATGCGATTCACCAAATAGCATGCGGTGAGAACATCTCCCCAAAACGAATGTGGTGTACGACTCTGAATGAGAAGAGTCCTAATAACATCGAGCAGATGACGATGCTTCCTTTCAGCAACATCATTTTGTTGAGACGTGTAGGGACAAGAAGTTTGATGTATAATCCCCTTTAATGAAAGAAAATGGGCCAATTCATGACTAGAAAACTCCAACGCATTGCCAGTTCGTATAAACTTCACCGAGACAGAGAAAACATTTTTCACTTAAATAATAAAGGTTTTTGATCACATTCCCTGCTTCAGATTTATTTTTCAAAAGAAATACCCATTACAAGCGAGAAAAGTCGTCAACAGCTACAAGATAAAACATGTGTCCCTGATGATCAGGCACACGACTCGGACCCCATATATCAATAGGAAACAACTCAAAAAGGGAGCTACGACTCTGACTCTGATGACTAGAGATGGCAGACCGATGGTGCTTTCCCAACTGACACGCTTCACACTGAAAAAAAGTAATGGGTGAGTTCTGCGGCGGAATATGACACATCTTCTGAAGAGGGAGATGAGCAAACCGGAGATGCCATGTAAAAGGTGAGACCGATCCCGACGAATGAGAAGATACGCCAGCATAGGGATTCTTAACCAGACGATAAAGGCCACCACACTCACGGCCACACCCAATCACTTTGCCCGTAAGGATGTCTTGAAAAACAAGAGACGATGGGTCAGAAATGGCTCTGCAGTGTACATCCTTTGTAATCTGATTAATAGAAAGTAAATTCATAGAGAAAGCAGGAGCATGTAGCACATTCTGTAGACGCATCTAAGCGTTAAAATAATCCCCCCTGTCCTGTGATCGGGGAATGAGTTCCATCAGCTATCACAACCATTCTTCCTGGCGAAACCTGTCTATATGATGAAAGCTGATGTCTGTCTCTACAGAGATGATGCGTAGCACCGGAGTCCATAATCCATTCTATCGTGTCAAACCCATAACAAGAAGAAAAAACATAAGAACCTGTGGTGCTGGCTGTAGCAAAGGTACTGGCAGAGGCAGAGGCAGCCACATCCGAATGATCTGCCGAAGATGGTACTGCGGAGGGGGGTATAATATCTCTCAATCTAGCCACAAGGTGATCAAACCTATGATCTAACGTGGAAGCAGAAGGGGGCTCAATCTGCTCTGCAACCCTAGCCGATGCAGGAAACCCATGCTTGGAATAGCAAGTGTCCTCAGTATGCCCTTGGCGATGACAAAAGATACATGTCTGACGAGTGCGACCTCCTCTGCCACGAGGTCCACGTCCACGGAAGTTAGAATGGCTTCCTCTTCCTCAAGAAGCTGCCATGGCTGAAGAAGTCTGACTAGAGGTAGCGGACGGAATAGTGATTCTGCTTAGCCTGCGAAATGCTTCCTCCATGGGGGGTATCGTAGCATCTGCTAATATCTGAGAGCGAGCTGCATCATATTCAGGATCAAGGGCTGCAAGGAATACCCCAACCATGGTAGCATTCCTATATGTCTTCTGCTGCTCTGGAGTTGCCGTTAATGGCATGAAACTGTAGAGCTTCTCAAACATCCCACGCAAGGGTGTATACAAAGAGTGCAGAGGACGTCAGTTCTGTTTCACAGTGAATATGTCGTGCTGAAGTTGGAGGATCTTCGTTTCGTTCCTCGCTTGAGAATAGGTTGCTGCGAGGATATCCCACATCGCCTTGGCAGTAGGCTGATGTAACACATCATCGGCGATCTCGATCGTCAATGTACCAGAAAGCCACACCTTGACATAGGCATCGCCTGCCTCCCACGAGGCATTCATCCCAGTCTTCTCCACTGGCTCCTCCTCGGTAAGAATCTGCTTCTTGCCATTTGACTTCATCAGGCTCATGAACTGCATAGCCCAGAGCTCATAATTCGTCCCATCCATTTTTACAATAGGCGCTGGACCTCTGGATGCGCCTGTGGCGTGTACATCAACCTTGTTTTCAGACATATTATCGGAAGAAGAATACTACGGGTTCTGTAAACCAAAGATTGTATGTCTATACAGACATATGTGGGTTTGTGTGCAAGTGTAGACTCTTGCACGCAAACCCATCAGCCAAACGACGAAGCTGATACGCAAGAAGCGTTAGATGCGTGCGCAAAACAGTTGCACGCTCACGCGCGCGCCACAGAGACTGCCACAAAATTAGAGTTGACACGCGCGAGAAGAGGGTTCGTGCGAGGCTGCGCGCTGGGATGACGCGCGCGCGCGCAAGAAGGGTGTTCGCGCGAGGGGGGGGGTGGTCACGCTAGGAGGGGTAGTGTCGCGCGAAGGTGTGGCGCGTGAGGCGGTGGCGCGCGAGGCTGGGGCGCACGAGGTGGTGGCACGCGAGAGGAAGGGCAGCGCGCCCGAGAGGAGGGGCTTAAGGTAGGGTTAGGGTTTGGGGAATCGAGAGCTCCGATCTAAGACCGCCGCTCTGATGCCATGTTTGAGGAAATAAGAGACTTGTTTTTTCCTGTAACCCTAGGCTCTCTTATATAGGGAGAGACCAATGGGTAAATTATATATGGTGGACATGGGAAAATAAAATAGACAAAAAGATACGTAGAAAGAAGAAATATCTCAACATAAACAATGGGTACAAATCTTGGCTGAGGTGTAGGTGGTGGTGATGGAGGAGGAGGAGGTGATGGAGAAGGTGATGGTTGCTCAGTTTCAAGTGGTGGAAGAGATGGAGGTGGAGGAACAACAATATCTTCTTTATAGGTATTGGATAACCTATTACCTGTAGGAGAGAAGTACATAATAGATTCAAAGAAAGTAATATCAGCGCTTACATAATATCTCCTACTGGCCGGATCAAAACATTGATACCCTTTTTTAGTACGAGAGTATCCAACAAACACACATTTGATAGCTCGCGGTGAGAGCTTATCACGATCAGGGATAAAATTTTACACGAAGGTCACATATCCAAAGACTCGAGGTGTAAGCGAGAATATGTCCTTCTCGGGAAACGCAATCAAGAAGGGAACCTTTTCTCCTAGAACAGTAGACGGCATACGATTCACCAGGTAGCAAGCGGTGAGAACAACATCCCCTCAAAAAGAGTGAGGGGCACGACTTTGAATCAACAATGTTCGTGTGACATCAAGGAGCGATGTTTGCGTTCTGCCACACCATTTTATTGCAAAGTATAGCTACACGAAGTTTGATGAATAATGCCATGGGAAATAAGAAAGTTAGACAAATGTAAAGTTGAAAATTCCAAAGCATTATCCGTGGGAATGACTTTGACATTGGCAGAGAAGACATTATTAACTTCAAGAATAAATTTTCTTATAATAGCACCATCTTCGGCCTTTTGTTTCAATAAGAAGACCCAAGACAATCTGGAATAATCATCCACATCAACCATATAATAACGACGTCCCTGAAGATCAGGGACACGACTTGGACCCCAAATATCAAAATGAAATAGTTCAAAAGAACGACTACTATGACGACTCGGATAACTCGAAAACGAAGACCGATGGTGTTTCCCAAGCTGTCAGGCTTCACAATCCAACACAGAACGGGTAGAGATCTGTGGCAGGACATGGCACATCTTCTGAAGAAGATGACCAGATCGTAGATGCTAAAGAAATGGAGAAAGTGATCCAGATGGAATAGTAGCGAGCCCAACACATGATGGAATAGCAAGCCTATACAAGCCTCTCTTCTCACGACCATGTCCAATCACCCTGCCAGTCAGTATGTCCTGAAACACAAAAGAAGACGGGTCAAAGATGGCACGACAATGTAAATCTTTTATAAGCTGACTAATGGACAACAGGTTCATCTGAAAGTCAGGACCATATAAGACATTCTGAAGACTTAAGGAAGGTGTTAGAGTAATCTCCCCCTGACCGACAATGGGTAATCGAACCCCATTGGCAATTACAACAGATCTGCCAGGTGTAAGTGCTCTGTAGGTAGAAAACTGCATTCTATCGCCAAACATATGATGGAAAGCCCCGGAGTCCATAATCCAATCTGTCAAGTCTATGCAAGCAGTACTGGTAAGTACATAATGAGTACTGATGTGCTGGAGGACGCTCTGGCAGAAGCGGCAGCATCTGTGGAACCTGGTGACGGAGGTGCAGGAGTAGTCATCATCTCCGAAGTCTGGAGACAATATCGTCAAATCGAGTGTCTGGGATAGGCGTAGATGGAGCACCAGTCTATTCAGCAATACGTGCAGAGGCAGGAAAACCATGCTTGTGAAAGCATGTTTCCTCAGAATGGCCTGGACGGTGACAATGAGCACAAGGACCACGATGTCTGCCTCCCCCTCGACCACCAGGTTCACGACCCCGAAAGGGGGATGATCCTCCTTTGCCTCGAATAGCAGCCATAACAGAAGGAGTAGGCTGTGCTGTAGACGCCGATGCATTCGTAATTCTACTCAATCGCTTATAGATCTCCTCCATAGGTGGGATGGTCTCGCCAATCAGAAGTTGAGTACGTGCTGCATCATACTCAGGGTCAAGGGTGGACAGAAAAACTCTCGTCATCGTGGCATTTCTATATGCATGCTGTTGTTCCGTACTGGTTGTGATTGGCATGAAGCTATGCAATCTCTCAAACATGGCCCGCAGATGAGAGAAATGGACATAAAGTGGTCTCCCATTCTGTTTGGTGGAGAAAATGTCTAATTGCAACTGAAGTATCTTTGCTTTCATTCTTCGACTGCCCATATGTAGCCGCCAGTATGTCCCACATGACTTTTGCAGTTGGTTGATTCACAATATCATTCACGATCTCTGTAGTCAGGGTCCTAGAGAGCCATATACGAGCATAAGCATCATTTTACTTCCATGTCGTATTCGCTCCAGTCTTGTCTTCCGTCTCAGAGCCTGTCAGGATGTGCTCCTTATTATGGTATTGCATCAGGGTTCTAAACTGCATGGACCATAGTTCATAGTTGGTCCGGTCCATCTTCACGATAGGGATCGGGCCTTTGAAGGCACCCGAAGATGTGAAAACATCACCCTTGTTCTCTGACATGGTTGAAAAAGAGCCACAGACCGACGAAGGGAGAAGAAAAAAGGCGGTCTACATAATCATATGAGGGATAGGTTGTATGTGCAGACTCATACAACCATTCCTAATCCTCGTGTAAGCGCCCGCTCGTGTACAGCCTAGGGGACGCTGGAGTCGAACCCGCAGGGGGGGGGGGGCGCTGTGTAGCCGCTCGGGGGAATGGCGGTGCCTCACGGGGCTGTTGGGGCGGTTGGGGGAAAGCTGCTGGCACCGCTGGGGGGGGGGGGGCGCTGGGCCGCCTGACGGGGTCACAGGCAGGGGCGGCAGTGTCGCGCGACCTGCTAGGCAGGCGGCAGCGCGAGCCTCTGTGGCTGCAGCTGGCGGCGACGCAGGGGGGGGGCGGGGCGTGTGGGTGTAGGGTTAAGGTTTTGGGTGGGATACCGAGACCTCGATCTAGGACCGTTGCTCCGATACCATGATAGGATAGAAAATGAATCAGATGCATTAGACGTACCCGAGGGCTCTCTTGTATAGGAGAATAGCCCATGGGTTAATTACATGAGAAGTACCTAGAGAAAATAAAATTACATAAAAAGACATAAAGATATATTTATCTTAACACTATGCACATGTCTATGGTTCACATGCCAAAATTCTATCCCATAAAGCATAACATGTCCTACGATTGCATTGTAATACTTTCCTTTGTTTTCTTATTGTAGATAACAATATTTCTTCTGAATGTTATCGTCTCCAATCTTCACCTCTAGTTCTTCACTGTTGTTTCCATCAAATATGCACTCCATTTATTTAGTCTTACTTAGCCCTACATATACTAAATCCTTTAGTCTCTTAAGCATGTCTTCAAACCTCCAGTTTCGCATTTAGTCCATCTCGTGAGTCGTGTTTCATCAATCAACACAATATCATCGTCGGACAACATATACTAAGGTATATCATCCTGAATATGACTATCAACTTGTTAATAATCAAGGCAAAAAGGAATGGACTCAAAGCTAAACCTTGATGCAGATCGATGCTAGTGTTAAAATAGTCAGTCTTCCTAGACGGGATCATTACACAAGATGAAGCCCCATCGCTCATATCCTTTATAAGATTAATGTATAGGACTTGTACTTGTCTCTTCTCCAGGACTCTCCACAATATCTCCCTTGGGATTGAATTATAATCCTTCTCCAATTCAATAAAAATCATATATGAAGGTTCTTTTTAGCTCTAAATATCCATTGTTATCTTCAACAAGTGGATAGCTTCAATAGTTGAACGACTTGGCAGGAATTAGAATTGATTTTCACATACTTTGGAAACTTTCCTCAACCTTCTTTCGATCACACGTTCCCAAATTTTCATAGTTTGACTCATTAGTTTAATACCTCTATAATTCGAGCAATTTTGAATGTCTCCTTTATTATTATACATATGCACCGCAATGCGTCTTCTCCATTTTCAGATATTTTTTTGCTTTGCCAAATAATATTGAATAAATTTGCGAGCCAAGACAAATCATGTTCACCTATAACTCTCTAATCTTCTATAGGAATGTCATCAGGTCCTATCCCTTTCTTAGGTTTTATAACCTTTTGAAGCATCCTCTACTTCCTTCCTTTGTATACGTCTATAGTTGCACCATTCAGGTAACATTTACTACCATCAAAGTCTCCCAAAGTAATCTCTTTATTCCCTTCCCTAATGAAAAGCTTATGGAAATATCGCTTCCATTTAGTTCAAATATCCTTTTGAGTAACAAGCACATGTCCATGCTAATCCTTGATGCATCTCACTTGAGAAAAATCTTTGGTCTTTTTTTCTCTTGCTTTGGCCAATCTGAATATATCCTTCTAGCTATCCTTTTAGTCAAGCATTTTGTATAAAACTTCATAAGCCTTCGACTTAGATTCACTTAAAATCATCTTTGCTTCCTTGTTTGTTGTTTTGTAGTTTGTGGTAGTTTCCTCAGTTATATCCTTATACATAGCTTTAAAGCAAGCTCTTTTAATTTTAAGATTCTCTTACAACCCTTCACTCCACTACTAAGCCTCCTTTTTGCATGTAACTCCTTCCTTGGATTCGCCTAGTGTCTCTTTGGATACCCTTCGAATACACGATGAACCGCCTCCAACATCTCGTTTGCACTTCCATTACAATCCCAAAACAAGTCTTCTAAAATATTCTCCTTGAAACTTGATTGCTTGAATTGGTGATTCCACCATTTGGTTCTAATGAGCTTGGGAACCATTCTCTTTTTCGTCATCCCTTTATTTGCACATTCATGACTAGCCAGCGATGTTGAGATGTCAAATTCTCTCCTGGTATTAATTTGCAGTCTCTGCAACACAACCGATATCTTCTCCTCATCGCAAAATAATCTATCTATGTTTTAGTCAGACCACTATTATACGTTAAATGCCCCTCTCTCTTCTTGAAGATAATGTTTGCTAGGAAAATGTCATAAGCAGTTACAAAATCCAAAGTGACTTTCTCTTGTCAGTTCTATCCTCGACATCATGGCCTCCATGAACATCAGCATACCTTGAAGCATCCTTTCCCATATGTCCATTAATATGCCACTAGATAAATCATCTCTCTTTGTGGGATTACTTGTATAATCTTATCCAAATCTTCCAAAAAAAGATTGTTTAATCGTTTCCTCTAAACCAACTTACGATGCATTGTGACGCCCTCAGATCCGGATACCCGTTTACGTGACATTTGCGGTGTTATATTCAAAAGTGATCCAATTAATTTGTTGAAATTTAGGGGAATTTTTTTCTTTTCTGCCATGACATTCAAATCAATATAACAACCACAAATCCAACAACAATATGCCGTCAACATTTCATTTCATTAATTTTTCCATATATATATATATATTGATGGGAGAAAAAGAGAACTTGCATTAGAATAGACTGAGGGCTCTCTAATATAGGAGAATAGCCCGAGGGTTAATTACATGAGAAGTACTCAGAGAAAATGCAATTACATAAAATCAGAAAAATATATCTTAACACTCCCCCTCAAGGTGGAGCATATATATCTATCATGCTCAGCTTGGAACAACACTTCTGAAATGGACTTCGAGAAAGAGCCTTCGTGAAGATGTCAGCCGTCTGATCTCCTATAGAAACATGAGAGGTAGATATGAGCCCTTTCTGTTTCATGTCTCGAGTATAATGACAGTCCACCTCAATATGCTTTGTTCGCTCATGGAATGCTGGATTATTGGCAATAAATAATGCAGCTTGATTATCACATAAAAGTTGCATAGGAAGAGGAACTTCAATGGTAAGATCAGTCTACACCGATCTAACCCACATCATCTCTGCACTCCCTTGTGCCATGGTCCTGTATTCAGATTCTGCACTCGATCTGGCTACCACCGTCTGCTTCTTGCTTTTCCATGAGACAAGTGAGTTTTGCAACAAACACTGCAAAACCCGAAGTAGATTTTTTGTTTATGGGACAACCTGCATAATCAACATCAGCGCACACTGTCACCTCAAGGGATGCATCCCTGCTGAATAAGAGACCCGAGCCAGGCGAGTTCTTCAAGTATCTTAAAATCATATAGATAGCATCCATATATACCTTTCTGGGATGCTCCGTGAACTGGCTCACTTTGCTTATTGCAAACATAATATCTGGCCTGATTGTTTGTAGCATATAAAAGCTTCCCAACCAGTTCTCTATATCTCCTACTATCTACTTCCTTAGTATCATTGTCATACAATTTCATACTTGGATCCATAGGAGTAGTAGCAGGCTTGCACCCTGTCATATCTGTCTCTGAAAGAAGATCCATCACAAACTTCCTCTAAGTCATCACTAGACCACTGTAGTTCCTTGCAAATTATAGCCCCCAGAAAGTAACGAAGAGTGCCAAGGTCCTTAGTCACAAACTGTTGACCTAGGAACTCCTTGGCTATCCGAATGCCTTGGGCATCATCCCCTGTAACAATAATGTCATCGACATAAACAAGAATGGCAACCATACCTTTCTCTGTCTTCTGAACAAACAGTGAGTGGTCTGCAGTAGACCTCAGAAATCCGTGTTGCTCAATCAATTCCGATAGCTTTTGACATCAAGCTCTCGGACTCTGCTTCAGACCATAAATCGCCTTGTGTAATCTGCACACACTCTGGGACTCCCCCTCAGCAGCAAACCCATGTGGCTGCTGTATGTAGACCTCCTCCTGAAGGTCCCCGTAGAGGAAGACATTCTTCACATCAAGCTGATATAACGACCAGTCCCTTGATACTGCAACAGAAAGCAAAATATGTAGTGTCGAATATCTCGCCACTGGAGAAAATTTGTCCTGATAATCCACCCCTTACGTTTGGGTGAAACCTCGTGCTACAAGACTTGCCTTGTAGTGATCCACACTGCCGTCTGTATCGTGCTTGATTGAAAATATCCATTTACAGCTGACAATCGATGCACCTTGGGGTGTAGGTACAACACTCCAAGTACCTTGTGACTGTAAGGCTGCCATCTCCTCTTTCATGGCCTGACGCCACCGGTTGTCCTGTAATGCCTCCTTATATGTACGTGGGATAGTAACTGCGCAGAGTCCCACTACAAACCTTTTGTACTCATATGAAAGATGATCCAAAGACACATGTGTAACAAGTGGGTATGTGGCACACTTACGTCGAGGTTTCCTCAGGGCAATCAGAATGGTTAAATCAGTATCTCCTCTATCTTGCGGGCCTACGTCGTCCTGTGCATCATGAAGAGCTCTAGTGCCATCAGTAGAAACAATGTTATCATGACATACCTAAGGCGTGATGGATGATGTGGACGGCTTATGAGCAGAGGAACTGGTAGAAGACCTGCGAATATAAACAAGGGGTAAGAATCTTGGCTGAATTGTTGGAGATGGAGGCGGTGGCGGTGGAGGTGGAGGTGATGGCGGTGGAGGTGAGGCAATATGAGGGTCATTTGGAGGAATAGATGGAGGAGGAGGAACGACAACATCCTCCCTAGAATTGATATTGCATAGCGTGTCACCTGTAGGAGAGAAATACATAATGGACCCTAAGAAAGTAACGTCCGCACTCACATAATATCGTCTGCCAATAGGATCAAAACATCTATACCCTTTTTGGGTACGAGAATATCCAACAAAAACACATTTGATCACTCTGGATGAGAGCTTGTCACGACCAGGAGTGAAATCATGGACAAAAGCCACATATCCGAAGACTCTGGGTGTGAGAGAAAATAGTTCCTTATCAGGAAACACAATCAAGAAGAGAACCTTTTCTCCAAGAACAGTTGACGGCATGCGATTCACCAAGTAACAAGCAGTGAGAACAACATCCCCCAAAAGGAGTGTGGGGTACGACTCTGTATCAACAATGTGCGCGTGACATCAAGAAGGTGACGATGTTTGCGTTCAGCCACACCATTCTGTTGTGAAGTGTAACTGCACGAGGTTTGATGAACAATTCCAAGTGAAGTCAGAAATTCAGACAAATGTAGTGTTGAAAATTCTGACGCATTATCCGTACGAATGAATTTGACACCTGCGGAGAAGATATTCTTGACTTCAATAAGAAATGTTTTAATGATAGCACCTGCTTCAGACTTATATTTCAACAAGAACACCCAGGACAATCTAGAATAATCATCAACAACAACCATATAATAACCATGTCCCTGATGATCATGGACACAACTCGGACCCCAAATATCAAAATGAAACAACTCAAAGGACCCCGACTGCTATGATGACTCGGACGACTTGGAAACGACGAGCGATGATGCTTCCCAAGCTGACAAGCTTCACAATTCAATGCAGTACGGGTAGATATCTGTGGTAAAACATGACACATCTTCTGTAGAGGAAGATGGCCAAAGCGGAGATGCCAGAGGAATGGTGACACAGATCCAGATGGAATGGTAACGAATCCAGCGCATGATGGTATAGCAAGCTTATACAAGCCTCTTTGCTCACGACCATGTCCTATCACCCTGCCAGTCAGTATGTCCTGAAATACAAAGGAAGAGGGATCAAATATGGCACGACTATGTAAATCTTTCGTAAGCTGACTAATTGACAATAGATTCATCTGAAAGTCAGGCGCATATAAGACATTCTGAAGACTCAGAGAAGGGGCTAGAGTAATCTCCCCCTGACCAACAATGGGTAAGCGAACCCCATTGGCAATGACAACTGATCTGGCAGGTGAAAGTGCTCTGTACGAAGTAAACTGTGTCCTGTCGCCGCACATATGATGGAATGCCCCAGAGTCCATAATCCAACCTGTCAGGTCCGAACATGTACTACTGGTAAACGCATAATGAGTACCTGATGAGCTAGACACGCTCTGGCAGAAGCCGTGGCCTCTGTGGAACCTGGAGGCGAAGCCGTAGGAGTACTCATCATCTCCCGAAGTCTGGAAACATTGTCATCAAGGTGAGGATCTGGAGTAGGCGTAGAGGAAGCCTCAGTCTGCTCAGCTGCCCATGCAGATGCTGGATATCCATGCTTATGAAAGCATGTTTCCTTAGAGTGACCGGGACGGTGGCAATAAGTACACGGACCACGATGTCTGCCTCCCCCTCGACCACGAGGTCCACGACCCCGAAAGTGAGACGATCCTTGTGAAGCCCTCAGGATCCGGGTACCCGTTTACGCGCAATTCGCAAGATATCATTCATGTTTAATCGCACAAGTCGCAAATTACAGGAAATTTTTTTTTTTTGCAACTATGACATTCATTCTCAATACATGACCACAAGTAAAAGAGACAATAGGGCACCAAAATTTCTTTTCATTAATATTCATATCCATTTACAACATGTACAAGCATCTTCCATGTTACAACATATATCCCAAAATGTGATACAAAAGAGATAACATTTACATCATTATCTGGACAAAAACTGAGACAAAGTAATTCATACCGTCGGGTATAAACTCTGTCTCCAGGAAGCATGTATAGCTACTGAGCTGCAGGCTGTTTGCCTGCCAAACATGTTAGGAAAGAAAAGACGTCAGCGGTTGCTGGTACCTCCCAAAAACTTATATAAAATAACAGGCATTTATTATTTACAAAAGAAAGCAAGTAGAGAGGAAAGAACAACTCAAATTAAACTTTATTTCTACCTTGCAATGAAAAGGTTTTTCAGGCTACTTGTAAGCATCTCAAATGTTTGTCCCATACCCCAGCATTTCCCACATGTGACATATTTTATAGTACTTGAGTATTCATGAGTATCTGAGTGTAAGCACATATCTATTCATAGATCACTTTGTTGAGTGATAATGGAAAAGTTATGATCGGAAAGATCTATTAATTTATTTAAATCATTGGGTGGAGAGAATGGTCATTTCCTACTAACCCTAACTGTTGATCGTAACTTCTCAACTCTTAATCCCAATGTTTCAGATACAACTCCAGATGGTGTGGATGCAGATATGGATGATCTAGATGTAGAATCGCCATGTCTGTTGGCGAAGTAACTCAAGCGGTGAAGAAGCCTACAAATGGCTCTTCCGTCTCGCCCTCTAATTGGAAGCGCGGTCCAATAGAGGGATAGGTCTATTCTCCAACTACGCCACTGAGACGGGTGAGAGTGACTCCCTAGAAAAGTCGCTCTAGAAAAACAACCCGACTAGTACGGGCAACCGAGCTCGTACGTAAAGCTGAAAAACCAGGATCCCCCGCCTGGGCATCCTAAAACAGGGTCAGCGGAACTGGTCTAAAGTCTGGATCCCAACGAGGCGTAAAAACACTGCGAGCTCGCGTAAAAACTGTGTAAAAGACTGGGATCCTAGACCCACGCATTAAGCGGCCGCTGCCCTAACTGGGCTTCCTAATCTCCCGCCCAGTTGAGGGTCACCGCGCCCTCGCACGGTCAGGGGTAAAGTCACCATGACCGGCACCATTTTTTTTTCTTAACTCATAACAACCAATATCTTAAAAATATATATCACTTAATTCCTTGATCTGATAATGCAATGGGATCCCTAGACTTTAATGATATAGTCTGGAAATTAGAGTCAATTGTGAAAAGATATCCCGTATAGTTGATGTGTTTATTATAATGACAATGCCCTTTGGCCAAATCCTGCTTGTGTGTATATATTAATGTTGCAAGCTATATATGTATATATATATATATATCTTGATCGTGGAGAGAAAGAGAGGGTGCAATCACATTAATTCGCAATAATAACCCATATCATTCGTATCATAGTCCTATTGAAGTAGGCGTTGCCCATTCATCACTACTAGTAGACATTCTAATTGTAATTAGTTATTAAGCAAAAACTCTATCACATCAAATACTCTTACATTTCTTTTTATAAGTAGGCTTATGGGTGGGGTGCGATCATACCAACATTAATGCACCGGATCCCATCAGAACTCCGAAGTTAAGCGTGCTTGGGCGAACTGGGCTTCCTAATCTCCCGCCCAGTTGGGGCAGCGGCCGCTTAATGCGCGGGTCTAGGATCCCAGTCTTTTACACAGTTTTTACGCGAGCTCGCAGTGTTTTTACGCCTCGTTGGGATCCAGACTTTAGACCAGTTCCGCTGACCCTGTTTTAGGATGCCCAGGCGGGGGATCCTGGTTTTTCAGCTTTACGTACGAGCTCGGTTGCCCGTACTAGTCGGGCTGTTTTTCTAGAGCGACTTTTCTAGGGAGTCACTCTCACCCGTCTCAGTGGCGTAGTTGGAGAATAGACCTATCCCTCTATTGGACCGCGCTTCCAATTAGAGGGCGAGACGGAAGAGCCATTTGTAGGCTTCTTCACCGCTTGAGTTACTTCGCCAACAGACATGGCGATTCTACATCTAGATCATCCATATCTGCATCCACACCATCTGGAGTTGTATCTGAAACATTGGGATTAAGAGTTGAGAAGTTACGATCAACAGTTAGGGTTAGTAGGAAATGACCATTCTCTCCACCCAATGATTTAAATAAATTAATAGATCTTTCCGATCATAACTTTTCCATTATCACTCAACAAAGTGATCTATGAATAGATATGTGCTTACACTCAGATACTCATGAATACTCAAGTACTATAAAATATGTCACATGTGGGAAATGCTGGGGTATGGGACAAACATTTGAGATGCTTACAAGTAGCCTGAAAAACCTTTTCATTGCAAGGTAGAAATAAAGTTTAATTTGAGTTGTTCTTGCCTCTCTACTTGCTTTCTTTTGTAAATAATAAATGCCTGTTATTTTATATAAGTTTTTGGGAGGTACCAGCAACCGCTGACGCCTTTTCTTTCCTAACATGTTTGGCAGGCAAACAGCCTGCAGCTCAGTAGCTATACATGCTTCCTGGAGACAGAGTTTATACCCGACGGTATGAATTACTTTGTCTCAGTTTTTGTCCAGATAATGATGTAAATGTTATCTCTTTTGTATCACATTTTGGGATATATGTTGTAACATGGAAGATGCTTGTACATGTTGTAAATGGATATGAATATTAATGAAAAGAAATTTTGGTGCCCTATTGTCTCTTTTACTTGTGGTCATGTATTGAGAATGAATGTCATAGTTGCAAAAAAAAAAATTTTCCTGTAATTTGCGACTTGTGCGATTAAACATGAATGATATCTTGCGAATTGCGCGTAAACGGGTACCCGGATCCTGAGGGGTTCACAATCCTCCCCTGCCTCTAGTAGCAGCCATGGCAGAAGGAGTGGTCTGTGTTGTATTCGCAGTTGTAGTAGTAATCCTACTCAAGCGTTTATAGACCTCTTTCATTGGTGGAATGTACTCTCCAGTCAGAAGTTGAGTACGAGCTGCATTGTACTCAAGATCAAGTGAGGACAGAAATACACCAGTCATCGTGGCATTTCGATATGCCTATTGTTGCTCCGTGCTGGCGGTGATCGACGTAAGGCTATGTAATCTCTCAAACATGCCCCACAGGTGAGAGAAGTGTGCATGGAGAGGTCGACCATTCTGTTTGGTCGAGAAGATGTCGAACTGCAACTGAAGTATCTTGCTTTCATTTTTCGACTACCCATATGTATCGGTGAGTATGTCCCATATAGCCTTCGTAATTGGTTGATTCACAATATCATTAGCAATCTCCGTGGTTAGTGTCCCAGAGAGCCATATACGAGCATAGGCATCATCTTGTTTCCACGTCGCATTCGCCCCAGTCTTGTCCACTAGCTCGGAGTCAGTCAGAAGGCGCTCTTTATTGTGGCACTGCATAAGGGTATGAAACTGCATGGACCATAGCTCATAATTGGTCCCATCCATCTTCACAATAGGGGTCGGGCCTTTGAAGGCACTGGATGATGAGAATACGTCAACCTTGTTCTTTGACATGGTAGGAAAGGGCCACCGAACGACTGGGATAAAAATTTCCTGTTTACATAATCATAGTAAGGATGGGTTGTATGTGTGGACTCTTACAACCATCCCTACGTCTTTGCGTGAGAACTCAGACCAGCAAACAGTGGGTTTCCGGACCCTAACACACACTAGGCACGCACACGATAGGGTTCACGGCGGTACGTTAGGGTTTTTTTGGGTGGGATAAAGGAACCTCAATCTAAGACCGTTGCTCCGATACCATGATGGGAGAGAAAAGAAAACTTGCATTAGAATAGACTGAGGGCTCTCTTATATAGTTGAGTAGCCCGAGGGTTAATTACATGAGAAGTACTCAGAGAAAACACAATTACATAAAATCAGAAAAATTTATCTTAACATATACACATCATGTAACATAAGCGCTGATAGTGTATACAAATATCCCATAATATACATAAGAGAAAAGGAAGCATTTACATTATGAGCCGAACTAAAATTTTGACAAAAGTAACTGTATCGTCGTGGTATATACTCGGGTGCCAAGAATCATCAACCGGCTACTGAGATACAAGACTTGCCTGCCACACATGAAAGGTAGAAGAGACGTCAGCGAGTGCTGGTACTTCCCAAAAACTTATTAAAATAAGTAGGCATTTAAAGTGATTGCAAAAGAAACAAGTAATAAGGCATAGACAATTTAACATTTACAACTACTTGCTACTCATAAAAGATGCCACAAGTTTTACCTATTCCCTTTCATATGTCATATTTGTATAACATGGTCAATGTCGTATATATGTATGATTTCTCCAATTCCCCATAGATTTATATATATTTTTATTCATATATTAGTTAATGACCCATAAATAGATGTTATAATCTTATCATTTAGATGATATTATGGATCTTGATAAGAAGCTAATGAGGTGATACTTGATTTGACTCTTCGTTTCTTAATGATTGAAAAGATGGGATTCTAATCTGATTTTCAATTCTATGTTTTTCAGTCTAGTAGATAGTTTGTGGTTTTGGTCTATGTATAACCTCACACTATAACCCTAAGACGTGAATAATGCCTTAGGGTTGGGGTGCCTCCGTAACATTGTTTCAAATTTCGCGAAATTCATTTGAATGAACATTTGAAAAAAAAGATTAATCAGACAAGAATAAAGAGAGAATCCCGTTCTACATGTCAATATTGACAACAATGAAGTTTATAGTAAGAGGAAAATCCATCGACTTTAGAAAATCGTGAGGGTTCAAGTCTCTCTGTCCCTAATTAAAAATCCTTTTTATTTCCTAACTATTTTTCCCATTTTTCGTCGGTGGTTCAAAATTCGTTACATTTCTCGTTCATTTTTCGACGAAATTTCGGTTTTGACACCCTATCGAAATCGAAATCGAAATATCGATATATACCCTTCCTTCACAAATGTAGGCCGACTTTGGCCGAAATTGGCGAAATTTCATCGAAATTTTGAAATTATTTGATTTTTTCTCCATCTCGAATCGAAATCGAAATCACGATTTAAAACCTTGCTCCGTAGGCATGCGGTGTTGTGTAATGCATCCTAACTAAGTTCCCAACACGTCCACTAACTTAATTATATTCAACTCTAGCCAACCCAACTTATAATTGATTTCATCTGTTAGCCAAGATCCATTATGCTTCATTCTGAATTCAATTTTAACACTGTAACAGATTCAGATGTAATCTTAGATGATGTAGATTTAGTATCACCAAACCTTTTGGCGGAAAAGTAACCATAACACAACCGGTGACGTAGTAACCTATGGAGACTCTTCCGTCTCACCTATTTATTGGAAGTACGGTCCAATGGAGGGATAGGTCTTCTCCGAAACTATGCCACAGAGACGGATGAGAGAGACTCTCCGGAAAAGTCACTCTAAAAACCAATTCGACTAGTACGAGCATGCGAGCTCGTACGAAAAACTGAAATCGAGGATCCCCCGCATAGAGGGTCACGGAGTTGGTCAAAAGTTGGGATCCCAACAAGGCATAAAAACACCGCGAGCTCGCGTAAAATCCACGAAAAAGGATTGGGATCATAGACCCACACAATAAATTGGCTTCCTATCTCCCACCCAGTTGAGGACTACCGCGCCCTCGCACGATCAGGTGTAAGGGTCACCATGACCGGTATTAAATTATAATTCATCACCGATTATCAAGATTTTCACTTGCTTGACTACGCAAACCTTTCAAAATCTCTTATGTGGTCAACTTTACAGACCTAAATATGCTGTCAACAACTTATCGATAGTGAACTACACCAAGGAGTCAATCGATGGAATTAATAGTCATAATGATCTTAGGAACATTTATTTGTTCGCTTCATACGAGAAGAGTGTTAATCATTTAAGATTGGTATTTCAAATTTCTTTCATAAGGTTAAGGAACTTAGGCTAAACATTGATCTAAATATAAGTACGTTACTTGCTAACTCCCTAATATTTTAAGTTTATAATAATGGATTCTAAAACTAATTGGTAAATTTGAACATTTAAAGTTGATTTTATGCTAAGACTTCTAACTTCTTCTCTTTTTAAAACATAATTTCTTTTGTATCAAAAGTTTAATAGGTGATCAGTAGAAAATGCTTAAAATGTTTCCCCCCTTTTTTCTCAATATATACAATAGCAGAAAACTTGCTAGACATATATATACACACACATATAATATGTACAATATTAGAGGAAATGTATTAATTCGTATTCATATTTTTAAAACGAATGAAAATACAATAGGCACGTATATGTATCCTTATCCGATTGTTTTCACACATGTTCAGTTGATGGGCGTTAGGCGGTTGAAGATTGTCAATGACGCCTTCTTTCTTAGGTGGGCGAGCAGGGTTTGGGGTAGGAGTGAAAACTTCTTTATTGATGTTCTGAGGGAGCTCCATAGGGCGGAATGGGCAGGAGAGGATAGGTTGGGGGTGGTGAGTGCTCGCTCTCCTTTCTGGCGTGGTGTGCAGGAGGTCTTCTTGAGAAATCGGGCGAGGTTTAAACCTGTGCTGGGAAACGGCCGTGCGTTCTTATTCTGGAAGGACAACTGGTTGGGGGGAGATCATTTTTCTGTCCGTTTCCCACGTCTATTTGCGTTGGCGGAGGGCAAGGATGCTTCGATTGCTTCTTGCTAGGAGAGTGATTGTTGGTGCCCTCGTTTTTGGGCAAATTTCTCAGATCAGAGGTTGGCTTACTTTCTTGCCCTGCTGGACGTCCTTGGTGGTGCGGATACGCCTTTCGAGGGAAGGAATCATTGGGTCTGGAGGGATGGTGGGTTCTCGACACGCAAGGCCTATGATGTGTTAGCTATGGCTCCGCCTGCTCGTTTTGACTCCTTGGTGAGGGACTGTTGCTTTTTCTGGAGGACTGGTTTACCCTTGCGCATTGCTATTTTCTTTTGGCTGGTCCGCTGAAAGAGGCTTCTGACGACAGACCGCTGCTCCAGAATGTTGCATTCTGTTTCTAATATCTGTGTGCTTTGCGATTCGGATGTGGAATCCCTTGACCATGTCTTTTTTGAGTGCCCTATGGTTCGTGGGCTGTGGGAGGACTCGATTGTGTCTTGGGTGCGAGCTAGTGATGTGGTGGCCTTATGTGATTCGCTATTCTTGAACAGACATATGGATAGAAGGCGACTCTTGACTCCGGTGGCAAGATTATGGTCGATTTGGCTTGGTCGGAACGAGGCCATTTTCTCGGCGCAACGCTTTTACAAGGAGAACGTGATCATTCGCGCTGAAGGACTGGTGGACGACTGGAGTGGAAGTTAATTTTCTTTGTGTGTGCTTTCTAACCCTGTCTGGAGGCTCTCTTGCCTCCTTTTATGGCCTTCTCGCTTTTTGTACTTTCGACCCTCTTTTTCTCTAATATATTGGGGTGAACACCACTGAGTGTATCCCCTTTTCTCTTGGCTTCAAAAAAAAGTGTCTTTTGTCTCTTTTTTTATTGTGGTACCAACGAGTTTGATAACTTCACATGAATAAATTTAGATCCATATGCGTTTGCAAACTTGAAATATCAATTCTTTAATTTATTTTTTAATAGATATAGTAACAATTATGAAATCAGTCTTGGATATGATAAAGTTCAATATAGAATCGAACAGTTCCCATCTGGTATTGCGGATTTTTATGTAATTCAAACTACTATATGTTTTTAATTCCAATTTTTTATACAGTAACAGAAAATTTCTTAATTTACCCCCTTTATGTATATATACACAGTTAATCATTCTTTCTGAGATAGAGCATACAGAAACCCCATCTCCTAACTCCAAGCAATAAAAATATAAGATAAGTATTCTCCTCTTATTTATTGAAATTGTTTAAGTGATGAGCAGATCATGTGCTTTTCCAGTGTAGATGAAAGAATTACAATCTTCTCTTTTCAAACATGTAAACCAAATGTGTAACAAATCTTATATATGTGGCAACAAGGGTGAGTGATCTGTGCATGCATGGCAGCAAAGGATATGGCTTTGGACTGTACCTTGATCTTTAAATTTGAAAGGAGTATGGATGTGTACCTCCTTTGGAGAGGAGCAACAAGCACCAAAATTTTTGGGCTCTTCTTGGGCTCCATAACAGCTAATGGCTGCCTAAAATGCAGCAAATTTCTGCAAAATCTCTGACTACAACAGCATGCTGAAGTAGAGAGGCTCCGGCCCTCCCCTTTCTTGATTGAGAGCAGCAACTGGTTGCTCAGCAGCAACATGCAAGTGAGAAAGGAAAGTAAAAGGAAGGGTCTTCGTTCTTTGATGAGAGGAGGGAGGAATTTGGGGATAAAAGGTCTTGCCTTGGAATTGTTGGAAAGAGATAATAAAAAAAGAAGCTCTCACATTAGAATGGAGTAAATATTGTTGGAGTATTTGGTTGTGCGTCTCTTATGTTTTAGATGGGTAAATGGATACCTCCAGGATCCATTTCTCCATCCATGTGTTTAGTCCCACACCTACCAGTAGTGGGACGTGGAGGCTCTGTGGAGGCTATATAAAGAGCCCCAGACGTCCTGTATCTATTGAGAAAGTTCAATAGACTATCAAGCTTATGAAGTATTCTCCCATGGTTTCATCCCACTCCTTAAGGAGTAGGCTTCCACGTAAATCCCGGTGTCAACAATGTTTTATTTCTTTATCTCTCTGATACGCTTCCGCATTTCTATTTTCTAACTTGGTATCAGAGCGGGTCGATTCTTGAGGATTTTTATTTTCATTAATTTTTTTCTGAGATTCGGTTGTTTCTTGAAGATTGTTCGAGAAGAGTTTTTATCGACTTCAAGATCCAAGTTTTAGGGTTCCCATCTGGAACATTAATCTCATGACTTGCCGCAACTTCATGCATGCGTCAACGCTCGATTCATCGTAGGCAGCTCTCTCCAGGCACTGCAATTCCTCTCAATCTCTCGCAGGAGGCGCTCAAGTAATCAACCCAGGTGCAAATGACTCCAGGCAGAGCCTCTTCAATGCGCCCCCTCCGCTTCAAGGCAACATGGATGTTTTCCTCCGATCCTCTTTGTCCCAGCGGTGCAACAGGCGATGCCACATCTCCCTCACGACCTCTTGATACGGCTAGGTCTTGCGCAACTCTGCCTCCAGATCGCGAGACCTTCTTCTACCACCTGTAGCAGATTCATATGTTGATCCAACCCTGCATGTGCTCGTCCATCGGATCCAGAAGCTCGCGGCGGCATGAGCCCTCGGTCGCTCAAGCGGCGGGTGATCACTCCCTGGCGGCAGGAGCAGTCCTTGAGAGGAACCCCTCTACAACGGTAGATCCCGATTCAGTTTTCGAGTCCTCACCCTCCCTTCCGAGGAGCAGGTGGCACCCTTGTCCTCCCAGAGAAGGAGCTCCTCCTCCCTTGTGAGCCTCTTTCTCCCGATCTCCATCAGCGACGTGCTCCAGGTCACGCTTTCTCCCGTGTGGTTGTCGCCTGCCACGAGCCGCAGTCGGCGGCGCTTGCGCAGGCGCTGCAGCCACGCTTTGACAATGCCCCTTTGTCCTACTTGCGGTGCTCCAACCCTCTGGCGGAGGGTTCCTATGATTGGAACACTAATGATGCGGGACATAGGGGCTCAACAACCCAATTATTAAAAATTTCGTTGCATATTCCAAGGTACCCAAATCAGCCTTCGTTAAAAAAATCAGAGGTCATGATATTAAAAAAAGGAAGAAATTTGAAACGAGGCACGCACAAATAAAAGCTGTACGCATATTTCCAAAAAAATGATGATTTGAAAAACCGTAAAATAAAAAAATGATGAAACAACTTAATAAAATTGTGTCAAAAAATGATTTGAAATAAAAAATTATCAGCTTATGCATGTTTCATTTTCTCCCCATCTATCTTGTCTTCTCCCAACTTTGTTGATGGTGATTTTCTGACAAGTATGAGATAAATGGGGAGTATTGTGTAGTCACAAATCTATTCAGATTCTCCGGATAAAGGTATTCCAGACTAGCCAATTGTTCAGACTCTACAGTTTTACAGATGAAGATTCTCCATGCGCAGTTTCAGACTCAACGTTCGGATTCCAAGTCCGCAAGTTGATGCGCAGTTTCAGACTCGACGTTCAGATTCTGAGTCCCTTAGTTACAGACACGCACATGTATACGGTCTTTTCAGATGTGTACATGTTTTCCATCTTTTATCGTAGTCCCCATCATTGTAGTTTCAGCTAGGGTTTTCATGTGAGCCATAGGGACTCCATATCAGAGGATCAATCCCTATGCCATGTAGGTTAGGGTTTTCATGTGGTATCATAGGGTCTCTAGAGTAGAGTACCATACTCTGTACCATATGGGAGACCCAGTTCTCCGACGAGTAGACTTCTTCAGAATCTATTCTCCAGCGACTGTGGACTTCGACGAGGATTGCACTCTACGACTTTTCAATTCGTCCCTTTTTAGAGATGAAGCAACGTCCACATTGTTGTGGTAGGAAATAGTATTCCGACGGGGGGACTCATTTCAGTTGCCGTGAATCTGACTAGTGCAGTACAAAGCACATGTTCTCCGATGAGGAGATTCAGTTGACTCACACTCCAGCCCGCTCGTCCTCCTCACCTGCACGGAATGAGAAGCAACGTCCTCGACAACAACCGACAATTGCGCGCGTTGAGTTGATATTGTCTGTAGTGTTTTGTAGTATGAGTTGAGTTTTTTTTCTATTTGTCCATGCTCAGCATTGCATGCTCCAGTTTAAGGGGGAGTGTTGGAGTATTTGGTTGTGCGCCTCTTATGTTCTAGATGGGTGAATGGATACCTCCTGGATCCATTTACCCCCCATGTGTTTAGTCCCACATCTACCAGTGGTAAGACTTAAAGGCTTTGTAGATGCTATATAAAGAGCCGCAGACCTCCTGTATCAATTGAGAAAGTTCAATAGACTATTAGCTCTCTGAGGCATTCTCCCTTGGCTTCATCCCGCTCTTTTGGGAGTAGGGTTCCATGTAAATCCCAGTGCCAACATTGTTTTATTTCTTTATCTCTCTAATACGCTTCCACATTCCTATTTTCTGACAAATATAAAAGAGAAAGGAGGAAGAGAAAGTAAGGAAAGAGGAAAGAAACATCCTCTTGGATGAAATCATTGGTGACTTAAACATGCTGGTGTCATTATTATTATATTTTTTTGGTAAAAAACCGTAATGGGATAGTGCAACGGGACAGTCTGCTACTGTCTAGCAGAAAATAAATATTTTTATTTTTTATTTTTATTCATTTTTTGAGGTGTTTAAAAATGTCAGTATTCAAGCCTCTAATGTTGGATTTCGATGCGCAATATCTTAATTTGATCGTCTCTAAACAACGATCAAAATGAGTATAATATTGATATAACTTTGATCAGGTATAAACTCCCGAATTTTTCGAGATACAGTTTTGGAGTTAAATTTTATGATTTTAAAATATTAAATGACCTCCGATTGACGAACGATCAATTCCGTTGGTCTTACTTCATCGAATAGGATTTTATGGCGGTCTCGATTTGTTTCGCGGTTTCTGAATTTGCGTCGCGAATTTTCTATGGTACACATTATAATGCTACCGATTTTTGGTCGATCGCGATCAAACGGATTTCGATTTGCGATCAATTGATCGATTTAAGTTACCTAAAATTATCTGATAACTTTATTTGGTCAAACGGACTTTAATCGGGTCGACTTCGGCTTTAATTGGTTTCAGATGTTTCAAATATAAAAATCTCAAAGGGATTCTCATCCTCGAGACTCGAGTCAAGGTTCCTACGTGTCTTGTTGGTATTCCATCTAACCATAAAAACCTCAAAGGATTTTGAACCATAAAAACCTCAAAGGAAAAACAACCATATTTTTAACATGTATATAATTACAAGTGCTTGTTTAATGATTACCTGAGAAGAGTTGCAGGTATCGTACCTGCATGTCGGCTTCAGTTTCCCACGTCGCCTCTTCGACGCCGTGTTGATGCCAGAATATCTTGACTAATGGAATCTCCTTGCTGCGAAGTTTCTTCATAGCTCTATCTAGGACCTGCACTGGCCTTTCCTTACTTGTTAAATCTGGCTCACCATCATGATTCTCATAGCTGATGACATGTCGAGGGTCGCACACATACTTCCTCAAGTTTGGATACATGAAAAACGTCGTGAATTGCATAAAGATGTGGAGGAAAGGCTACTCGGTATACCACCTTCTCCACTCTAACCAGAATCTCGAATAGGCCAGCATATCGTGGCGCCAACTTGCCACGAATGCCAAATCTCTGTATTCCCTTCGCAGATGATACACAGAAATACCCAATCTTGTACCTGTATTTATAGAAAATTTGTTCAGATTAAGCTAAAAGTATTAAGTCATATTGTAAAAGGAGTAAGAGAAGGAGATTGGATACTTGAAACTCCAATTTCTCCTCTGATGGTCTGCATAGCTTTTTTGGTATCTCTTTACTGTCAGAAGCTTCCACCTCACTAGATCAACAACCCTCACGGTCTCCTCCAAGAGATTTACGGAACAGAGAGCTTGATCACCTACCTCACGCCAACGGAGAGGTGTGAGGCATCTCCGCCTGTATAGGGCTTCGAATGGTGCCATGCCATGACATTCGAATCAATATAATAACCACAAATCCAACAAAAATATGCCACCGACATTTCATTACATTACTTTTTCCATATATATACATCATGTAACATAAGATATACAAATATCGCATAATATACAGAAGAGAAAAGGAAGCATTTACATTATGAACTGAACTAAAATTTTGACAAAAGTAACTGTACCGTTTGGTATATACCCATGTGCCAAGAATCATCAACCAACTACTGAGATACATGCTGCTTGCCTGCCACACATGAATGGTAGAAAAGATGTCAGCGAGCGCTGGTACTTCTTAAAAACTACTAAAATACGTAGGCATTTAAATTGGTTGCAAAAGAAACAAGTAGTGAGGCACAAACAATTTAAAATTTACAGCTACTTGCTACTCAGAATAAATGCCACACGTTTTACCTATTCCCTTTCATATTGTCATATTTTTATAATGTGGTTAATGTCGTATATATATGATTTCTCCATATCCCCATAGATATATGTATTCATATATTAGTTAATGGCCCATAAATAGATGTTATAATCTTTTCATTTAGATCATATTACGGATCTTGATAAGAAGCTGATGAGGTGATACTTGATTTGACTCCTCGTTTTTTAATGGTGAAAAAGATGAGATTCTAATCTAGTTCTCAATTTTATCTATCTTTCCAAGTCTAGTGTATAGTCTGTGCTCTTGGTCTATGCATAGCCTCACATTATGACTCTAAGGCGTGAATAATGCCTTAGGGTTGGGGTGCCTCTGTAGGCATGCGGTGTTGTGTAATGCCTCCTAACTAAGTTCCCAACACGTCCACTAACTTAAATTTATGAATGTCATTAATATGAGGTTAAATTAAATTTATAAAATGAGTATGGAACTGTAGCTCCTTGGGAAAGGAGCAGCATGCACGAAGAATTTTTGGGCTCTTCTTGGGCTCCACAGCAACTATTGGCTGCCTTAAATGCAACCAATCTACTGCAAAAACTCTGGCTACAACAACGGGCTAAAATAGAGAGGCTTCAGCCCTCCCCTTCCTTGAGTGAGAGCAGGAGTACGCTGCTCAACAACAGCATGCAAGTGAGAAAGGAAAGTAAAAGGGAGAGTTCTTCGTTGCTTTATGAGAGGAGGGAAGAATTTGGGGATAAAAGGTGTTAACTTGGAATTGTTGGAAAGAGATAAAAAAGGAGGCTGTCACGTTAGAATGGAGTAAATATAAAAGTAGAGGGAGGGAGAAAGTGAAGAAAGAGGAAGGAAACTTCCTCGTGGATGACATCATTGGTGATATAAGCATGCTGATGTCATTCTTATAATTATAATTTTTTATAAAAAACTGCAACATGACAGAGGTCAGTGCTACAGTTTAGCAGAAAATAAATATTTTTATTTATTTATTATTATTATTTTTGATTCATTTATTTGAGATATTTAAAAATGTCTGTATTCACGCCTCTAATGTCGGATTTTGACGCGCAATATCTTGATTTGATCGTCTCTAAACGAGGATCAAAATGAGTATATTATTGATATACTTTTGATCGGGTATAAACTCCCGAATTTTTCAAGATACGATTTTGGGTTGGGGTTAAATTTAGTGATTTTAAAATACTAAATTTGACCTTCGATTGACGAACGGTCAATTCCGTTGGTTTTATTTCATCGAATCGGATTTTATGACGGTCTCGGTTTGTTTCGCGGTTTTCGAATTTGCGTCGCGGCTTTTCCATGACACACATTACAGTGCGACCTGGTTTTTGGTCGATTGCGACCAAACGACTTTTTATTTGTGATCAATTAACCGATTTAAGTTATTTAAAATTGTTCGATAACTTTATTGGGTTAATTATGTCGAGTTCGGATTCAATTGGTTTCGGATGTTACACTCATAAACTAAGATTTTATTCATAACTTTTCTTACAACACCAATTTTAGCAAAATAATCAAATCCTCAAATTTTTGCACCTCTACCACATTATCCTTCAAATCATTATTTACAATCACTCCGACACCATTTCTATCCTTCTCTTTACCTAAATTCCATAATTTAAAAGCCTATTTTCACAATCTTCCTTGCTTTCTCTCCAACCCATTTTGTCTTTTAAAGACATAGTATTTAATATTCCTTCTTTCCATCGCATCTACTATCGTCGTCGATTTGCTAGTCGCAGTGCCAAATATTCCAACTTCCTATCCTTAACTTCTTTTGCAACATGTTTTGGACTAACTTCTTTACTCGTATGCATCCATCATACGAGAACCCTTACAAATTTTGGATTACTTCTGGGCAGCAATGTACTGAAACTAGCTTCTTTACTAGCATGCATTCCTCATGCAGGAACATTTACAAATTGTGAACTACATCCTGGCAACGATGTAGTGGCCATTGCCAATTTCTCATTGTATTCGAGCGATGCAACGCGCCGCTAGGAGGAATCGCCCCAACGAAATCTAAATAATTACTTAAATCTATGTTGAAAAGATCCAACTATCTTGAGACAAATTCCTATATAGTGTTTTTTTAAAAAAAACATTATTTAAGAATTTGTCTCTGACCGTTTTACGCTGGCTCTCGACTACCTAACGCAACCCTCATTGTTTACCCTAGCTTTGAGACCGGTCATGGCTGAGTTTGTGTAACATCATAGACAAACAAATATAAACAGTTGAAAAACACTAGAATTTTACGTAGAACCCTACTCCATAAGGAGCGGGTTGAAACCATGAGTGAAGGCCTCTCAAAGGAGGGGTATTTTGTTATTGCTTTCTCTAAACTGTTACAGGTGGTGTGGGGCTTCTTATATAGCCCACCGGTAAGACCAAGTCTCATTCATAGACGATGTGTGACTAAACCTGTGGATGTTGTAATTGGACCCTGAAGGGATCCAATTACCCATTTATGACACATACTCTAATATAACCCTTGTTCTTCACCTATATAAGGAGCTCTAGAGTAATGTAATACAATCAAGTATTTTTCCTTTTTTTACTAGATATTTGCCTCCCTACGAATTAGTTTGAAGATATTGCATATTTACATTGGCATAAACCTTGTGAAATAAAATGGAATTTCACTTTATATGTATTATTCGACGACATGAGGAGCCTTTAATAGGCTTTGGTTATGCTCGTATCTGCACATTAATAAATTCTGAGCGAACATTTTCTTGCAGACCTTGACCATACATATGATGTTTGCTGAGATAGTTATTTCTATTTGTCATTTATTCATATTTCTTATTCTTCTGTCTATTTTATGTGATTTTCCTATATGTCTTTTCTCGTATATAAGAGAGTCTTAGGGACAAAATGGAACGCATTCATTCTATCCCTTTTCACATAGTATCAGAGCGATGGTCCTAGGCTGAAGTCTTTGCCCCAGTCGACCCCTCCCCACCAAAAGCCGAAGGGGACACATCTGCTCTTGTTTCGGTAGTAGCAACCGCATCATCCAAACACCACCGCTGCCACCGTCGACTCCTCTCGTTCAACAATGGCAGGGGCGGTCGAAGGCCACCGCCATCCCCTCATGTTCAGCAGCAGCTGCAGGCTGCTGCCACCGCCACCATTACTACTGAACAGAAGCACGACAGAAACCTAACGCCACCAGCGTCACCATGAAGGGGGTTTCCTCCCTCTTGAGCGGTCCCGGTTTTTGTGGTGCCTTAGAGGTTCTTTTCGACGTCCGTTGAGGTCTTAAAATCACTCTCAAAAGGTGATTTGGTTCACTGTTCAGTCTGATTTTGGGCTTTTGGGATGTGGTTTGATCATCTAAAACCACCCTAGTTACCCGAATAGGCCTCTAACAGATCGAAGAGGTTGTGGTATGAGTCTACACCCACAACCATCTTCTTGTATGACTGTGTAGATGTGTTTACTCTTGTCTACAACCCCAGCCGTCGTTGCAGTTGTCATCATGTCGGACATGAGGGTCGACTCCAAAATCGATGTCCCATCCTTTGGTGCTTTCAAATTTATCAAGGTGAATCTTACCTATCGTGAATTATGAGCTATGCAATTCATGAGCCTAATGCAATGCTATGGCAAGAAGCACATTCTCTCACATGACGAGCTAATTGACAAGGCTGGGGTCAATGCCTCAAGGGAGGTAAATGACATATATGCGTGTATCTGGTTGTCTGGACCAATGCCTCAAGGGAGGTAAATGACATATATGCGTGTATCTGGTTGTCTGGACCAATGTCTGTGGAGATAGCCAATAATATTATGAGTCAGCCTACAACAAAAGGCAATGTGGTTCATCCTTGCCGCTTCTTACTCGCAGGCGAAGAATGGTCAAAGATACCGCAACTTCAGTATGATATCTTCACATCTTAATAGAACGAGAGTCCTCTTCATACCCTTTACTCTTCCCTCATGGGTGTGTTTGAGAAGCTTCATGGTTTCATTCCCTTGATTGCTTCGCCATAACAACTCAAGGTAACAGAGATTCGGTGATGATCCGAGTCTTTCTAGAAACTCTTGATCCTGAATATGATGCTGCTCGATAACATATCTTTATTAATGACACTATACCTCCAATGGAGGATGTATACTGTAGATTGAGTAGGCTCTCTATAGTATATGGTGGTGCTTCTCAACAGTCTCCGACCTCCTCGGCTATGACCACATCACATGGTAGAGGGATCTCTATATATTACTGTTGAGAATCTTATATCTCTTGGTCTTTATTTATTTTTGTTTATCTTTCAGTTTATCTTATGTAATTTTCCCATAGAGCTTTTCTCCTATATAAGAGAGCTCTAGGGCTTTGTGAAATACAACTTTATTTTTCCCTTTCACATGCTATCAGAGCTACAATCCTAGACCAGAGCATGTTCCCTAACATCTGTTTCTACCAAAACCTTCATGTGCCGTCGCCGAGGTCAGTCGCGCGCCACCGTCGCAGGCAGATTTTTCATGTGCCGCTCACCTCTCTCGCACACTCTCGCACGCTTTTGCGTAGCCAGTGCCCCCTCGCGCATGCACCTCCATGTGCACCTGCGCATTCGCGCCTACCCCTGCGTGCTCACGCATCTGCACGCACGCGTCATAGCATGGTTAGCATCTCCGCGTGATGCTCCAACAACGTAGGTGCCTCCTCGCTCCATCGTGCGCAACCGCAGGTGTCTTCTAGTGTTTCCCACTTGGTCTTCTAGGGTATGAACTGATTGTCTAAAGACACCCTAGCGAGCTAAAGGAGCCTTCAAGAAATGGAAGTGGTTGTAGTTTGAGTCTACACCTACAACCATCTTCATATATGTCTGTGTAGATACTATTTGTCCAGTTTGCAACCCCAGTCATGAGAGATCGTTATTATCATGTCTGACAACAAAGAAGATTTTACATCTCTGGGTGCTTTCAAAGGTCCATCACCTATTGTGAAGATGAATGGAACGAATTATGAACTGTGGGCCATGCAATGCATGAGTTTAATGCAATGCAATGGCAAGGAGCACATCCTCACAACAGAGGATCCACGTGACAAGGCTGGGACAAATGCCTCATGGGAGGCTGATGATGCATATGCATGTGTGTGGCTATCCGGGACTGTATCTACAGAGGTAGCTAATTATATTTTGAGTTAGCCTACTACAAAGGCTATATGGGATATTCTCACCGCTACATACTCTCCGGCGAAAATTGAGTCGAAGATACTGCTGCTCTGGCACGATATCTTCACATTGAAGCAGAATGGGCGACCCTTCATACCCTCTATACTTCTTTGAGGGGTATGTTTGAGAAGCTACATGGATACATTTTCTTGACTGCTACGCCAGAGCAACTCAAGACATACAAAGACTCTGTGATGACTAGGGCCTTTCTAGCTGCCCTTGACCCTGAGTATGACACAACTCGTGCCGAGATTCTTACTGATATTACCATACCTCTGATGGAGGAGGCATATCACAGATTGAGTAGACTATCTATCTCCTCTGGTAGTACTTTACAGTCGCAGACATCTTCAGCTATGGCTGTGTCATGTGGTAGAGGAAGCCATACACCTTATCGTGGTAGGAGAGGCCCTAGCTGAGGCAGAGGAGGGGGTGGTCGACCCCATTAGCCGTACACCTACTGCCACATACTAGGCCAGTATAAGGAAACCTGCTATTCTAAGCTAGGGTTTCCTGCTTCAGCTCGAGTTGCAGAGCAAACACAACAGGTTGGGAGTCCATCACCTGTATCTGACCAAAGATTTGACGAGCTTGTGGCGCGACTAAGGGAGATTATACCTACTACTTCTGGATCATCCAGTTCTCCTTCAAGATCCTCAAAGATTGCTGCCTCAACATCAACATCTACATCAGGTATAGAATATGCATGTACTAGTTGTCATGGAAGGCCGTATCTCGATATATCGGCGATATATCGGTATCGACAGGTCATCGATATATCGCCGATATGGTCGATATCGGTATCGACGGGCCATTTTATTCACAATCTCGGTTTGATGTCGGTGACCGATATATCATCGATATATCGACGATATATCGTATCGACATGGTACCGATATCGATACCGATATCGATATGTCCTTCCTTGCTAGTTGTGACAGGGCATACTTGCTAGAATGGATCATGGATTCCAGAGCATCCCTTCATCTCTATGGTGACATATGTCAGTTTAGTGATTTTCGTCCGTTTCAGCCTGGACGATCTGTTGTGATAGCGGATGGTACACACTCCCCCATTGCTGGTCAGGGGAAGGTATAGTTGACTCCCGTAATGAGGCTTCAGAATGTTCTTTATGCTTCTGAATTTTCTATGAATTTACTATCAATTAGTCAATCACCAAAGATTTACATTGTCGTGCCATATTTGATCCATCAGCTCCTGTGTTTCAGGATATACTCACGGGCATGGTGATTGGATCTGGCTGTGAGTAAGGGGGTTTCTACAGACCAATGCAATCTCCATATGCTGGTGCCTCTTTTCTTCGCACTGGATCTGTTTCTTCATATATGTGGCATCTTCGATTTGATCATTTTCCTTTGCAAATGCTGAGTCACGTTCTTCCACATATTTTTCCTCGCTCTGCTTTTCAGTGCGAGGCCTTCCAGCTTGGGAAGCATCATCAGTCCACTTTCCAGAGTTATCAGGGTCGGAGTAGTCATATTTTGTTTGAGTTAATCCATTTTGACATTTGGGGTCCCAGTCGTGTCCCAGATCATCAGGGACATAAGTTTTATCTTGTTGTCGTTGATGCGTTTTCGAGATTGTCTTGGGTCTTTCTTCTTAAGAACAAGTCTGACAGTCCTTTATTAATTGTAGAGATATATGTTATGCTATAATTTTGTATTGTTTCTTATTTTCCTTTCTACTCACGGACTTTATGTAATTTAACTATAGGCACTTCTCCTATATAAGAGAGCCTAGGGTTTGTGGAATAAACTACTCAGTATTTTCTTCCAACATGGTATCAGAGTAAGGTGGATGGTGGCCTACCGGTAAGGTGGATGATCTTTAAAATGAAGGTCTCGAGTTCGAGCCTAGGCAAAACACTTTTCAAAAGGAGGCTTGGTGGTGGAGTGAAGGGGTGTAAGAGAAGCTAAAAATAAAAAGAGCTTGCTTTAAAGCTATGTCTAAGGATAGAACAGAGGAAACTGTCACAAACTACAAAATAGCAAAGAAGGAAGCAAAGAAGGCCGTAAGCGAAGCTAAGTCAAAAGCTTATGAAGTTTTGTATAAAAATCTGGACTCTAAGGAGGGACAGAAGGATATATTCAGGTTGGCCAAAGCAAGGGAAAGAAAAACCAAAGACCTTCAAGTGAGATGCATTAAGGACGAGGAAGGTCATGTGCTTGTTATTCAGAAGGATATAAAGACTAGATGGGAGCAATACTTCCATAAACTTTTCATTGGGGAAGGAAATAGAGAGATCACTTTGGGTGATCTAGCTTGTAGTGAAAGTTACTTGAATCATGCATGCTATAAACGGATACAAAGAAAGGAAGTAGAGGAGGCTCTGAAGGTTATGAAACCTGGAAAAGGTGTAGGACCAGATGACATCCCTGTAGAAGTTTGGAGAGTTTTAGGTGAGCGTGGTTTGACTTGGCTTACAAATCTATTCAATGTTATTTGGCGAAGCAAGAAAATGCCTGAAGATTGGAGGAGTATCGTGGTGCCTCTTTATAAGAATAGAGGAGACATTTAAAATCGTTCAAATTATAGGGGTATCAAGCTGATGTGTCACACTATGAAAATTTGGGAACGTGTGGTCGAAAGAAGGTTGAGGCAAATTTCCAATGTTAAAGAAAACCAATTCGGATTTGTAGAGATAGTTCGTAGCATTATTATCTCTTTATGTATCGGTTTGTTATTTCATTATCTTTAATAGGTCTCTCTGTAATTTACCCTTAAGGTCTCTCCCTATATAAGAGAGCCTAGGGTTTTCTAAATGATGATCGAAGACTATTTTCCCAACATGGTATCAGAGCCACCCTAGGGCTCTCCACCCACCGCCCCACCCCTCCCCACCCGCCGCCCTTCCTCCATCGCCTCTCCAGGGCTCCCGCGCGCCTAGGCCGAGCTTGCCTCAATCACCCAGCCAGCGCGTCGCCGCCGCCTCCAACTAGACCCAGTGCTTCGCCGTCGCCTTCGACCCGCAGCCAGTGCCTCTCGGCAATTCTAGTCCTCGCCAGCGACTGCCTGCGGGTCTCTGGAGGTCGCCCCCACCGCCTGCGGTGCTCGTTGGCTGCCGTAGGCCTCAGCCTCCTGCGCGAACATCAAGGCAGCCCTTCCACCAGTTGGTTCAGGGGCTGTAAGCCTCCAAGGCGTGCCCTAGTACTCTACTCGTCCGATATATAGATTTGAGTGCGTAACGTCTACATACGCACTCAAATCCAATGCAGTTGGTGTATACATTCATCATCAGTGTGTCTATAGTCCCTTGTTCTTCTCCAAGCAGCAGTATGTCAGAATCGAAAGCCGATATGCTCTCTACCGGCGCATTCAAAGGTCCTGCGCCAATAGTGAAGATGGACGGGTCTAACTATGAGCTATGGGCTATGCAGTTCATGAGCCTCATGAAGTCTAATGGTAAGGAACACATTCTTACCGAGGATGAGCCTGCAGAGAAGACATGGATCTATGCCTCATGGGAGGCTGACGATGCCTATGCCAAGGTCTGGTTGTCCGGTACATTGACGATGGAGATTGCTAACGATGTCCTCCATCAGCCCACCGCCAAGGCAATGTGGGACATTCTTGCCACCACATATTCGCAGGTGCGAAATGAGACAAAGATGTTGCAGCTTCAGCATGACATTTTCACAATGAGGCAGAATGGCAAACCTCTCCATTCTCTATACACATCCCTAAGAGGGATGTTTGAGAAGTTATACAGTACCATTCCACTCACTGCTACTCCAGAATAGCAGAAGACGTTTCGGAACGCCACCATGGTGGGCGTTTTACTTGCGGCTCTTGACCCTGAGTATGCTGCCGCCCGGTCCCAGATCCTAGCTGATGCAGTTATTCCTCCAGTGGAGGATGTTTACAGACGGCTCAGTCGCATTCCAGTCCCCTCCAGCTCTTCTACTCCACCCCCATCAGCGATGACAGTCTCGCGTGGGAGAGGTGGACCGCATTCTGGCCGTAGTCGTGGACGTGGCCGTGGACCCCAGGGAAGGGGTGGCCGCTTCAGTCAGACATGCTCCTATTGTCACCGCACAGGACACTCAGAGGAGACATGCCATTCTAAGCATGGATTCCCAGCATCGGCACGTGTTGCAGAGCATTCTCAGTCTCTAGTATCCTCTACTGCTGATAGTCGATTTGACGAACTTGTGGCCCGTCTCCGAGATATTATGCCACAATCATCTGTTGATTCGTCTGGTGGCTTCTCAGATATTGTCGCCACTGCCTATGCCAGTTCATCCGCTGCTGCGAGCACCTCAGGTAGATCTTCTGCATTCACTACATCTCATGATATATCTGATTGGGTTATAGATTCCGGAGCCACACATCATCTCTGTCGATACAGAGGCAGATTACAGGCCTACAGGAATATTCCTCCCGGCCGTTCAGTGCAGATAGCTGATGGTACATATTCGCCCCTGGTTGGACAAGGGGAGGTTTTTCTATCCTCCACTATGCAGCTACAGAACGTCCTACATGCTCCTCAGTTCTCAATGAATTTGCTATCTATTAGTCAGATTACAAAGGATTTGAATTGTCGTGCTATATTTGACCCGTCTTCTCTCATTTTTCAGGACATACTCACGGGCAAGGTGATTGGCTGTGGCTCTGAGCAAAATGGTTTATATCGACTGGTTCGGGATTCCTATGCTGGCGTCTCATCTCTTTCTGCTGGACCAGTCTCTCCGTACATTTGGCATCTCCGGTTTGGTCATCTTCCGCTCCAGAAAATGCGTCATCTTCTGCCTCAGATCCCTCCTAGTTCGTCTTTCCGATGCGAAGCTTGTCAGTTGGGAAAGCATCACATGTCGAGCTTCCCACGTCGTCCGAGTCGGAGCAGTAGCTCCCCTTTTGAGTTGTTACATGTTGATATATGGGGTCCGAGTCGTATTCCCGATCATCAGGGGCACAGATTTTATCTTGTGGTAGTGGATGATTTATCGCGTGTATCATGGGTTTGTCTTTTGAAAAATAAATCTGAAGCAGGAGATGTGATCAAGAACTTGCTTAATGAAATGCACAATATTTTTTCTACCTCTGTCAAATATGTTCGAACGGATAATGCCCTTGAATTTTGTACACGCTCACTTTCTCTATTCCTTTCGTCAAAGGGAATTATTCATCAAACCACTTGTGCGTATACCTCACAACAAAATGGTGTGGCGGAAAGAAAGCATCGCCATCTCTTAGATATTACTCGAACACTGTTGATTCAGAGTTGTGCTCCTATTTCATTCTGGGGCGATGCTGTTCTGACTGCTTGTTATCTGATTAACCGAATGCCATCCTCAGTTCTTGGTGGTAAGATACCTATCTCTCTTATTTTCCCAGACAAGGATTTATTCTCACTGACTCCACGTGTTTTTGGTTCTGTGGCTTTCGTTCATCGTCTATCTCCCGGACATGACAAACTCTCTCCTAGAGCAGTCAAGTGCGTCTTTGTTGGTTATTCCAGAACTCAGAAGGGCTACGTGTTATGATCCTGTGACTAAGCGGTACTTTGTGAGTGTTGATGTCACGTTCTTTGAGTCGGTCATGTACTTTTCTCCTGCAGGTGACAGAATGGTAACATCCACTACCACTGATGATATCTATGTTCCTCCACCACCTACATTGAGTACTCCTGAGTCGTCTCATGTGCCCGTCTCCACGCCAGTACCACCTCCACCTCCACCTCCACCCATTCCACGACCTACCGTATCACCGTTACCTAAATTCTATACACGCCGTTCAGGTCCTGCTCACACTACACAGCAACCAATCATCACGCCTCAGGTATGTTCAGATGGCATTACTACTGACGGGTCAGGTTTAGTACATGTGCAGGATCCTTCAGTACAGGTAGACACTAGCCCATCCAGTACGATAGATGATGATCTTGATGTCCCGATTGCCATTCGGAAGCAGAAGAGGCAATGTGCCTCTTATCCATTTGCGTCACATGTATCTTTTCACCGTCTCACTGGTGATTTTCAGAAGTTTTCCATAGCCTTGTCTTCTGTAGATATACCACAGACATACCAGGATGCTTTGAAGAATGATTGCTGGAGATTAGCAATGGAAGAGGAGATGAGGGCCTTACAGTCTCATGGTACATGGTCTTTGGTCCCTGCACCTTCTGATGCATCAGTTGTGAGCTGTAAATGGGTCTTCACAGTCAAATATCATGCAGATGACACGTTGGATAGGTACAAGGCACGCTTGGTCGCCCGTGGGTTTACACAAACCTATGGCGTGGATTACATGGATACATTCTCTCCAGTGGCGAGACACTCTACCCTTCGTATTCTTTTATCAGTTGCTGTGGTCCGTGATTGGAGTATATCTCAACTAGATGTCAAGAATGCCTTTTTGTACGGGGACTTACAGGAGGAAGTCTACATGCAGCAGCCACCTGGGTTCACTGCTGAGGGGGAGAAGCATATAGTCTGTAGACTTCACAAGGCGATATACGGCCTCAAACAGAGTCCGAGAGCATGGTTCCAGAAGTTGTCCAGCCTAATTGAGCAACAAGGGTTCAAGAGGTCAAATGCCGATCACTCATTGTTTGTCCAGAAGTCATCGGCATGTACGATTGTTATTATGGATTATGTGGATGATATTCTTGTTACAGGGATGATGCTCAGGGCATAGTGAGGGCGAAGGCATTCCTTGGCCGTCAGTTTGTTACAAAGGATCTTGGGACCTTGAGATATTTTCTGGGGTTGGAATTTGCAAGGAATGCACATGGCTTGATAATGCCCCAACGGAAGTACATTACAGACTTCCTGATTGAGACTGGCATGGATGGTTGCAAACCATCAAGTATTCCCATGGATCCCAGTGTGAGGCTGTATGATGGTGATACTGATGAAGTAGATAAGAGGAGATATAGAGAAATGGTGGGAAAACTCCTCTACATTACTATAACTCGCCTAGACATTCAATTTGCAGTTAGCAGGGTGAGCCAATTTATGGAGCATCCAAGACAGGTTCACATGGATGCTATACACATGATACTGAGGTATCTGAAATCTTCTCCAGGGTCAGGGCTGCTATTCAGAAAGGGCACAGACTTATCCATCTCAGCATGTGCAGATGCAGATTATGCAGGATGTCCTAAGGATCGGAAATCAACCTCGGGGTTCGCAGTCTTTGTTGGAGGCTCTTTGCTTTCTTGGAAAAGCAAGAAACAAACTGTTGTGGAAAGGTCCAGTGCTGAATCCGAATATAGGGCCATGGCTCAAGTCAGCACGAAAATGATGTGGGTTCGTTCAGTACTAGAAGATCTACATGTAGCGGTGTCCCTACCTATGAATCTTCAGTGTGACAATCATGCATCATTGTTCATTGCTAATAATCCAGCCTTCCATGAAAGGACTAAGCATATTGAAGTTGACTGTCATTATACTAGGGACTTGATCCAGAGAGGATTAATATCTACTGCACATGTGAGCTCAGGAGATCAGACTGCAGATGTGTTCACCAAGCCACTGCTCAGGGGACCTTTTCAGAGATGTTCATCCAAGCTGAGCATGATAGACATCTATGCTCCACCTTGAGGGGGAGTGTAGAGATAGTTCGTAGCATTATTATCTCTTTATGTATCGGTTTGTTATTTCATTATCTTTAATAGATCTCTATGTAATTTACCCTTAAGGTCTCTCCCTATATAAGAGAGCCTAGGGTTTTTTAAATTATGATCGAAGACTATTTTCCCAACAGGATTCATGCCAGATCGCTCAACGACTGAAGCCATCCATTTGCTGAGGAGAACAATGAAGATTTATAGAGCTAAAAGGAAGAACCTCCACATGATCTTTATTGATTTGGAGAAGGCTTATGATTCTTTCCCGCAAGAGATATTGTGGAGAGTGTTGGAGAAGAGACAAGTACCTGTCCTATACATTAACCTCATAAAGGACATGTATGATAGGGCTTTATCTTGTATAAGGACCCCGTATGGGAAGACTGGATATTTTGACATCAATATTGGTTTACATCAAGGTTCTGCTTTGAGTCCATTTCTTTTTACCTTGATTATGGACGAGTTGACCAGTCACATTCAGGATGAGTTTCCTTGGTGTATGTTATTTGCTGATGATATTGTGTTAATTGATGAGACTAGAGATGAAGTAAATGAGAAGCTTGAGGTCTGGAGACATGAGGTGGAAACTAAAGGATTTCGTATAAGTAGGGCTAAGACGGAATATATGGAGTGCACCTTTGATGGAAGCAATGATGAAGAATTCGAGGTGAAGATTGGTGATGATAACATTCAGAAGAGAGATTCCTTTAGATATCTGGGATCTATTCTGCAACATGATGGGGAAATTGATGGAGATGTTACTAATAGAATAAATGCAGGCTGTCTAAAGTGGAGAGGAGGCTCTGCTGTTCTCTGTGATAAGAAAATTCTGTTAAAGATTAAAGGAAAGTTTTACAAAGCAGCCGTGAGACTTGCTATGCTTTATGGATCTGAATGTTGTCCTGTGAGTCATAGACATATGCAGAGAATGAATGTTGCAGAAATGAAAATGCTAAGATGGATGTGTGGACACACACACACACACGTAATGATCGGATTCGGAATGATGCAATCAGAAAGAAAGTTGGTGTAGCTCCGATCGAGGATAAGATGCGAGAAAACCGCTTAAAATGGTTTGGACATTTGCAAAGAAGATTTGCTGATGCACCAGTTAGGATATGCGAGTATTGGGACGTTGAGCCGGCTAAGAGAGGACGAGGACGGCCCAAGAAGTATTGGAAAGAGACCATACGAAAGGCTCTTAGTTTTGTGGATATAAGCCCAGGATTGGCCAAGATAGATCTGAATGGAGGCGAAGAATCCATGTAGCCGACCCTATTTAATTGTGGGAAAAGGCTTTGTTGTTGTTGTATGGTATCAGAGCGGCGGTCCTAGACCAGAGCTCGAATACCTAACCCTAGTCCTATTCCCACCCGCCGATCTCTCTCTCTCTCTCTCCTTCTCTTGTCTTCCGCCACAGGCGCCACCTCCCTTGCGTGCCGCCCGTGTGCTATTGTTGGGAAACGTGAATGAGATGATCTATTCCATAGCCCTAGGCTCTCTTATATAGGAGAGTAGCCTATGGGTAAATTACATAAAGAGAATAATAAGAAAATAAAATAACAAAGAGATACAGTTATTCAATATGCGTCAACACTCCCCCTCAAGATGGAGCATAGATGTCAATCATGCTCAGCTTGGAAGCACACTTCTGAAATGGACCTCGTAACAATGCCTTGGTGAATATGTCTGCAGTCTGGTTCTCTGAAGTAACATGGGATGTGGCAATGAATCCTTTCTGAATCATATCACGTATGAAGTGACAATCCACCTCAATATGCTTGGTCCACTCATGGAATGCAGGATTGTTTGCAATAAACAAAGCAGCCTGATTATCACATTCCAAGTTCATAGGAAGTGGTACATCTAAGCATAAATCTGTCAGCACCGCTTTCACCCATATCATCTCTGTAGTAACCTGGGCCATAGCCCTATATTCGGATTCAGCACTAGATCTAGCTACCACAGTTTGTTTCTTGCTCCTCCATGAGAGTAGGGCATCTCCAACATAGACAGCATACCCTGAGGTGGACTTCCTATCCTTGGGACATCCTGCATAGTCTGCATCTGCGCATGCTGAGATAGAAATCCCCTTTCCTTTCTTGAATAGCAGACCTGCACCTAGAGAAGATTTGAGATATCTAAGTATCATATGTATTGCATCCATATGCACTTGGCGTGGTTGCTCCATGAACTGGCTCACACGGCTCACTGCAAATAATATATCTGGCCTAGTGATCGTGACATATAACAGTTTGCCTACCAGTTCTCTATATCTTCTCCTGTCCACCTCCTCTGTGTCATCATCATACAGCTTCATGCTAGGATCCATTGGTGTCGTAGCAGGTCGACACCCTAGCATACCTGTCTCACTCAGTAGATCTGTAACATACTTCCTCTGTGACATGACTAATCCATACGGATTTCTGGCAAACTCCAGCCCCAGAAAATATCTAAGGACTCCCAGGTCCTTGGTGACAAACTCGGTCCCCAGCCTTTCCTTTGCCTGCTTAATGCCCTGGTCATCATCACCTGTAATCAAGATATCATCAACATAAACCATGATTACAATGATACCTCTCGCCGTCTTCTGTACAAACAAGGAATGATCAGCATTGGAGCGTTTATATCCTTGTTTCTCAAAGAGGTCTGAAAGCTTCTGGAAACATGCTCTGGGGCTCTGCTTAAGGCCATAGATGGCCTTATGTAATCTGCAAACCTTGGAACACTCCCCCTCAACAGCAAAACCTGGTGGCTGTTGCTTATAGACTTCCTCCTTCAAGTCTCCATACATAAATGCATTCTTCACGTCCAGTTGATAGAGTGGCCAGTCTCTAGCAACTGTGTGAACCCCTCAGGATCCGGGTACCCGTTTACGCGCAATTCGCAAGATATCATTCACAATTATATCGCACAAGTTGTAAAAATACAGGGAAAATTTTTTTTTTCGCGACTATGACATTCATTCTCAATACATTACCACAAGTAAAAGAGACAATATGGCACCAAAATTCTTTTCATTAATATTCATACCCATTTACAACATGTACAAGCATATTCCATGTTACAACATATATCCCAAAATGTGATACAAAGGAGATAACATTTACATCATTATCTGGACAAAAACTGAGACAAAGAAATTCATACCGTCGGGTATAAACTCTGTCTCTAGGAAGCATGTATCGCTACTGAGCTGCAGGCTGTTTGCCTGCCACACATGTTAGGAAAGAAAAGGCGTCAGCGGTTGCTGGTACCCCCCCCAAAAACTTATATAAAATAACAGGCATTTATAATTTACAAAAGAAAGCAAGTAGAGAGGCAAGAACAACTCAAATTAAACTTTATTTCTACTTGCAATTAAAAGGTTTTTCAGGCTACTTGTAAGCATCTCAATGTTTGTCCCATACCCCGGCATTCCCCACATGTGACATATTTTATAGTACTTGAGTATTCATGAGTATCTGAGTGTAAGCACATAACTATTCATAGATCATGTTGTTGAGTGATAATGGAAAAGTTATGATTGGAAGGATCTATTAATTTATTTAAATCATTGGGTAGAGAGAATGGTCATTTCCTATTAACCTTACTTTTGATCGTAACTTCTCAACTCTTAATTCCAATGTTTCAGATATAACTCCAGATGGTGTAGATGCAGATATGAATGATTTAGATGTAGAATCGCCATGTCTGTTGGCGAAGTAACTCAAGCGGTGAAGAAGCCTACAAATGGCTCTTCCGTCTCGCCCTCTAATTGGAAGCGCGGTCCAATAGAGGGATAGGTCTATTCTCCAACTACGCCACTGAGACGGGTGAGAGTGACTCCCTAGAAAAGTCGCTCTAGAAAAAACAGTCCGACTAGTACGGGCAACCGAGCTCGTACGTAAAGCTGCAAAACCAGGATCCCCCGCCTGGGCATCCTAAAACAGGGTCAGCGGAACTGGTCTAAAGTCTGGATCCCAACGAGGTGTCAAAACACTGCGAGCTCGCGTAAAAACCGAAAGAGGACTGGGATCCTAGACCCGCGCACTTGGCGGCCGCTGCCCAAACTGGGCTTCCTATTCTCCCGCCCAGTTGAGGGTCACCGCGCCCTCGCACGGTCAGGTAAGGGTCATCATGACCGGCGCTATTTATTTTTGTCTTTACAGACTCACCATCTTATCCAATTACTCAAGTAAGTCCTTGTGATCACATATGAGATATGCCCTTTCCTTCTATTGGATATTCAATATTCCACCAATGTATCAAACTTAAAGTTTAAAGATCCCAATATTTACAGAAAAAAGATGTATCAGCATTCGTTAGTAACTGCATTAAAATGACGCACATAATGATGAGCCTTCATACTCCCATATGACCATAAGTCGTATCTCTCTTGAGGTTGTGAACTCATGTTGAATTCTGTCTAAGTTTTTTTTTTTTTTAATAAGTAATAATAATAGTGGTACCCTAAGTCTCTACTTTATAGTGAATTTATTTCATCATGGCAGTTTGTGATTTACACTTCTTTCCTAATTTATCAAACATATCCCTTCTCTGCTTGGTTTTAGATCAAGACTTTATAATTCTTTATGTGAACATGAATTCAAAACAACTTAATCAGAAACAAAGTCAGTGTCATCCTGCTGAATTCTCCCCCTTCATGATAACTTTTAGAGATACATTACTTGAACAATTCACGACACATGACATAACTCTTTCCTAGTAGGAACTATATTGCTCGTGGTTAGCTAACACATGGTATTATTGTCTCCATGGCTCCCTACTAGGAGGGGTAAACCAATGGTGTTTCTGACCAAGTTCTTAGAAGCCAAATCTAAGACTGAACAATATTTTATTTGAGAGATTTCTTTTTGCGTTTCCAGTGGCGTGCAAGTAAAATAAATTTGTTCTTAATGTGTACTGAACTCATGATTGTCAAAGAAAAATATTATCCACAGGAGCAAAGAAGTGAGTTACTTTCCATTATTTACATAAAGATACTGGTGGTCTCATTCGGAACTTCTAATCCAAACTGCTTACCAAAAAAAAATGTTTCCTATATGTAACCCGGTGTTGGTGATTTTTTTTTTCAGTTAATGTACTTAAGCTTTTTCGACTCAACCCCACTATTTAATTGAATACATGAAAAGGAACAGCCCATGTATTCTGTTCTAGATGAATGATTCCAGTGACTATACTTATGAAGCCATAGCAAATTTAAATTTGTAAATCCTCTGAATCTTAATAAGAAACGTCATCTGATTCTACAGATTTAGACATTGAGACCTTGCTCGAGATTGTGTTTTCCATAAAGCTCCAACATAATGGATTAAAATATAAAAACTGATGAACCTATTCTATCAAAAACCAGAGGCTTGAACTTGTCTAATCCCACAATCACAAGAGGAGACATGAGAGGATGTGTAAATTAGACATGTAGGGCAGCAAGAGGATTAGATAAAGGGAGTGTACCTTATATTTCTCCAATCTACTTGAACAATCATGCAAGTATGGCTGAATTGAAGCAGCGGCCCCTGACTTCTCGGTTGGAGATAGATGAAAATCCAGGGCTATCTCTCTCTCTCGGTTTTGAAGCTATTGACGAGACTTGAGAGAAATTGAGATTTCTTTTTTTTTTAGGGCACGTATGTGTTTATATACCCAAAAGAGTAGCGTCATTAACTGCCAAGTGTAAGAGAAATCTAGCCAACTGTGGCTGTTATGGGGAGCCACCGATAGCAAGGTCTGTAGTGTGGCCAAGTGTGAATTTTGGGGTCCAAGTGGAGGAAAGGAATAACCGAGTGGGGAAAAGCAAAAAGGGGTGGGGAAAAAAATATAACCCACGGCTGGCTGAGTCAGTACAGGTGGTGCCTGTACTATATTTTTTTTATATCATTATGTTTTATATGATATACCTAAAGTTAATCGAATTTGGGCCTTGAGTGTCGGAATTCGATGCAAATTATCTTGATTTGATTGTTTCTTAACGACGATCAAGATAAGTACAATATTGATATACTTCCGATCAGGTTTGGAGTACCCGAAATTTTCGGATACGGATTGTGTTTAAGGTTAAATTTTGTGATTTAAAAATACCATATGACCTCCGATTGTCGAACGGTCGATTCCGTTGGTCTCGTGTCGTCGAATCGGATCTAATGACGGTCTCAGTTCGTTTCGCGGTTTCCGAATTTGCGTCGCGGCTTTTCACGGCGCGCAAGACGAAGTGACCGATTTTCGATCGATTTCACCCGAACAACTTTTGATTCACTACTAATTGGTCATTTTAGGTTGTTTAATATTGACCGACAATGTTTTTGGGTTCATTAGACACAAAATCGGACGAGTTTGGTTTTACGCGAATTCCCGGATGTTACAATTATAAAAACCTCAAAGGGAGTCTCGTCCTCGAGACTCGAGTTAAGGCTATTCGGTGACTTGTTTGAATTTCATATGTCCATAAAAACCTCAAAGGGTTTTGAACCCATAAAAACCTCAAAGGGAAACAAGCCATATATTTATAATGTGTCAAATTACAAAAGCTTGTTTTGACGATTACATCAAAATAGCTGCGGATATCGTGCCCGCATGTCGGCTTCAGTCTCCCACGTTGCTTCCTTGACGCCGTGTCGGTGCCACAAAACCTTGACCAATGAAATCTCTTTGCTGCGAAGCTTCTTCACGGCACGGTCAAGTATCTGAACAGGCTTCTCCTCATAGGTCAGATCCGGCTCTACATCGAGATTCTCGTAGCTGATAATGTGGCGAGGGTCATGGACATACTTCCTCAGATTGGATATGTGGAAAACATCATGAATAGCTGAAAGATGTGGAGGAAGGGCTACTCGGTATGACACTTTCCCCACTCTAGCCAGAATCTCAAAAGGTCCAACATATCGCGGCGCCAACTTGCCACGAACACCGAATCTCTGTACTCCCTTCATGGGAGATACACGGAGAAATACCCAATCTCCAACCTATAATCGATAGGAGTGTCATTAATATGAGAGTAATTTGGACATATTTATATGTCATAGAAGAAGAAGAAATAATTAGATTACCTGGAACTCTAAGTCTCTCCTCCGACGATCCGCATAGCTCTTCTGGCGGCTCTGTGCCGTCAGAAGCCTCCGCCTCACAAGATCAACAGCTCTCGCAGTCTCCTCCAAGAGGTCTACGGAATATAAAGCATGATCACCTACCTCACGCCAACTGAGAGGTGTGAGGCATCTCCGCCCGTATAGGGCCTCGAATGGTGCCATGCCAATACTGGAGTGATAGCTGTTGTTATACGTGAATTCCACCAAAGGCAAATGGTCCTTCCAGGACCCTTTCCACTCCAAAGTGCATGCGCGAAGTAGATCCTCAAGTGTCTGAATGGTGCGCTCACTCTGCCCGTCTGTCTGCGGATGATAAGCAGAACTCATCTTCAGCTCTGTCTGTAGTGCTGACATGAACTGATGCCAATAATGAGATGTGAATCTCGAATCCCTGTCAGACACCACCTCTCGTGGTATACCGTGCAGCCTGATAATGTTCTGCACATAGAGCTTGGCCAATCTGGATGGAGTATAAGTCGTGTGGACAGGTATGAAGTGGGCTGACTTGGTCAACCTATCAACAACGACCCATATAGAATCATGGCCACCTGGCGTCTTCGGCAATCCTGTGACAAAATCCATAGAAATGCTCTCCCATTTCCACTCGGGAATGGGGAGAGACTACAGTAATCCTGGCGGTCTCCTGTGCTCGGCCTTGACCATCTGACAGGTCATGCATCTGCTAACATGTAGTGCCACATCGCGCTTCATCCCATCCCACCAGAAATGTCGACGCAGGTCACGGTACATCTTTGTGCTGCCTGGATGGATAGATAACCGTGAACTGTGTGCCTCATCAAGTATGTCTCTGCGAAGCTGCTCATCATTGGGTACAACGACCCGTCCTGCCTTCCATAAAATAGACTCCATCACAACAAAGTCATCAAATTCGTCCTTGACGGCGCGCATGTATCTATCTCGGATCCAAGGATCGGTCTTCTGGCCTTCTACAATACGATCCCAAAGGCTGCTGTATCGTGGAGGTACGGCGGTAGAAATGGATGCGCTCTCCTGAGGATGCCAATCACTCAAAGCTGCAAGTGTATCCCACGTGTATAGCCAGTTCGCCGTACCCTCTGCATGTGCTCTCCTGCTAAGTGCATCAGCCACCACGTTTCCCTTACCGGGATGGTAAGAGATCGTGCAATCATAATCCTTCAGCAGCTCGAGCCATCTACGCTGCCTCTTGTTCAGCTCCTTCTAATCAAAGATGTACTTCAGACTCTTATGGTCTGTGAAAATCTCGAAGTTCACCCCATATAGATAGTGGCGCCAGATCTTCAAGGCGAAGACAACTGCCGCCAACTCCAAGTCATGTGTGGGGTAGTTCCGCTCGTGCGGTCTCAACTGCCGTGATGCGTAAGCAATCACCTGTCCTCTCTGCATCAATACTGCTCCTAGACCTTCTCCAGATGCATCCGTGTAGACTGCATAGTCCTGAGTGCCTGAAGGAAGAGCAAGAATAGGCGCTGTGGTCAATCTCTCCTTCAGTGTCTGGAAGGCCTGCTCACATGAATCGTCCCAAATGAATGGAACTCCCTTCTGCGTCAATCGTGTCAATGGACGGACGATGCGTGAAAATCCGCTGACAAAGCGTCTGTAATAGCCCGCTAACCCGAGGAAGCTCCGAATCTGAGTGACTGTCTTGGGCTGCTCCCAAGACATAACTGCATCTATCTTCGCAGGATCAACCGCGATACCTGCCCCAGAAATGATATGCCCGAGAAACGAGACCTGGGATAACCAGAACTCGCACTTGCTCAACTTGGCATATAGCTTGTGCTCCCGTAATGTATCTAAGACAATCCGTAGATCATTCGCATGATCCCATTCATTCCGTGAATAGATGAGCACATCATCGATGAACACTACTACAAACTTGTCCAAGTATGGACGGAAGATACGGTTCATCATATCCATGAAAGCCGCAGGTGCATTGGTGAGCCCAAACGGCATCACCACAAACTCGTAGTGTCCATAGCGAGTCCTGAAGGCTGTCTTTGGAATGTCCGACTCGCGAATCCTCTGCTGATGGTAGCCTGAGCGAAGATCGATCTTCGAGAAAACCGAAGATCCCTGGAGCTGGTCAAACAAATCATCGATACGTGGCAAGGGATAACGGTTCTTCACCGTTCTCTTGTTCAGCTGCCTGTAATCGATGCATAGTCTCATGGATCCATCCTTCTTCTTGACAAATAGAACCGGAGCACCCCAAGGTGACGTGCTCGGCCTCACGAATCCCATGTCAAGCAACTCCTGCAACTGCACCTTCAGCTCCCTCAACTCGGCTGGTGCCATGCGATATGGTGCCATCGAGATCGGCTGTGTATCTGGCAACAATGTGATCTCGAACTCAATCTCCCTCTCAGGAGGTAGCCCTGGTAGCTCATCAGGAAATACGTCAGGGTATTCTGAGACTACTCGGATGTCCTGTATCATCGGCTCCTGATCAGACACCTCCCGAACAAAAGCAAGATAAGAATCGCAACCCTGATCAACAAGTCGCTGGGCTCGCAATACTGAAATATACTCCATGGTGGAGTCATGTGTAGTACCCTCAAAAGTGAACTCGGGTAGATCTGGAATCCTGAAGACAACCGTCTTCGTAAAGCAATCAACAAGTGCATGATGAGTGGATAGCCAATCCATGCCTAAAATCAAGTCGAACTCATCAAGCTGTAGGAGTAGACAGTCTGCGATCATCTCGTGACCGCCAATCAGTACGGGCAAGTGTCTGACTATCAGAGATATGACAAATAACTGGCCACCTGGCCCTCGGATGTGATATGGAGACGAGAGCGTCTCTGCAACTCTATCTAAAGAAACAAGCAACCTCGAAGCAAGGAAGGAATGGGTCGCGCCGGAATCAAATAAAACATGGAAAGGTCGGCCCAAGACTGAGACCATACCTTTCACTACAGTAGCGGCTGAACGTGCCTGCTCCTCAGTAACTGTATGTAACTGCCCCTGCCTGGCTGATGCCGCACTAGATCCCGCCCCACTCTGCATCTGTCTCGGCTGCTGTCGCCTAAAGTTGGAGTTCCTGCCACGGAAACTTCCTGAACGCTGTGTCTGAGGCTGTGGCTATGAAGGCTGTGGCTGAGGCTCGCCAGAAGCCTGTGGGCACTGTGCACGGTAATGTCCCCACTCGTGACATCGGTAGCACCGGACTGGTCGAGTAGAGGGAGTAGCTGTGTCCGTGCTCCGAGCTGGTCCTGCAGGTGGTCTATCTGCTCGCTGCGACCCAGATGGTCGAGCGGACTCTGTGCCACGTCCGGCAAGTGCTCCTCCTAGAGTAGTCGATGGAGAAGAGCGAGCACTGCCAGAGAATGTCGAACCTATAGGTCGGAACCGTCTGGCTGACCTCTGCTGCTGAAATGGTCGACGTATCGGCCCAAAATATCGCCGCGGTCTAGGCGGTGCTCCAGACGAGCTCCCGTAACGTCTCCCTCTGATGTCCTCGAACTTCTCCGCAGCATCGGTAGCCTCGGAGATAGAAGTGATATGCAGTCCAGCCAGCTTCTCCTGCACCTCCTCTCGCATGCCGCCAATGAACTTCTCCAGATTCTCCTCTGGAAATGCGCCAGCTGCTCGTGTGTGTCGTGACAGCTCGGTGTATCGGATGAAATAATCTCTGGCGGTCATCTGTCCCTGACGAAGCTCGGCAAACAGTCGGCGCTGGGACTCCTTCCACTTCGCAGAAAAGAAGTGGGCTCTGAACCTCGTCACAAAATCGTTCCAAGTAGGCTGTCGGCCTAGCTCGGACACTATGGCCTCCCACCATCGCTCGGCGAAGTCTATCAGTGAATATTCTATGAAAGATAGCCACGTGTTCCGTGGCGCATTAATCGCCCTGAGCACTTTCATTACCCTCATCAGCCACTGCTCAGCGTCATCTGGTGGACCTGTCCCCTCGAACAAGGGTATGTTGGCCCGCTGATAAGAAGTGAAGACTGACTGGTGCCTGTGAATGGCTGCAAACTCGTGTGCATCCTCGTCAGCAAAGTCAACAGGGTCCTGCTCCCTGTCTAAGTCTGCATCCTCCTCAGCTCCATGCTCTGGAATGGCCTCTAGTGGATCATCAGGATGAGGCTGCTCCACCTTAACGGACTGGTGCTGGTCCTGTCGTATCCCATCCTGGGATGGATAGTACGTGAAATCTGACAGGTCCTCGAATCTCATCTCTATGTCCGTCTGCCTGTCAGCAATCTCAGTCTGCTGGGCCAATATCTGCTCCTGCTGGCCTCGCATGGCAGCCTGCTGCTGCTGTAAGTCTGTGAGTGCGCTCAGTATGCGTGCCAGCTGATCAGAAGTATCCTGACCTGGTCGAGATGCCATGGCTCTGCATGAGAACCATAATTAGTCATAAGGATGCCCTAGACAGATATGTATCATACATGCTTTTCTCTTCTTGGGATATAAGATGAAAATTAATGAAATTGGTGACATCTGTGGTTATTGAATATGAATGTCATATTTCCCTTCTCGAACTCACGACAAGTCGGTAGGCTGTCGCTATTCGAGATCTTAATGCGATCGGAATTGTAATACCGCGAATGTGCGTATCGGGGTACCACTGCTCTGATACCAAACTGTGAACCCCTCAGGATCCGGGTACCCGTTTACGCGCAATTCGCAAGATATCATTCACAATTATATCGCACAAGTTGTAAAAATACAGGGAAAAAATTTTTTTTTTCGCGACTATGACATTCATTCTCAATACATTACCACAAGTAAAAGAGACAATATGGCACCAAAATTCTTTTCATTAATATTCATACCCATTTACAACATGTACAAGCATATTCCATGTTACAACATATATCCCAAAATGTGATACAAAGGAGATAACATTTACATCATTATCTGGACAAAAACTGAGACAAAGAAATTCATACCGTCGGGTATAAACTCTGTCTCCAGGAAGCATGTATCGCTACTGAGCTGCAGGCTGTTTGCCTGCCACACATGTTAGGAAAGAAAAGGCGTCAGCGGTTGCTGGTACCCCCTCCAAAAACTTATATAAAATAACAGGCATTTATAATTTACAAAAGAAAGCAAGTAGAGAGGCAAGAACAACTCAAATTAAACTTTATTTCTACTTGCAATTAAAAGGTTTTTCAGGCTACTTGTAAGCATCTCAATGTTTGTCCCATACCCCGGCATTCCCCACATGTGACATATTTTATAGTACTTGAGTATTCATGAGTATCTGAGTGTAAGCACATAACTATTCATAGATCATGTTGTTGAGTGATAATGGAAAAGTTATGATTGGAAGGATCTATTAATTTATTTAAATCATTGGGTAGAGAGAATGGTCATTTCCTATTAACCCTACTTTTGATCGTAACTTCTCAACTCTTAATTCCAATGTTTCAGATATAACTCCAGATGGTGTAGATGCAGATATGAATGATTTAGATGTAGAATCGCCATGTCTGTTGGCGAAGTAACTCAAGCGGTGAAGAAGCCTACAAATGGCTCTTCCGTCTCGCCCTCTAATTGGAAGCGCGGTCCAATAGAGGGATAGGTCTATTCTCCAACTACGCCACTGAGACGGGTGAGAGTGACTCCCTAGAAAAGTCGCTCTAGAAAAACAGTCCGACTAGTACGGGCAACCGAGCTCGTACGTAAAGCTGCAAAACCAGGATCCCCCGCCTGGGCATCCTAAAACAGGGTCAGCGGAACTGGTCTAAAGTCTGGATCCCAACGAGGTGTCAAAACACTGCGAGCTCGCGTAAAAACCGAAAGAGGACTGGGATCCTAGACCCGCGCACTTGGCGGCCGCTGCCCAAACTGGGCTTCCTATTCTCCCGCCCAGTTGAGGGTCACCGCGCCCTCGCACGGTCAGGTAAGGGTCATCATGACCGGCGCTATTTATTTTTGTCTTTACAGACTCACCATCTTATCCAATTACTCAAGTAAGTCCTTGTGATCACATATGAGATATGCCCTTTCCTTCTATTGGATATTCAATATTCCACCAATGTATCAAACTTAAAGTTTAAAGATCCCAATATTTACAGAAAAAAGATGTATCAGCATTCGTTAGTAACTGCGTTAAAATGACGCACATAATGATGAGCCTTCATACTCCCATATGACCATAAGTCGTATCTCTCTTGAGGTTGTGAACTCATGTTGAATTCTGTCTAAGTTTTTTTTTTTTTAATAAGTAATAATAATAGTGGTACCCTAAGTCTCTACTTTATAGTGAATTTATTTCATCATGGCAGTTTGTGATTTACACTTCTTTCCTAATTTATCAAACATATCCCTTCTCTGCTTGGTTTTAGATCAAGACTTTATAATTCTTTATGTGAACATGAATTCAAAACAACTTAATCAGAAACAAAGTCAGTGTCATCCTGCTGAATTCTCCCCCTTCATGATAACTTTTAGAGATACATTACTTGAACAATTCACGACACATGACATAACTCTTTCCTAGTAGGAACTATATTGCTCGTGGTTAGCTAACACATGGTATTATTGTCTCCATGGCTCCCTACTAGGAGGGGTAAACCAATGGTGTTTCTGACCAAGTTCTTAGAAGCCAAATCTAAGACTGAACAATATTTTATTTGAGAGATTTCTTTTTGCGTTCCAGTGGCGTGCAAGTAAAATAAATTTGTTCTTAATGTGTGCTGAACTCATGATTGTCAAAGAAAAATATTATCCACAGGAGCAAAGAAGTGAGTTACTTTCCATTATTTACATAAAGATACTGGTGGTCTCATTCGGAACTTCTAATCCAAACTGCTTACCAAAAAAAATGTTTCCTATATGTAACCCGGTGTTGGTGATTTTTTTTTTCAGTTAATGTACTTAAGCTTTTTCGACTCAACCCCACTATTTAATTGAATACATGAAAAGGAACAGCCCATGTATTCTGTTCTAGATGAATGATTCCAGTGACTATACTTATGAAGCCATAGCAAATTTAAATTTGTAAATCCTCTGAATCTTAATAAGAAACGTCATCTGATTCTACAGATTTAGACATTGAGACCTTGCTCGAGATTGTGTTTTCCATAAAGCTCCAACATAATGGATTAAAATATAAAAACTGATGAACCTATTCTATCAAAAACCAGAGGCTTGAACTTGTCTAATCCCACAATCACAAGAGGAGACATGAGAGGATGTGTAAATTAGACATGTAGGGCAGCAAGAGGATTAGATAAAGGGAGTGTACCTTATATTTCTCCAATCTACTTGAACAATCATGCAAGTATGGCTGAATTGAAGCAGCGGCCCCTGACTTCTCGGTTGGAGATAGATGAAAATCCAGGGCTATCTCTCTCTCTCGGTTTTGAAGCTATTGACGAGACTTGAGAGAAATTGGGATTTCTTTTTTTTTTAGGGCACGTATGTGTTTATATACCCAAAAGAGTAGCGTCATTAACTGCCAAGTGTAAGAGAAATCTAGCCAACTGTGGCTGTTATGGGGAGCCACCGATAGCAAGGTCTGTAGTGTGGCCAAGTGTGAATTTTGGGGTCCAAGTGGAGGAAAGGAATAACCGAGTGGGGAAAAGCAAAAAGGGGTGGGGAAAAAAATATAACCCACGGCTGGCTGAGTCAGTACAGGTGGTGCCTGTACTATATATTTTTTTTTTATATCATTATGTTTTATATGATATACCTAAAGTTAATCGAATTTGGGCCTTGAGTGTCGGAATTCGATGCAAATTATCTTGATTTGATTGTTTCTTAACGACGATCAAGATAAGTACAATATTGATATACTTCCGATCAGGTTTGGAGTACCCGAAATTTTCGGATACGGATTGTGTTTAAGGTTAAATTTTGTGATTTAAAAATACCATATGACCTCCGATTGACGAACGGTCGATTCCGTTGGTCTCGTGTCGTCGAATCGGATCTAATGACGGTCTCAGTTCGTTTCGCGGTTTCCGAATTTGCGTCGCGGCTTTTCACGGCGCGCAAGACGAAGTGACCGATTTTTGATCGATTTCACCCGAACAACTTTTGATTCACTACTAATTGGTCATTTTAGGTTGTTTAATATTGACCGACAATGTTTTTGGGTTCATTAGACACAAAATCGGACGAGTTTGGTTTTACGCGAATTCCCGGATGTTACAAACTACAACTGATAACAGGATCCGTAGATTGGAATGACGCGCTACAGGGGAGAACGTGTCAAGGTAATCTACCCCATATGTCTGTGTGAATCCCCGTGCAACTAGGCGTGCCTTGTACCTGTCAATGGAGCCATCTGCATTGTGCTTAACTGTAAACACCCATTTGCAACTCACCGGGCTGACATCTGGAGGTATAGGAACCAAACTCCAGGTTCCTCTAGACTGAAGTGCCGCCATCTCTTCTTCCATTGCTAGCCGCCATCTAGCATCCTGCAAAGCATCATGGTGGTTCCGTGGAATGTCTGTAGCTGAAAGGGCCAATGCAAACGTCCTGAAGTCTTCAGATAGCCTCTCAAAAGACACAGCTGCTGATAATGGATATTTGGCACAACTTCTCTTCGGCTTGCGTAGAGCGATTGGAACATCCAGATCCTCTGTGTTATCACCATGCTCCTGTAATGCATCCTGCTGAGAAATGTCGTCAGATCCATCAACATTAATATTTTCATTACATACCATAGGCGAGCTAGGTGACGGGTCAGGACCATGAGCTGGAGGAGGCCTGCGGGTGTAATGGAATGGTAGCGGGGATACTAGTGATGGCGGTGGTGGTGGCGGTGGTGGTGGTGGTGGCGGTGGTGGTGACGGTGGTGTTGTTTGTGGCAATGGTGATGGTGGTGCCATGAATATGGTATCAGGAGATATAGGTGTTGGCTGCATGTTTCCAGATTCTGAAAAATACATAATAGTTTCAAAAAATGTAACATCTGCACTGATCATATACCGCCGACGCACAGGATCAAAACACTTGTATCCCTTTTGAGTTCTGGAGTACCCCACAAAGATGCACTTGACAACCCTAGGAGAGAGCTTGTCAGTACCAGGCGACAACTGATGGACAAATGCGACTGACCCAAACACACGAGGGGTAAGAATGAACAAATCCTTGTTAGGGTAAATGAGTGAAAAAGGAATCTGTTCATTGAAGACAGACGAAGGCATACGGTTGATAAGGTAACATGCAGTAAGGACTGCATCACCCCAGTAGGAGTACGGAACATGACTCTGAATAAGAAGTGACCTTGTGACATCAAGAAGGTGACGGTGTTTTCTTTCAGTAACCCCATTCTGTTGAGATGTATGAGCACAAGATGTTTGGTAAATAATCCCTTTTGAGGAGTAGTAATTGGCTAGAATGTTGGTGCACAACTCTAAGGCATTATCACTTCTCACAATCTTGACAGAAGTGGAAAAAACATTTTGAATTTCATTAAGAAAGTGGATAATAATGTTTCCTGCTTCAGATTTATTTTTCATTAGAAAGACCCATGACGCTCTAGAGAAATCATCCACAAATACAATATAGAACCTGTGTCCCTGATGATCGGGAACACGACTCGGACCCCAGACATCGACATGAAACAACTCAAACTTGGAGTTACTACTCCGACCTTGACTACTGGGAAAAGACGACCTGTGATGCTTTCCCAACCGACATGCCTCACACTGGATAGGTGTGTGAGAGAGACCATAGGGTAGAACTAGACACAACTTCTGAAGCGGTAAATGACCAAAGCGCAGATGCCACAGGAGAGGAGATACTTGTCCAGCAGGAGAAGATGTGGTTCCAGCAAATGGGGTCTGATTCAGTCGATAAAGGCCTCCTTGCTCATAGCCATGACCAATCACGTTGCCCGTACGGATGTCCTGAAAAATCAAAGAAGATGGATCAAAAATAGCTCGACAATGGAGATCCTTCGTAATCTGACTAATTGACAACAGATTCATAGAAAAATGCGGTGCATGTAGGACATTCTTGAGCTGCATAGAAGATGTCAATCTAATCTCCCCCTGACCCGTGATAGGGGAGTGGGTGCCATTGGCAATCACTACTGTCCGTCCTGGAGGAATCTGAGTGTATCCTGTAAGTAGACCCTGGTCGCCACATAGATGATGTGTAGCACCCGAGTCCATGATCCACGGCAATATATCAGATCTACTACTGTGGAGTGCAAGTGTACTACCTGAAGTACTAGTAGAGGCAGAGGTAGAAGCAGCAACATCAATATGACTCTCTGTAGTCGGTGCTGGACCGGATGGTGGGATAATGCCCCTGAGGCGGGCAACTAGATCATCAAATCGTTGATCCAGTGTAGCCGCAGATGGGGGCTCTATCTACTCAGCGGCTCGTGCAGATGCAGGGAATCCATGCTTCGAGTAGCATGTGTCTTCAGTATGTCCGACTCGGTGACAATATGAGCATGTTGGCCTAGTGCGGCCACCCCTTCCACGAGGAGTACGTCTACGGCCCTGGTGATGAAAACCGCGGCCTCTGTTGGCCGCCATAGCTGAGGGATTCTGACTCGCAGCTGCAGAAGGCACTGTGATCCTACTCAATCTGTGAAAAGCTTCCTCCATGGGAGGAATAGTCGAGTCCGCCAAAATCTGTGAACGTGCTGACTCATACTCTGGATCAAGTGCAGCGAGAAACACACCCACCATCGTCGCATTCCTGTATGTCTTCTGCTGTTCTGGCGTGGCGGTAAGAGGCATGAAGCTATAAAGCTTCTCGAACATCCCTCTCAATGATGTATAGAGAGAATGTAAAGGACGGCCGTTCTGCTTTATTGTGAATATATCATGTTGTAGTTGCAGGATCTTCGTCTCATTCTTCGCCTGAGAATATGTCGCTGCCAGGATATCCCACATGTCTTTGGCTGTGGGTTGATGTAGAATGTCATTGGCGATTTCAATAGCCAATGTGCCAGATAGCCACACCTTGGCATATGCATCATCGGCCTCCCATGAGGCATGAACTCCAGTCTTCTCTGCAGGCTCGGGCTCGGTAAGAATGTGCTTCTTACCTGTAGACTTCATCATACTCATGAACTGCATTGCCCACAGTTCATAGTTCGTACCATCCATCTTGACAATGGGCGCTGGACCACGAAATGCGCCCATAGATGGGATATCTGCCTTGCTTTCTGACATACTGGAGATGGAAGACTGGAGTGACTGAGAGACGATAATCTTTGTCTACAATGACATAGACGGGATTAGTTGCGTGTGTAGACGTCAAGCAACTAACTCCATGTAGATCAAGATGTGTGCCCTAGGGTTTTGGGGCTTAGGGCACGTAGGTACGTGCAAGGGGCACGCGCGCACGCAACTGGAGGTGCACAGAAGATCAGGCCGGTGTCGGGGCTGGTGCAGGCGCTATTGCGTGCACTGGCGCACGCTGTCGCACAGCGCACAGAGGTGCGAGGTGCGTAGGAGTGCGCACAGTCACGCAGAGGCGCGCGAGGAGTACGCGTAGGAAGGCGCACAGTCGCGCAGAGGTGCGCGAGGCGCTCTAAGCACTAGAGGCGCGCTAAGCGCAGAGACGCTATGCGCACAGTCGCGCACAGTTGCGCAGAAACTCTATGCGCACAGTCGCGCTAGGCGCGAGATGCGCTATGCGCGAGGTCGAGGTCGATGCGCTATGCGCAGGGGCACCGCAGGCGCGCAGGTCGGAGAAGATCGCCGATCGGCTGAGGTGGGCGACGCCGAGTAGAGAGAGAGAGAAGAGAGGCCGGCGGGTGGGGTGGGATAGGGTTAGGGTTTCGAGAACTCCGGTCTAGGACCGTCGCTCTGATACCATGTTGGGAAACGTGAATGAGATGATCTATTCCATAGCCCTAGGCTCTCTTATATAGGAGAGTAGCCTATGGGTAAATTACATAAAGAGAATAACAAGAAAATAAAATAACAAAGAGATACAGTTATTCAATATGCGTCAACAGCTATCCGCGCGCCGCCCGCGCTCCACTTGAGCGCCGCTCGTACGCTGCTCGCACATCGCCCGCGCTCCGCCTGAGCGCTGCCCGCGCACCGCCTGCGTCTCGTACCTCTCCAGCACGCCAATAGTAAGGCTGTGTGCCCCACCCCACACGCGAGTGCACGCATAAGCACCACGAGCCCACGCGTCATCACGCAGACTTCTGTGTGCACATCTTCTTCCTCGACTAGCCCTATAACATAATGAGATTGGGTGCATGAGTCTACACATGCAATCCAATCTCTTTATGATGGTGTAAACACAATCCTGTCAAGTATTCATCCCTAGTCTTCTCAAGCTGATACATCAGAGAACAAGGTGGATCTTCCCTCCAAAGGCGTCTTCAGAGGTCCATCGCCCATAGTCAAGATGGATGGGTCGAATTATGAACCGTGGCGACACATTCTTACCGAGGAAGAACCGACTGATTAGACTGGAGTTAACGCCTCATGGGAGGCAGATGATGCATATGCCAAAGTATGGCTCTTAGGTACGTTGGCAATAGAGATTGCCAACGATATACTCCATTAGCCCACATCCAAAGCAATGTGGGATATTCTTGCTGCAACGTATTCGCAAGCTAAGAACGAGACGAAGATTTTATAGCTCCAACATGATATCTTGACCATCAAACAGAATGGTCGTCCATCACACTCCTTATATACATCCCTTCGTAGGATGTTTGAGAAGCTGCACAGATTTATGCCTCTCACGTCTACTTCAGAGTAACCGAAGACCTATAGGAACGCCACCTTGGTTGGTGTTTTTCTGGCAGCACTTGATCCGGAATACGAGGCAACATGGTCTCGGATACTGGCGGACTCTACCATTTTTCCTATAAAGGAAGTTTTTTGCCGACTCAGTCGTATAACTGTCCCATCCTCTACTACAAATTAGACAATCAGGTCCAGTCCTTACTTAATTCGAGCCCTGCTTAGGTTCCTCAACAATGGCAGCATCTCGAGGTCGCGGTAGTTCCTCTTCGTTCCGTGGACGTAGACTTTGAGGAAGGGGAGGCCGTGTTCACCAACCATGTACTTTCTGTCGTTGCCCTAGACATACTGAGGATACATGATACTCCAAGCATGGATTCCCGGCTTCTGCACGAGTGGCTGAACAGATTGAGCCTCCAGCTGCATCTTCCTTGTACCAACGCTTTGATGATCTTGTAGCTCATTCGAGGGGTATTATACCTCCATCCGGTCTTGTGCTGTCTTCGCCAGTACCCGAGAGTCATTCAAATGTTGCGGCCTCAACCTCCTCTAGTATCTCAAGTAGTACTTATGCTCTCGGTATGCCACTATGGTTGGTGTATTTCTGGCTGCCCTTGATCCAGAGTACGAGGCAACACATTCCCAGATCTTGGTAGATTCCACTATTCCTCCGATGGAGGAAGCCTTTCACAGAGTGAGTCGTATTACTGTTCTTTCATCTGCTGCAAGTAAGACCGCCTCAGCCATGGCAACAATTCGAGGTCGTGGAGGTCATCATCAGTTCTGTGGCCGTTGACCTCGGGGCAGAGGGGGTCGTGCTTGGCCATCATGCACCTTTTGCCACCGTTCTGGACATATTGAAGACATGTTATTCCAAACATGGATTTCCTGCTTCTGCACGAGTAGTTGAACAGATCAAACCTCCATCTGCGTCATCTCTGGATGAACGCTTTGATGATCTTGTAGCCCTTCTCAGGGGCATTATTCCTCATCTGGTCCTGTTGCATCAGCACCTACTTCTGAGAGTCACTCTGACGTTGCTGCTTCTGCATCCACCAGTACCTCAGCTAGCACTTACACATTCACTAGAAGTAGTGGATCAGATACTTTAGAGTGGATTATGGATTTTGGTGTCACACATCATGTGTGTGGTGATCAAGGTCTACTTACAGCCTACTGACAGGTCCCTCTAGGCTGTATTGTGGTTATTGCTAATGGGACACATTCCCCGATTACTGGTCAGGGGGAGATTAGCCTGACACCATCTATGCACCTCAAGAACGTGTTGCATGCACCTGATTTTTCTATGAATTTATTGTCCATTAGCTAACTTACAAAGGATTTATGTTGTCGAGCAATCTTTGATCCATTTTCTCTCATTTTTCAGGACATCCTTACGGGCAACGTGATTGGGCGTGGCTCTGAGCAGGGCGACCTATATCGTCTCAGTCGGACTTCTTATGTCAGAGCCTCCTCTCTTCCTGCTGGATCTGTCTGTCCTTTCCTGTGGCACTTGCATTTTGGACATCTACCGCTTCAGAAATTGTGTCGTGTGTTACCCCAGGTTTCACCTCACACGTCCATCCAATGTGAAGCTTGTCAGTTGGGAAAGCCTGTCGTCAGAGTCGAAGTAGTAACTCCAAGTTTGAGTTATTTCACGTCGATATCTTGGGTCCTTGTCGTGTTCCTGATCATCAGGGACACATGTTTTATATGGTTATTGTGGATGATTTCTCTCGTGTGTCTTGGGTCTTTTGTTAAAGAATAAATCTGAAGAAGGAAATATTATCATAAATTTCATCAATGAAGTTCGTAATGTTTTTTCTGCATTTATAAAGATTGTGAGAAGTGATAATGCCTTGGAATTTTGCACTCATACTCTCTCCAACTATTTTTCAACACAAGGGATTGTCTACCAAACAACCTGCGCCTATACTTCCCAACAAAATGGGGTTGCAAAAAGGAAACATCGTCATTTACTTGATGTCACCAGGTCGCGTCTCATACACAGTCATGCCCCTCATTCTTTCTGGGGTGATGCAGTTCTTACAGCATGTTATCTCATTAATCGCTTGTCGTCGTCTGTTTTAGGTGAGAAGATTCCTTTCTCTCTTGTCTTTCTTGAAAGAGAATTATTCTCCCTCACTCCACGTGTGTTTGGCTTGGTGGACTTTGTACACCAGGTGTCTCCAGGTATTGACAAGCTCTCTCCTATGACTGTCAAGTGTGTTTTCATCGGGTACTCCAGAACATGAAAGGGGTACAAGTGTTATGATCCATTGCGCAGGAAATATTTTGTTTGTGTTGATGTTACCTTCTTAGAGTCTGTTATGTATTTTTCTTCTACAAGTGATCAGTTAGTATCTTCAAGCATTGATGAAGCCATATATATGTCACCACCATCACCACCTCCACCACTACCTACATCGCCTACACTACCTACACCTTCTGTTACCGTTCCTGTTCCCCCAATTGCCACTCCACTATACCGTCGGCTTGCTTCTGGTCATGGTCACTGCTCATCATCTAGCTCGCCTGAGGTATGTTCTGAAAATATAATCAATATTGATGGATCTAACGATTTACCTGAACAGGATGTGTTACAGAGGCCAGATGAGGATACATGTGACTTGGATCTTCCTATTGCACTTCGGAAACAGAAGCGCATCTGCGCGTCATATCCTATAGCATCCATCGTTTCCTTTGATTGCTTGTCGGGAGAATTCAAGAGTTTTGTCATTGCATTATCAGCGGTGGATATTCACCGGACTTACCAGGATGCATTGAAGGACAGTAGATGGCGTTTAGCTATGGAAGAAGAGATGGATGCTCTTCAGTCGAGAGGTACATAGAGCCTTGTCCCTGCACCCATTGATGTGCCTACAATGAGCTGCAAGTGGGTCTTTACAATTAAGCAGAATGCAGATGGCAGCATTGACATATACAAGGTACGCCTGGTTGCTCGTGGATTTATACAGACATATGGGCGGATTATCTTGATACATTCTCGTCGGTTGCTTGCCATTCCACCCTACGGATCCTTCTTTCTGTTGCGGTTACTCGTGATTGGCCACTGTTCCAATTAGATGTCAAGAATGCATTTTTATATGGTGACTTGCAGGAGGAAGTCTACGTACAACAGCCACCTGGTTTTGCTATTGAGGGGGAGTGTTCTAAGGTGTGTAGACTTCATAAGGCCATCTATGGCCTTAAGCAGAGCCTCAGAGCTTGGTTCCAGAAGCTCTCAGACCTATTTGAAATACAGGGGTACAGACGTTCCAATGCAGATCATTCCCTATTCATACATAAGATATCCAGAGGTATGATTGCTATTATGGTGTATGTAGATGATATCTTGATCACAGGTGATGATGGACAAGGAATTCAGAAGGCGAAAGAAATGTTGGGTCGTGAATTTGTCACCAAGGATCTTGGAGTCCTGAGATATTTTTTGGGACTGAAGTTCGCCAGAAATCCTCATGAACTGGTAATGGCCTAGAGGAAATATGTCACTGACCTGTTGAGTGAAACAAGAATGCTTGGATGTCGACTGGCCACTACACCTATGGATCCTAGCATGAAATTATATGATGACGACACTGATGAGGTGGATAAGAGAAGATACAGAGAACTGGTTGGCAAACTCCTTTTTTGTTACTATTACAAGACCCGATATCTCTTTTGATGTTAGTTGGGTGAGCCAGTTCATGGAACAACCACGTCAGGTACATATGGATGCTATACATATGATACTCAGGTGTCTTAAATCATCTCTAGGTGCTGGTCTGTTATTCAAGAAAGACAAGGAGATCACTATTTCAGCATGTGCAGATGCGGATTACCCAGGATGCACCAAGGATAGGAAGTCCACCACTGTTGTTGCTGTGTATGTTGGAAACTCTCTTGTCTCATGGAGAAGTAAGAAGCAAACGGTTGTAGCCAGATCCAGTGCTGAGTCTGAATATAGGGCTATGGCCCAGGTTAGTACAGAAATGATGTGGGTGAAAGCTGTTCTTACTGATATATATATAGAAGTCCCACTTCCTATGGCCTTGGAATGTGACAATCAAACTGCTATATTCATTGCCAATAACCCAGCGTTTCATGAACGAACCTAGCACATTGAGGTTGATTGTTACTTTATACGAGATATGATTCAGAAGGGTTTTCTATCTACATCTCATGTTAGCTCAGGGGATCAAACTGCAGATATCTTTACCAAGGCGTTACTTAGAGGGCCATTTCAGTAGTGCTCGTCCAAACTGAGCATGATCGACATTTATGCTCCATCTTGAGGGGGAGTGTAGAGATATATGTATTGTTTCATATTTTTCCTTTTCTTCTGGACTCTTGATGTAATTTGCCCATAGGCTACTCTTCTATATAAGAGAGCCTAGGGCATATGGAATAAACAAGTCTCTTATTTTCCCAACATGTTTGTTTCACCATGTTGAGTTAAATCGTATTGATTTGTTGTCCCATCCGTCCACCTTCTTGACAAGTGTAAATTAACGATGTATATCTCTCATGGAAAAACTCTATCATACTAGTTGTGTTGTATTACATGGTACCTTCGAGTGTACATTGGTCAAATAGCAACATGTTTATATAATCACTTACAATATTTATTGTCAGGCACCTAATACAAGTGTTCCGTGTATGATAAATAAACACCGTCTCTGATAGCTGAGTGTCACTTTCTGCACAATTATAATTCTTGAGGTGTAGCAAACTGATACATTTGAGGATTTCATTTAATAAAGGATTATTTAGATTCTTGTAAGTCATAACCTGTAATTGATGATAATAATATATTTTCCAGGTGCACACCCAAAATTTATATTCATTTAGGACTAGTTTTCGTTCTCAAAATGGGAATTACTGGAAAGAGTAATTGTCTGCATGTCATTGTAGATAAGAAAAGAAGCTCTTTGGGCTTGCTTTGCTATGGAACCTGATTTTGAAGCGATGATTACGGTATGTCTTGGATCATAGTATTCTTAGAACTTTCTCTAATCATGGTTTTGTTCACTCGTGAGTTTCATTTATTGTTATTTGCAAGTGGATTTCATAATAATTTGACAGTACACTTCGTAATCTTTGCCCCTAAGTCCTTTGTAAATGTACAATTATTTTAAACTTGTGGTTCTTATAGATTATATTATTTTGATTTTGAAGACCTATATAATATGGATAATATTGTTTTCTTCTCACGTGCCTGTGTCTTGTATTTATAATCATCGACTTAATCCATCTTGAATCTTTACAGGTAGGGGACTTTGTTTTTATTTTTTTCTTCATATAGATTCCTGTAACCATTTAGAGTTTTTAAGGCCGTCCATTAGGATACACAGTTTATTATCTATTGAATTGGACACGTTCTGAATTTCTATATTATTTGAAAAACCAAATTTGCTTTACCCATGTTAAGTGTTTCCTTATACATGGATATTTCTTTGGATTTTTATCATTTATGCCTCTCTTATATGTTGCAATATCTGTTATGCCCCTCCTTTTTTGGGATATCTATTGTGCCCCTAACTTCTTCCAATATATCACTTGTGCCCCTCGGGTTAGTTGTCGTCCATTCGCATCCTAAATGGATGTTAACTTTTGGGACACAAGGGTAATTAGATTAAAAATATATGGTAGATATGTTCTTTTTCTTTCTATTCCCCTCCTATATGCTTCATTCTTTCTCAGCCTTCTAGCCATGGCGACAGAGTTGTTGCCGGCGACAACGATCGTCAAGGCCCTCTCTTTCCTCTCTCATGGGTGGCACGAGGTTTTCGACGATCGTTAGGCTGCACTGACATTTAAGCACAGAGCGAGACGTTGTCCTTGTAGAACCAACCCTGCTTTTCGTTCATGCACTTGGAGGGCCCTGCTTTCCAAGGTTAGTGGAGTGGTTCGTAGGGAATTGATGGTCAATGGGGGCAACCTCTTATTCGATGGGACCTCCACTGGCGAATGAGCATTGTTCGAAGCGGTGCCCATGGAAGCTCGTAAACGTTTAGATAGAGTTTGTGCTCCTTTGATCTCGTTCACAAAATGAGAGGGCTCTAATGTATTTGAGTGATTGTGCAGCTATATAGGCTTTCTTTGTCGCAACTCCGAAGGAGAAACCACTTTTGGCAGTCCAAGCATTAGACATCTAAGTTAAGTCTTGGCACTTAAAGAGGTCCATGCATAACCTTCTTCCCAATCCCAAAGAAGTTGCGATTTCCCAAAACCATAAATATTATCACACCTACACACCCCGTCGACCTCCTAAAATGAAGACAGTCCAACAAAGTCGTAGGTATGGATACTTGAAGACGGGATGAGGGAGGTCATAACTCTCATGTGTACAAAGCCAAGGATTTTCACCATCGTCATTGTTGGGAAAAATGAAAGAGATGTTTATTCCATAAGCCCTAGGCTCTCTTATATAGGAGAGTAGCCTATGGGTAAATTACATAAGCATACATCTGAAAATAAAAAATAACAGTGAGACACACAGACAACTAATATATGCGTTAACACTCCCCCTCAAGATGGAGCATAGATATCAATCATGCTCAGCTTGGACGCACACTTCTGGAATGGGCCTCGTAATAATGCCTTGGTGAATATATCGGCAGTTTGATTCTCTGAGGTGACATGCGATGTAGCAATGAACCCCTTCTGAATCATGTCACGTATGAAGTGACAGTCAACCTTAATATGCTTGGTCCGCTCATGGAAAGCTGGATTGTTTGCAATGAACAAGGCTGCCTGATTATCACATTCTAAGTTTATAGGAAGTGGTACATCTAGACATAGATCTGTAAGTACAGCCTTCACCCACATCATCTCTGTGCTAGCCTGGGCCATAGCCCTATATTCGGATTCAACACTAGATCTAGCTACCACCATCTGTTTCTTGCTCCTCCATGAGATTAGAGAATCTCCAACATAGACTGCAAACCCCGAGGTGGACTTCCTGTCCTTGGGACAACCTGCATAGTCTGCATCCGCACATGCTGAGATAGAATGATACATGGATAAGAATCTAGAAGGCACTAGATGTTGACGATTGGATTGCATCTCCTGGGTCCCCAACCGGGAGTTTGAGTAAGTACATCGATGTTGCTCTCGTCATGTATGGTGCGGGTGAAGTAGTAGGATGAAGAAAGCTTCTTCCCCTGCTGCTCTTGACTGCTCGATCGTCGCCATTATCTGACTTTTCTCAAGCTGCTTTATCCTGCCGCTCTCGCTTCATCTCCGGAAGAGAAGGAGCGCCCTATCAGGATCAAGGGCTATTAACCTTTCGCTTCTTGAATAGCAAACCTGCACCTGGAGATGATTTGAGGTATCTAAGTATCATGTGTATGGCATCCATATGAACCTGACGTGGTTGCTCCATGAACTGGCTCACACGACTCACTGCAAAGGATATATCGGGCCTAGTGATCATGACATACAACAGTTTGCCTACCAGTTCTTTGTATCTTCTCCTGTCCACCTCTTCTGTGTCATCATCATAGAGCTTCATGCTGGGGTCCATTGGTGTCGTAGCAGGCCGACACCGAACCATACCTGTTTCACTCAACAGGTCCGTAACTTATTTCCTCTGCGACATTACTAATCCATACGGATTTCTAGTAAATTCCAGCCCCAGAAAATATCTAAGGACTCCAAGATCCTTAGTAACAAATTCGCTCCCCAGCTTCTCTTTCGCCTGCTTTATGCCTTGCTCATCATCTCCTGTAATCAAGATGTCATCTACGTAAACCATAATTGCAATAATACCTCTTGAAGTCTTCTGTACAAACAAGGAATGATCAGCATTGGAGCATTTGTATCCCTGTTTTTCAAGGAGGTCTGAGAGCTTCTGAAACCATGCTCTGGGGCTCTGCTTAAGGCCATAGATAGCCTTATGAAGTCTGCACACCTTGGAACGCTCCCCCTCAACAGCAAAACCGGGTGGTTGTTGCATATAGACTTCCTCCTGCAGGTCTCCATATAAGAACACGTTCTTCACATCCAACTGATATAGCGACCACTCTCGATTGACTGCGACTGACAGCAAGATCCAGAGAGTGGAATGACGGGCTACTGGCGAGAATGTATCAAGGTAATCCACCCCGTATGTCTGTGTAAACCCACGTGCAACAAGGCGGGCCTTGTATCTGTCATTGCTGCCATCTGCATTTTGCTTCACCGTAAATACCCACTTGCAGCTTACCGGGGTCAAATCTGGAGGTATAGGAACTAGACTCCAAGTTCCCCTAGATTGATGTGGCGCCATTTCCTCCATTGCTAGACACCATCTACTATCCTGCAGAGCATCTTGATAATTCCATGGAATATCAACAGCTGACAAGGCCACCACAAAGTTCCTGAAATCCCCAGATAGTCGCTCAAATGACACAGAATCTGCCAATGGATTTGTAACGCAGCTCTTCTTCGATTTGCGTATAGCAATAGGAACATCTAAATCAGCTGTGTCCTTATCTGGCCCCTGCAACATATCCTGCTCAGAAATATCATTAGATCCATCAAGAGAAGTATCTTCAGTACATATCATAGGCGAGCTAGGAGACGTGCCATGACCATGAGCTGGAGGAGGCCTGCGGGTATAATGGAACGGTAGTGGTGAAACGGGGATCGATGGTGGTGGTGGTGGTGGTGATGGTGGTGACGGTGCTGGAGGTGGTGGTGTCATGTATATGGCGTCGGTAGTCAGTGGAGGTAGCTGCTGATCACCTGAAAACGAAAAATACATTACAGATCCAAAAAATGTAACATATGCACTGACCATATATCGCCTACGCAAAGGATCAAAACACTTGTACCCCTTTTGAGTTCTTGAGTACCCAACAAACACACACTTGACAGCCCTAGGAGAGAGCTTGTCAATACCAGTAGACAACTGATGGACAAAGGCAATTGAACCAAACACATGGGGAGTAAGGGAAAACAGATCCTTCCCAGGATATATAATGGAAAAAGGAATCTGTTCATCCAAGACAGCGGACGGCATACGGTTAATTAGGTAACATGCAGTGAGAACCGCATCACCCCAGTAAGAATAAGGAACATGACTCTGTATAAGAAGTGATCTTGTGGCATCTAGCAGGTGGCGATGTTTCCTTTCAGCAATCCCATTTTGTTGAGAGGTATAAGCACAGTATGTTTGATGTATAATCCCTTTTGAGGAGTAGTAGTTGGCTAGGACATGAGTGCACAGTTCTAGGGCATTATCACTTCTTACAAACTTCACAGATGTGGAGAAAACATTTTGAATTTCATTCAGAAAATGGATAATAAAATCGCCTGCTTCAGATTTATTTTTCATCAAAAATACCCATGACACACAAGAGAAGTCATCACAATAACTATATAAAATATGTGTCCCTGATGATCAGGTACACGACTCGGACCCCAAATATCAATATGGAATAACTCAAACTTGGAGGTACTACTCTGACCTGGACGACTGTGAAAGGTAGACCTGTGATGCTTTCCCAACTGACAAGCCTCACATTGGATAGATGTGTGAGGAAGACCCTGGGGTAACACACGACGCAACTTCTGAAGCGGTAGATGCCCAAAGCGCAGATGCCACAGTAAAGGAGATACATGTCCAGTGGGAAGGGATGACGTTCCAGCGAATGGAGTCTGATTTAGGCGGTAGAGGCCTCCTTGCTCATAGTCACGACCAATCACGTTGCCCGTACGGATGTCCTGAAAAATAAGAGAAGATGGATCAAAAATTGCCTGACATTGTAAATCCTTCATAATATGACTGATTGACAACAAATTCATTGAAAAGTCAGGTGCATGTAGCACATTCTTGAGCTGCATAGAAGATGTCGGTCTAATCTCCTCCTGACCAGTGATGGGAGAATGTGTACCATTGGCAATGACCACTGTTCGGCCTGGAGGAATCTGCGAATATCCTGTAAGTAAACTCTGATCGCCACATAGATGATGTATAGCGCCCAAGTCCATAATCCACGGTAATGTATCTGATCTACTACTGGTAAGTGCTAGTATGCTACCTGAAGCACTGGTAGACGTAGAAGCAGAAGCGGCAGCATCAGATTGACTCTCAGTAGTAGGTGCTGGGCCAGACGGGGGAATAATGCCCCTTAGACGGGCAACTATATCATCGAACCGCTGATCCAAAGTAGCAGCAGATGGAGGCTCTATCTGCTCAGCGACTCGTGCAGATGCAGGAAATCCATGCGTCGAGTATCATGTGTCTTCATTGTGTCGAACGCGATGACAGTAAGTACATGTTGGCCGAGTGCGGCCTCCTCTGCCACGAGGTCCACGTCCACGGGCCTGATGATGAAATCCGCGACCCCTGTTGGCGGCCATGGCTGAAGTATTCTGATTCGTGGCCGTGGAAGGAACGGTGATCCTGCTCAGTCTATGGAAGGCTTCCTCCATGGGAGGAATAGTAGAGTCGTCCAAGATCTGGGATCGTGCCGCCTCATACTCTGGATCAAGTGCAGCAAGGAACACACCCACCATAGTCGCATTCCGATATGTCTTCTGCTGTTCTGGTGTGGCTGTCAGAGGCATGAAGCTGTAGAGCTTCTCGAACATCCCTCTCAGGGATGTGTAGAGTGAATGTAGAGGACGACCATTCTGCTTTATAGTGAATATGTCATGCTGGAGTTGCAGAATCTTTGTCTCGTTCTTCGCCAGCGAATATGTTGCCGCCAGAATGTCCCACATATCCTTGGCCGTGGGTTGATGTAGAATGTCATTGGAATCTCAATTGCCAACGTACCAGATAGCCAAACTTTGGCGTATGCGTCATCGGCCTCCCAAGAGGCATTGGCTCCAGTCTTCTCAGCTGGCTCTGGTTCTGTAAGAATATGCTTCTTGCCTGTCTGCATCGCCCACAGTTCATAGTTTGTGCCGTCCATTTTGACGATAGGCGCCGGACCACGGAAGGCGCCAATGGATGGGATATCCGCCTTGCTTTCTGACATACTGGAAACTAAAGACTGGAGCGATTGACTGAAGATAAGATTTGTCAACAATGACATAGACGGGTTTAGTTGCTTGTGTAGACCTCAAACAACTAAACCCATGTAGGTGACGGTGTGCTCTTTAGGGCTTCGCACACGCTTAGGGCTCCTTGATGCCCTCTGACCTTACAGAAACGTGCACCGTGAAGTTACGCACAGGTACACAGCCGCGCGTGAAGTTGCGCGCACATGCGCAGACGAGCGCGCAGCCGCGCGTGAAGGAGCGCGCACAGGCGCAGACCTACGCGCACAAGCGCGTGAAGGCGTACAGGCAGGCGCGCAGGAGCGTGGGCACCGGCGGAGGCACAACAGCGGAGCAGAAGCGCTGACGGCGCCGACGATGAGAGAGAGGGGCTCGCGGGTGGGGTGGGGTAGGGTTAGGGTTTCGAGAACTCCGGTCTAGGACCGTCGCTCTGATACCATGTTAGGAAAAATGAAAGAGATGTTTATTCCATAAGACCTAGGCTCTCTTATATAGGAGAGTAGCCTATGGGTAAATTACATAAGCATACAACTGAAAATAAAAAAATAACAGAGAGACACACATACAACTAATATATGCGTTAACAATCATCGAGCGGTTGGAACCAAAAGTTTTGGTTTGGTGGATATGCACTTGTCGGAGGGTGAGGGTGAGGAGGGAGCCTACCGCATAACTTCACGAGGGAATCAACGATGACAATGCCATCAGAGGAGAGGTGAAATCACCATTGTTGTCGGAATTGGTGATGACAAAGGAGGTGGGAGTCAAAGGAGGGGCAGGGGAGGGGTTCAGTTCGACTCATTGATGGCCAAACTAACAGAATAACACAAGTGATAATAGAGCTATAAGTCGCGGGCATAATTGATATTCCAAAAAAGGGAGCGGTATAATTGATATTGCAACCACCGAGAGTGACACAAATGCTAAAAACCCTATTTGTTTTATCGATAATTTTTTACATATGTTGAATTATGTAATATATGGGTAATTGGATCTCTCCAAGATCTAATTACCTCCCACTCATGTTTAGTCCCACATCTTCTATTTGTGGGACTCATGCCTGTCTGTGGGGCTATATAAGAAGCTCTGGACCCCTTGTAACCATTTAGAGATTGCAATAGATGATCCAACCCTTTGAGGCCTTCTCCCGTGATTTCATCTCTTTCTCTCACGAAGTAGGGTTCAACGTAAAACCTAATTGTTCCTTGTTTTATATTTCTTTATTTTATTCATTTTTATTCTGATTTTGTTTGTGCATTTATATTTCGACTTGGTATAAGATAAGTCGATGCTGTGGTTCGATTATTCGAGTTTCAATTATGTTTTTTATTCTTGAAGATTATTTTGTTCATTCATTCCAAGATTTTGAGATTCAATATAGTTCTATGGTTATTGAAACCCTAATTTTGCACAAGATTTAAGAATTGAAGACAACGCATCTCCAATGTTTGTTCTTGAGAGGCATCAAGAACACTAGTTCTTTTATTCTGGAGATATGCTCGTATGAGTCGTTTTCCCATTTTGTTCTTCGAGATGTAGCATGATGGTGTCCCACGAGAGACCTCCAATGACGATTTGCATCTTCTCTTTTCTTTTGGATTATGTCGTCAAATAGTTCCAAGTCAACCATGCAGCAACATGAGGAGCATATCCACAAGCACCTTAGCAACCGATTTGTTCGTTTTGTCTGCAACAATCCAATGACTTGGCAGCTTCCAACTCTAACGTCTGATCATGATCAAACCCCTCATATCCAGTCGACCAAAGCCGTACACGGCCCCTCCCCCCTTGACAACTGCAAAACCTTAATTCTGCGACCTCCCATCCGTATGTTTCTTCCAGGCTTTAGTAGCAACCCCTCTAATTGGGCATCTCCAACAAAAAAGCGGAAGAAGCGCAGGGTCGAGGTTTGGGAAAGACGAGAAAGGCCCACGGCTCAAAGCCTAATGAAGATTGAGAACCCCTCCTTTCTCGATTCCTCTGTGTTCAAAAACCTCCTCCACTGCTCGATGCAGATGAAAAACTCCTCCTGTCGATAGAAATCGAAACTCGAGTCTCTCCTTGGATTGCCACCTTCGACATCCAAGTGATCTCATGATGATTCATAACCCCTCCTTTCTCGATTCCTCGATGTTCAAAAACCTCCTCCACTGCTCGAAGCAAGATGAAGAACTCCTTCTCCAGTCGACAGAAATCGAAGCTCGAGTCTCTGCTTGGACCGCCACCTTCGGCATCCAAGCGATCTCATGGAGGCCCTCCTACACGCATCTCCGCCCATAATTTGCATGTATCTCTTGCACGTATAACCAGTCGAAACTCTCGACGATGCAGAGTCCTAGTCATGACTTGCATTGTTTGGGGCCGAACTCCCTTTTTTTACTTAAATATAAAGGGGAAGCGTGTTATTACAGAAAAATGGAATTTGAGGGAGAGAATGTTGGGCTCAACTAAGGGCAGTTTACATCGTATAAAAATCGGGGGGGAAGAAGGGCCTTTAAATAAGAGAGAAAAGAAAGAGTTTGAGGGTTATAAAAAGAGTTTTTTGTTGAAAGAAAAAGATGGTCGTATAAAAAGAAGATCGAAAAAGAGAGAAGAGGAAACATTTATGAAAAAAATTGTGCAAAAAAGAAGCATACAAAAAAGTGAAAAATGCATGTTTTGTTGTATCCCAACTTGATATTCATGGTCTTATTCTATCAAGTGAAAGGGGAGAGTGAGAGGGCATATTTCTTCTTGAGATGTATCTACAAGACTTCTACTGTCTGTCCATGACTGATAGACCTATACTTCGTGCAATTACTGCTTCCAGCCATCTTCACCTTGCATCGACTACTTTGTTGGGGTGTCTCAATCCTCGACTACTATTCTGCGCTGGACTTTCTTCTTCTACAGTGTCTCTACTCCAAGCGCGACCTGTTGTCGCAATGACTACTACTAGAATGACTGAGGCTCTTTCCCAGTGACCTGAAAGTCGCAGACTCGTCCTCGAGTGCAAGGCCCTAAATGTCGGTTTCGGCCACCATTTCGGTATCGACCAAAACAGAATTTTGGTGGAATTTCGGTGGAATTTCGACCGGAATTTTGGTCATTTCGGTCGTTTTTTATACTAAGACCCCCTTATTTCGGTCATTTCGGTCGAATTTCGATTTCGACAGAAATTCGGCCGAATTTCGCTGAAATTTGAGGCCATGCTCGAGTGAGGTCTTCTACTAGCACCGGTTCTTCAAATGAGGTGTCTCTATCCTCGTCCAAGCAGGGCATCTCTTTCTCATTTTCTCTCAGATGTATAGATCAAAGATGAGTTGTGTACATTTTCTTTTTGTTACAAGGTGCAGCTTTCTCAGCTCCAACTTAAGGGCGAGTGTTATGTAATAGATGGGTAATTGGAGCTCTCCAAGATCCAATTACCCTCCACTCATGTTTAGTCTCACATCTACTATTTACGGGAGTCAGGTGTGTCTTTGAGGCTATATAAGAAGTTCTGTAGCCATGTAACCATTGAGAGACCGCAATAGATGATATGGCCCTTTGAGGCCTTCTCCCGTGGTTTATGCTGCCCCCTCAAAGAGTAGGGTTCCAAGTAAAACCCGAGTGTTCCATATTTTATATTACTTTATTTTGATCCTTCCTGTATTGATTTTGCTTTTTTATTCATATTTCAATAAGACCCTTTCAAAGGCTTATAACTTTCTTGCTTGAGCCTATCTAAGAATATGCCTACTATCATGTAGAAACATCTAAATAGGTAGAGGAAGAGAACAAATAGTGGTGTGGAAAAATAAAATAAAATGTAAGGAATTAAATAATAAGAACAACAACAACAAAACATTTTCCCACAATTAAATAGGGTCAGTCGGCTACGTGGATTTTTTGCCTCCATTCAGATCTATTTTGGGTCATTCTCAAGCTTAAATCCAAATAACTGAGATCTCTTCGGATAGTCTCATTCCAACACTTCTTGGGCCTTCATCGCTCTCTCTTAAGTGGCTCAACATCCCAAATCTCGTATCTTCTAAGTGGAGCATCAACCCAGCTCCTTTGCAAATGGCCAAATAGTCGTAAGCGATTTTCTCTTATCTTATCCTCTATCGGAGCTATACCAACTTTCCTTCTGATCCCATCATTCTGAATCCGATCTTTTCGTGTATGACCACGCATCCACCCTAGCATTTTCTTTCTACTAATGTCATTCTCTGCACATGTTTATGGTTCATGTTGCGATAACTGTTTGTATTTATCCTTTATTCATATTTCTTATTCTTATGTCTATTTTAAGTAATTTTCCCAGATGACTTTTCTATATATGAGAGCCCTAGGGTTTCAATGGAATGCATCAATCCTCCCCCATCAAAACCCTAAGGGGACATGTCCTCTTCTTGTTCGGTAACAGCAACAACAGTTGTATGATGTTGCCACCGCCACACCTCATGTTCGGTAGAAGCAGCAGCAACAACCGAAGGCCGCCGCCACCACCATCATTGCTGCTGACAAGCAGTTGCCACAACCATCTAGTGCCGCCTTCGCCATCATGAAAGGCCTCTTACTCACCTCTTGAGTGGTCTCAGTCCTTGTGGTGTCGTAAAGGTTCTTTTCAACGTTTGTTGAGGTTTGAAAATCGCTTCCAAATTGTCAGGAGAAAATAAAAACTTGTTTATTCATGAGACCATAGTGTTCTCTTATATAGGAGAATATCCTGTTGGGAAAAATACATAGAGAAGACAGAAAGAATAGATAATACATAAAAGAGATAATACATAAAAGACACAAATAATAACTATTATCGTAACATTCCCCCTCAAGCTGGAGCGTGGATATCTATCATGCTCATCTTGGAATCGCATAACTGGTAGGACCTTCTGGCTAGGGCCTTGGTAAGTATATTTGTTTTCAAATCTCATGAACCAACATGAGTAGTAGAGATGAGATTCTTCTATATCATATTTTGAGTGTAATGACAGTTTATCTCGATAAGTTTGGTCCTCTGATGAAAGACTAGGTTGTTGACGATGAAGAGTGTAGCTTAGTTATCACATTGGAGGTGCATGGGAAGAGGTACCTCAATTGTCAGGTTGGTCAGAACAGATATGACCCACATCATCTCTGTACTAGCATGTGTCATGGCCCTGTATTCTGATTTCTACACTGGATCTTTAACCACCGTATGCTTCTTGCTCTTCCATGACTCCAAGAATCTTCCTATAAACACCCAAAGCTTGAAGTAGGCTTCCTGTCTTTCGAACACCACGCATAATCTGCATATGCACAGGCTGTAACTGCAAGGGATTTACCTCTACTGAAATGAAGACCAGTGTCGGGTGAGGCCTTCAGATACCTCAGAATCATGCGAACTGCATCCATATACGCATCTCTACTTGCTCCATGAACCGACTCACTTTGTTAACTGCAAAGGTTATATATGGCCTGGTGATGGTCACGTGTATGAGCTTTCCAACAAGCTCCATGTATCTCCTCTTGTCTACCTCCTCAGTGTCATCATCATATAGCTTCGTGCTCAGGTCCATGAGGACCAGGCGCGTCGAGAAATTACTTGTATTATCTAGGGCAGAGGAGGCAAACATATTCTCATTTAGAGTGACAACGACCTTTGGCTTCGTGAGATAGTAGCAGGCCTGTAGTCTGCCATACATGTCTCGTAGAGGAGATCTATAACATACCTCCTCTGGGTCATCACAAAACCTCGCTGGTGTTGGACTTGTAAGTCCTTGACGACCCATTGATGCAATAAGTTATTGCTTGATCATGTCCATCTGAAATGAAATGGATTTATGTAAATGCACTTTACTATTAAGGTCCATTTGTACAGTTAGGTTATGTACCATGGCCATATTGAATACCCTGTAGTTGGGAGGACACCACTGACCTCAAACATGTGATATTCAATACAGATATCTAGTTTGAGAATGAGATGGCATTCTTTCTCTAAAGGCTGATTTCCAACCGACTTCTTCATGTAGGTCCTCTACGTAGGAATGTAGATTCGGAAGTGTTGGAATAATCAAGTCAAAGAGTTAACTTGATGAGGTCGAGATAAACTAAGACATGAATCGTAACCGTCACGATCATGCACACATCCTTAGACCTGAGATATATATGCATATGCGTGATTATTGGAGTATTTGGTTATGCGTCATCTATGTGGTAGATGGGTAAATGGATCTCTCCAGGATCCATTTACCCCATCCAGTTGTTTAGCCCCACATCTACCAGTCTGTAGATGTGAAGACTCGATGGGAGCTATATATAGACCCCCACACCCATTGTATTCAGACGAGAAAAGCAATGAAACAAATGGCCCTTTGAGGCCTTCTCCCGTGGTTTCATCCTGCTCCTTAGGGTGTAGGTTTCCACGTAAAATCTCTGTGTTCATGTTTTATCTTTCTGTTCTTTATGCTTTTTTATCATTTTTGCTTCCTCATTCCCATTTTCTAACAGTGATTATGCACATTTGACAGACCAATAGGTTGGTGACCTCACCAAGGTCCATATACCGACGCGTTGGTTTGTATATGAAGTTATATGAGATGTATGATCTCTTGAAGGAATCATACAAGTTCATGGTTGATGAATCGGGAGACAGAGCTAACTCATTAGATGATTTGTGGTCAAAATAAATTCCATGCATGGACACCTTGTTTATGAAATAAGACACGAATTCGAGATATTAATATTTTCTTTTGGAAAGTTTATGATTAATACTATCATCCAATTATCAAATGAGAAATCTATTGATATTCCGGAAGAAGACAACCACGTCAGACTTTGAACTTCAGATTTATATAAGTCTTCCAATGTGAATGAGAAATGAGTATTGGGAATTCTCAGGGTTAAATCTATTGTAAAGATCATCTATCATGGCACTTCCATTCCGAGGGAGTGATGAAATAATTTGGATTTTAATGGCTCCATTTAACTAGATGATTTTTATTTAGTTGGATTAAATCACAATTCATTTGAATCCGATTTCAATTTTAATGTTCAAATGTTGGAAACAAAAATGGTCATGGAAATGGAAGTGTAAGAGTTCCTTCAGCCCATTTTTAAGCCTGAAAGGGTTTGGACTATAATTAGAAATGGTCAAGGGAGTTGGATTCAGCTCATCAACACTTCTCCAGCTCATGGAGAGTGTGATGTGTTTCGTTGAACTCACTGAGACTCTGAGAGTATAAAGTATTACAGCTCAAGATCAACATTCAACGGGGATCGATTTTTGCTAAAATGGTATAAATCTTGAAATTAGATTGATATCCATATTTCAACACTATACGTGGATAGTATGATCTCACCGACATTATCTCTAAACATCTGCATTTTTATCTTATAAGTCCTAATTGGATTAGGACTCATACCTATTGATGTCAATATTATAGTAGTAGTAGTTATTATTGCATCGCTGTATAAGGAAAATTTTATGAATAAGATTCACAAGTATATCTCATTAATTAATGTGAATATCGATTCATAATAATTAGCATCTATATCGATATGATTCATATAAATATTTATGTAAATGATATTTGCATAATATACTAAGGCATGAAATTATGTGTATTTGATTCACATTAATTTTATATATGTAAGTTGGATTTATATTTATTTGTTGTGCTCATAAATAAGATTCATAAACTTTAAGGATTATTTCTACAATTTCTGCAATATTGATAATAGGATTATCAAGTTAATTAATTAATGGATAAAAAGGCAACAACTTTAACTAATTTTGGTTAAGCTTGGACTTGTACAATGATGTACATTGTTGCACCAAGTTGTTGAGTTTCTAACTGAATTGGGACTCAAAAATTGTTGCTTATTTATTGTTAATTAGTTAGTATTAATTGGAGATAAAAAGATAGATAATCCTTATTGAATTAGGACTTCCTCAAAGCCCTTGATTGAGAATCCAAGGACGACAACACACACATTGGATGTGTGTTGTAAGTATAAAAGGATAACAATGTTCTCTCTTTTGCAACACTTTTTTGGAGAGCAATGGTCCTTTAGAATTATGTGTTCCTTTAGATATAGAAGAGTCTTGAGAGTCTCCATCTCTCACACGCCTCTTCTTGTTGCCATGGTCGATGTATGGGTTCGTGGGAAGCAACACGATTCATCTCCGCACCCACGAGAGAGATATCTGCAGTTCGAACTTGATTCGGGAGGTTTCTTTAGTAGAAACTCACGTTTCAAAGGTAACCTTGATCTATCTCTTATATTCATTATGTATATAAAAAATTATTATATAAATTGTTTTCTTACAATTTATAATTTATGAACTCAAAAATTGTTATTCTACATTTTTTAGTTCATACTATGAACTAACATTGATTTAGTAAAATGTTATCTTCCGTGTTTCCATGATGTGTAGTGAATAAAATTTTATTTACCTCCGTTATTGAAAAAAATTACTTCCTTCAATTTGTATCAAAGCCTAAGTTTAAAGGATTTAGATTATAACCAAGTCCGATGAACAATCAGTTAGATTATCTCGATTATCAGGTACTTTGTCTTGCGTCAGTTTTAACGATTCGAGTGATTTGGCAACTTTCAAAGATGCTACAGTTCTATCATGTTTTAAACATATTTTTGAGATATATATGACATCTGGATGGTCTGGACTGATGCTCAAAAGATGCAACAATTGTTGGTAACCTTCGGTAGAAGATTTGGTTGTTAAAAATGTTGCAGTCTCTGATTTCGACCAAAGTCTGTAGCAAGAAATACTGGTTTTTTAGCTACTATTTTTGGACCGTATAACGTGATAAAATACTGATTACAAAGCCATAAATCAAGAATCCAATCTATGCGAAAACGTTTTGCGCGATTCTGACCGTTCGACCGCAAGATATTGGATTTCTCCATAAACGAAGTTGAAAGGGGACTCAATTATTTTAACAGATTCGTTTCTCATATTTTGTGACTCAAAAAATATATAAATATATTTTATATCCTTACATCAGGAGTTGGACCTAATATTTTGGAAAATGTGAGGTCTCAACGAATTGGATTTTTTAGTCCAAGTTATATGATGTTTTCTATTTGAAGTGTGATGGTCGCATCTTGCAAATTCGAGTCTGAAATCATTGTTTGTTTATTTTAAAAATATTCTAGAATGTCTTTTTATTTTGTATTTTCCCTGATTAATTATGCACTTGAATGTTTACTATGCAATTATAACTTATGGAATTAATTTGATTCAATATAATAGAATATCTTTTTTAATATATTCCCAGGCCGATCACCGCTGAGTGTTTCCCCCTTATTGGACTTCAAAAAAAGTTTGATTAATTTCACGAAATGTCTAAATTGTTGCACAAGACATATTTTAAAATTGAATTGGAATTTGTTTTGATTCAATCATTTCGGAAAATTAAAAAGAGTTTTAAATTCCCGAAAATTTTGAGAGTTACTATGTAATATCATACACGGTCGAAAGATCGTTAAAATATCCTTAGTACAATATGTATCGATGGTGGTGTTGTCTTGAATTAATTTGCTGAAGGTGTCTAGGGCGTGGATATGCTAATGAGTTACTTAATTGGCACCATGTGTCGCACTTGTAGCAGAAGCGCTCTCTGTTGGCATTATCTGTCTGACCTAGCTAGATCCGTTTCGAGAAAAGGTAGTATGAGGAGTCATGGAGTACTTTAACAAGTAAAATTAGAATATTAAATTATAATTAATGAGTGTGTAATACTATATGGTAACATCAAGTGCATAAAAAGGATCGTCCCTTAACTAGGATCTCTTAAGTGTCATTGTTTTAGTTAGATTAAAACTAAGACAATAAGCATGTATCCTAGTACTATCCCTTAGATTAATCATGACAATATTGTTAGAATTATTATGTTATAATTATGGTTGTAACCTTTCGGGTTCCGTAACCCTTAACCCTTCGGGTTCCGTAACCCGTCAGGGGTATTCATGCATTTTTCTCCTTGTACTCTTTAGGGTTTTCTCTCTTTATAAGAGTCCCTAGCCCTATGGAGTACATATCCTATTTATCTTTCTTCTCCACATGGTATCAGAGCAACGATCCTAGACCAGACAACTGACCTAAAATCCTCACCGCCACCTTCAAGCCTTGTAAAAACCTACGTGGGCCCTCTTCTTTGAATTAGGGCCACGCACAAGGTCCTCCAATCGCCTCCAGTGCAGCAACTCGACCCCAAAGGAGCACCTCCAACACCTACCAGTGTCGCCAAGGGGCACACAACCCTCCCGCTAGTGCTACCCTTCGCTTTCTGGACCTTCTACGAAGGTCGTCAGCCCCATAGCTACCCTCCACGGGTACTGTAGGACTCTTTGGAGATCTAAAACTCATCACCGACCGCTGCCAAGAATCGAAATATGATGTTCATTGAGGGTTTTCAGCCCTTCTTCAAGGGAAAAATTGAGTTCTAGGGTATTTTTCAGCTCTTATATGCATCCTTAGTTGATCAAGATCTTCTTTCTATTTTAAGACCACCATGACACCTTCTTCTACAGAGACAATGCCTTTGGTCACAAATATTATGGCACAAGACACTACTATCAAACTCAACGGCACGTAAAATTACGTGCTCTGGTCTCGATCTTTTATGGTGTTCAGAGGAAGCTTTATATTTTGACTAAAGATCCTTTAGATGAAAAGGGCAAAGAGTATGACAACTGACAGACTGACAACTATTTGGTTATCAACTGGATGACCAACAATGTTGATGCTCACATTGCCTCGAATCTTCTTTACAAAAATACGACCAAGGAAATATGGGAGGATCTCGAGAAAACATACTCCCAAAAGAAGACAAAGTCACGCCTTGTAGACATTTACAGGCGAATCTGGTCGGCATCTCAGGGTGATTCCAACTCTGCTATCACTCCTACTCCAGCTTGGATTATTGATTCCGATGCCTCTATTCATCTCACTGGAGAAGGTAGTCTGCTCACCTCTTCCATACCATCTACCTCTGTGAAGTCAGTTCGAGTCGCTAATGGGACTCAATCACATATTACTACTGTCGGAACTATGGAATTCTCTTCTAAGCTCCAACTTTCGGGGGTTCACTGTGCTCTTGATTTTCCTCTTAGCTTGCTGTCAGTTCACAAGCTTTGTGTTGAGCTTCGTTGTAGTGTGATATTTGTTGATTCTTGTTATTTTTAGGACATTCGGACGAGGCAGATTTTTGGTGGGGGTCATGAGAAGAACGGCCTATATTATCTTGACATACCCTCAGACACCAATTTTGTTGGTGTTGCGACCATCTCCGAAGATCCGCTCCTATGACATCTGCGCCTTTGGCATCTCTCTGCGAAGGCCATCTCCATGATGTTTCCTGAACTCTCTGCATTGAAGCCCTTTCAGTGCGAGGCATGTGAGTTCGGGAAACACCATCGAGCTTCGTTACCTGTTCGTACTGAGTATTCGTACTGAGTCTCGTAGTACTGTTGCTTTTCATCTTGTTCATTGTGATGTTTGGGGACCTTGTCTGATCCGCACATTAAGTGGTCATCGTTATTTTATAGTTTTCGTTTATGATTATAGTCGATCTTCTTGGACATATCTAATAAAGGAGCGTTCGGAGATTAGTCAAATTTTTAGAAATTTCTTTCAATATGTTAAAAACAAATTTTTCTAGCATTGTTAAGATCGTTCGTACTGACAATGCTCTTGAGTTAACCCAACATGAGTTGACCTATTTCTTTGTATCCCAGGGAACTGTTCACCAAACATCATGTCTGTATACCTCACAACAGAATGGTATAACTGAGAGGAAACTCCGACACTTGTTAAATATTGCCAGATCTCTTCTTAGTCAAATGAGTGTTCCTAAACAATATTCGAGAGATGCTATCCTTACTACAGTGCATCTCATTAACCGTGTTCCTTCATTTGTTCTCAAAGGGGCAACTCAATTTTCCTTACTTTACCCTACCGAGTCTTCTTTTCCCATACGTCTGCGAATTTTTGGTTGTATTGTCTTTGTTCATAACTTTCATGCAACTGACAAATTATCCTCTCGTGCCATCAAATGTGTATTTCTTGGCTACTCTCATACCCAGAAAGGCTATCACTGCTATGATCCTGTTGGACGTCGATACTATGTGTATGTTGATGTCACCTTTTTTGAGCAAACAAGTTATTTCACACAGACTGTGAGTGACATTCCTCTGGACCTCCCTCCTTCGCCAATCGTCAATACTCGCCAGCGTACCTCTATACTTTCTACACCAGTGTCTATACCTTTGCCTGTCCCTTTTATGCAGGATGATATGACCACTTCGAGTGCTCCCACCACTGATGTCTCGGATGTACCTGGTGAGATTCCTATATCTCTATGCAAGCAAAAAAGGCAATGTATGTATCACTCCATGCCACATTTTACTTCTACAGTTGATTTATCTAGTTTTGACAAGAGATTTGCAGATGCTTTTAATGCCATTTCTGTTCCAAGAGATCATGTCAGTGCAATGCAGGATCATGGTTGGCGACAAGTCATGGATGAGGAGATGGATGCACTTACCTCCTGGGGCACGTGGGATCTTGTGCCGTGCCCCTCGGGAGTTCGCCCTGTGGCTTGTCGATGGGTCTTCATGACCAAATTGTCGCCTGATGGTTCTATTGACAGGTTGAAAGCCAAACTTGTTGCCAAAGGTTTCACACAAACCTTTGGAGTTGATTATTTTGAGACCTTGCATTTTGCCATAATGGGGTCGATATACACCATTCTCTCTGTTGCTGCCAACATGGCTTGGCCCATTTATCAACTTGATGTGAAGAATGCCTTTCTTTATGGTGATCTTAAGGAGGAGGTCTATATGATGCAACCGCCGGGGTATGTAAACGAGGGGGAGCATGTATGTCGACTACACAAGGCCATTTATGGCTTGAAGCAGAGCCCAAGGGCATGGTTTGACTGGCTCACTATGGAGATCAACACACTTGGTTTTCAGAAGACAACATCTGACTACTCTGTCTTTGTTAGACGACGGTCTACTGGTACGATCATCCTTGCTGTGTATGTTAATGATATGGTTATCACAGAAGATGATATAGATGGTATTCAGGAGACCAAGACCTTCCTCAGAATGTCTTTGTCACGAAAGATCTTGGCCAACTTCGTTATTTTCTTGGCATCGAAGTAATATGCACAATAGCGAGGTTCCATCTTTCACAGAGAAAGTATTGCCTTGATATTCTGACTGAGGCGGGACTTTTTGGATGCAAGCCTTCTGACATCCCTGCAGAAGTGAGAAAATATTCATCATTTGTTGATCCGACTTTTGAAGATGGAAAACGATACAGAAGCTAAGTGGAAAAATTACTCTATCTCGCTGTTACTAGGCCAGATATATCATATGCTGTGAGCAGAGCCGATCTACATATGGAGAAGCCTCTTTACGGTCACTGGCAGGATGTTCTTTTGCTCCTTCGATATTTGAAGGAATCTCCCAGACGTGTACTCTTCTATGGGTGAATGGGCACACTAATATCTCTGCCTATACAGATTCTGACTATGCTTGCTCTCCTGAGGACCGACGATCCACTACAGGATATGGCATGTTTGTTGGGGATAACCCTGTCACTTGGAGAAGCAAGAAGCAGACATTGGTCTCCAGATCCAGTGCAGAAGCAGAATGCATGGAAATGGCTCATGCCACATGTGAGATCACATGGCTTATTTCTTTCTTAACAGAACTTGGCTTGTCAGTCGCCACTCTTGTACCCTTATACTGCGACAACAAGTCTGCCACGTATATCGCCACCAATCCAGTTTTCCATGAGCGGACAAATCACATTGAAGTTGATTTCTATTTTATTCGTGATGTAGTTAAGGAGGAATCAACACTCCTCACATCTCCACTGAACTTCAACTTGCATACATCCTCATAAAGGTTCTTCCAAGGAAGCACCTCATGTAGTTAGTATCCAAGTTGAGAATGATTAACAGATATGCTCCAACTTGAGGGGGAGTGTTAGAATTATTATATTACAATTGTGGTTGTAACCTTTCAGGTTCTGTAACCCTTAACTCTTCGAGTTTCGTTACCCCTCATTGGTATTTATGTATTTTCCGCCCTATACTCTCCAGGGTTTTCTCTCTATATACGAGACCCTATACCTATGGAATACATATCCTATTTGTCTCTCTTCTCCACAAATATATTTCAAATTGATTATTCATTAATTTAAACATGATATGGACCAACTCATATGATGACATTGATGGTCTTCCGTCATTCCGAAGAGCTTCGTCACTATGTGTTGTATTTTTGTAAACGTTCATATGTAGTTATGATTTTAATACAAATAGGCATGGAATCAGGTTCTTCGTTTCTCGAAAGAGATGTGATGTATACGTAGTGACCCCGGTGTTGTTCCCTACATTATTGAGGCGGCATTGGATTGTACATATAGATCAAATTGGTATTCGCTCATTAACAGTTGGTTTAGGCGGGAGAGCAATGGGAGCGAGAGGGAGCGGTCGCTTGGAGGGCGGTGCGAGTGGTCATGGGAGCCTCGAAGGTATTGCAAGAGGGAGCGGGCGCTCTGCGAATGGTCCCGGTGGTGGCGGCTTCTTCGATGGTGGGGGCTCGCGGCCGGTCGTGGTGGGAGCTTCTCTTGAAAGGCGCTCGGAGGGGTCTTATGATGGGTCGAAGGCGGTGCATGTGGGCTCGGAGGTTCACATCCATGGCGCGAAGGTTGCGGTCAGCAGTGCGATGCCTTCGGAGGATGGGTGGACGACGGTTACTCATCGGAAGGCTGGGAAACGCTGCTTCAGATGTGGGGAGCGAGGTCATATTGCCAATTCTTGCCCTCAGCCTCCTCGTTGCTTTGCATGCGGGGATACTGGTCATCGTCGTGCCTCTTGCGGGTGGCTTCGTCAGCGCGGTGCCCTTAGGTCTGGGAGACCTTCCTTCTCGGTGCATGCGGTGCTGGATCCTCCTCCACGCCCTTCCATCCACGGGCGCTCGTTCGCGCAAGTGGTGGCTCCTCGTCCACCTCAGCTCTCTAATGGGGTGGCGGCGGAGTCCGGTGGCCTCGTGGATGTCGCGCCTGGTGTTGTCGGTGACCGCTCGTCGTCGGTTGTGGTCAGTGGGTCCTTCTCTATGGTGCTTATTGGGGTTGCTCGTCACCCTGTCGTTGGCTGAGAAGCGGTGAAGGAGTTGGTTCTTGGCGCGTTAGGCCCCTCGTTCCTTGGGGACTTCTGCATCTTGGACGCCTCCCACTGCTGCCTTCGTGGTCTCTCTCCGCAGCTTCGGGACTTCATGCTCTCTCATGGCTCTAACGATGTTGTTTATTGGCGTCCTCCTCGGGTGGCTGATGGAGTATCATCCTCGACGGAGGTTTGTATGGCTTCCATTTCGGGGGTTCCTTTTCTTTCAAGATCTATTCCTGTGCTCAACAAGGTTTTCCACCGGTGGGGATCGATTCTTTCCATCTTCGACGACGGCCTCTCCCCGTTGGCCGATTGGCAGTCCGTGAAGGTGTTATTCGAGTGCAGCCCGGCCTTCCTCCGCGAGTCGACTGGGCGCTCCGTCTTTGGGTCTCTCAAGATTGGCTCCTGGAGCTTTCGTCCGGTTCTTACTGTTCTCCCGCCGCCATCGACGGACTCTGATGCTCCGTCGCCGACTGACGACCATCTTCCTCCTCCCACGGCGGCCGTCGTCCTACCGGAGTTCGTGGGCGCTTCGTCTTCGCCGCCCCACGTGGCACGTGCCGCTTCATCTCCCTCTTGCCACGTGGAGGCGTCACCGGTTATCTCTTTGGAGGCGCCGTACGCAAATGATGTTGTTGGTCTTTCCGAGACGCCTCTTCAGATTTCGCGTCTGACACGCGAATCTTCGGTTGCCGATGCCTTGGGAGATATCGAGAACGATTCGACTTCTTTTTATATTAAATTCGGGTCGGCCCCGGCTGTGCGGGTCGGTTATTCGGACCCGGTGGCGGATCTGTCCCTTTCTCGGAGCGTCTTTTATTCCTTGGGCGGATCGTGGCCGCGGACGTCGGGTAGGGGGTATCGGATGCCCTGCTCCGACTCTGTGGTGCTTCAATTTGAGCCTCTTCGGTTGGATATTTGTTCCACGTTGGTAACGTCGACTCCGCTACGTGAACCCTCTATCCCCTCTATGGCTCTTTCTCCCCAGGTCTCGGGAGCTCTTCTTCCAGGTGCAGGGACGGCCTCCTCCTTCAGGCGATTCGGCTCCATGTACAGCAGACGTTCCTCCTCCTTCCGTTCGCCCCCTGTTGTTCTTTCTTGCGCGACTTTTCGTCAGGCTGTGGCCGAGGCAGCGGGCGTGTGCGTCATTGCCGCTGGCACGGATCCTTCTGATGAACAGGTGCAGGCCGCTGGCACGGATCCTTCGGATGAACAGGTGCAGGGGGTGTTTCCGCAGGGATCGGATGCTTTCGATTGATGTCTGGGGTATGCGCGTGGTTTTTCCTTTATCGGGCCATTCTCCTTGTTTTTTAATGAAGCTTCTGTCATGGAATGTTCGTGGTTTGGGTGACTTGGTCAAACGACGATCTCTAGGCTCCCGACTCTTGGAATGGGAGTGTGATGTAGCTTGTATTCAAGAAACTAAGCTCGCAACTCTTGATGACTACTCGTGGCGTTCTTTTGGTGCCGGCTCTTTCTCTGAATTCCGTGCGATTAACGCGGTGGACGCGGCGGGCGGAATGTTGATTACGTGGCAACCGCGCTCGTTCACCTTTAGATCTATGCTCGATGGCCGCCATGTTCTCTCTATTGTACTGGATAATGTCCGTTCGGGCTCTCTTCTAGCTATATCCTGTGTCTACGCTCCTTCTTGCCACATTCTGCGCCGGGAGCTATGGGATGATTTACGTGCTGCGGATAACTCTTTCTCCGGGATCCCGTGGATTATTGGCGGGGACTTTAACGTTACCATTCATTCCTCAGATCGTCCTCGTGGTCGGGGAGGTCGCGATCCGGGCTCGCAAGAATTTCGGGATTTAATTCATGAATTGGCGCTTATTAATTTGGTACCGAATGATATCTCATACACGTGGCGGAACAGCTCTTCTCGATCCAGGCTCGACCGATTCCTTGGTAATGGTTTGGCCTTGGACTCATTCCCTCTTTGCTCGGTTGGCTCGCGTCCCCGTCCCTTCTCGGATCATTCTCCTATCATTTGGGACTATGGCGCCGGCCTTTCTCCTCGTGGGCTCTTTCGTTATGAAAAAAGCTGGCTTTTGGAACCCGCTTTTAAGGACATTGTCAGGAACCACTGGAATCATTTCCCGGCTTCGGGCTCGGCGGCGGCTAAACTCTCTCAAAAACTCTCCTCTCTGCGGCGGGTTCTTGTTGACTTCAAAGCTACCATTAGACATTCGCGTAAGGCTATTCGTTCCGCTGCGAAGAATCTTATTGTGCTCCTTGACTCCACGGAAAACGAACGTGATCTCACTATGGACGAGCTTCATGAGCGCTCTATTGCTGGCGTCAAAGGTCTAAGGAAAAATGGATCAAAGAAGGCGACGCCAACACGTCCTTCCATCGGGCGGCTAGCAACCGGAGGTGCATAAATTTTATCCGGACTGTTTCCATCAATGATGAAGTGTTCTCGGATGATCGTGCGATGGGTATTGCCATCACTGACCAATTCAGACGGTCTTCTTCTGCTCTCCCTTCTCGGCGGTGGCGTTGGATTGGGGAGGGGGCCCCTCGGGTTTCGGACGCTGACTCCATTCTTCTCACTCGCCCTATTTCCATGTCAGAGCTTAAGTCTGCTGTGTGGGGCCTGAACTGTGACTCCTCCCCGGGTCCGGACGGTTTTCCCATTTCTTTTTACAAGGATTTTTGGGAGATTGTGTCGGGGGACGTACTCGCGGTGGTCTCCGAGTTCTGTTCGGGCAACCATGGTTTTGATCGTATCAACAGGGCTCACATCGTGCTTATTCCGAAGAAATCACCCGCTCTCCGCCTCGACGACTTCCGTCCTATTGCCGTCTCCAACGCTATTTATCTCATTGTGGCTAAAACCTTGGCCAACCGCTTATCACCAATATTACATGGGCTTATCTCGCCGGTCCAAGGTGCTTTTATTAAAGGTAGACATATTGCGGATTGTATCCTTGTGGCGTCGGAAATTGTGGCTGATTGGAAGAGGGAGAAAAAGAAAGGTACTTTATGGAAGATCGACTTTGCTAAAGCCTACGATTCGATTGATTGGCGCTTCCTTTGGTCGGCTCTTCATCGACGGGGATTCCCGAGTGTTTGGATTTCGTGGATGCGCAGATGTGTCTCCACGATCTCTCTCTCCGTGCTTATCAACGGTCGTCCGGTGGGCGGGTCCTTTCAGCCGCGTAGGGGCATTCGCCAGGGTTGCCCTTTGGCCCCTATGCTCTTCGTTCTTGCTTCGGATGTCCTGTCTCGGATGGTGCACAGCGTCATTGATGCTGGCCTCACTTCAGGTTTTCAGAAGGGAGGCTTATGCGTGCCTATTATTCAATTCGCGGACAACACGATTTGTTTCATTGAGGGGGGCTCTGACGCGGTGGCTGGGATGGCGCATACTATTTCTATTTTCTGTGAGCTATCGGGAATGACGACTAACTTGGATAAATGCTGTATGGTGCCCTTTGGCATGACGGCGGCGGAGGAAATTGAGTGCAGCCGTATTCTCGGCTCTCAGATTGGGGAGCTCCCTCTCCCTTACCTTGGTGTCCCTCTTTCGATTGGCCGGAACCGCTCTAATGACTGGAGGACTATATTGGAACGGGTGGACTCGCGTTTGGCGGGCTGGAAGGCTTCCTTGCTATCCCGGGGCGGTCGTCTTGTTCTTCTTAATTCGGTTCTCTCTGCCATTCCGATCTACTTCCTTTCGGTTCGGAAAATGCCGGTGGGTGTTCGCGTTCGTTTGGAAAAGTGCATGCGAAGATTCTTGTGGGGGCGTGCGGACGGCAGTGGCCGGGGGATTCACTTGGTTGCTTGGGATATGGTGACCCAGTCTAAGAGGTTGGGCGGGCTTGGCGTTCGTCACTTGGCTCGTGTCAATGAGGCTCTGCTCCTGAAATGGGTGCATAAGATTTGGGGCAAGGATGATTCCTTCTTTGGAAACGTGCTGCGGGCGATATTGGGCGAGGCTTGGAATTCCTTCATGCGCGGAATTTGCCCTGTTCACTCCTCACCCTTTTGGCGTTACGTCTTTGATGCTTACCAAAGGAACTGCTCTTTGTTCTCCCCGGTGCTGGGGTCGGGCTCCGTCTTCTTGTTCTGGCAAGACGACTGGACGGGGGGCGGCGCCTTCCAGATTCGCTTCCCGCGGCTCTTCGCCCTGGCGGCTAATCGGTTGGTCTCGGTTGCCGACTGCTGGATCAACGACGGCTGGTCCCCCTCTTTCTCGGGCATTCTTTCGGACCAACGCGCCAACGATCTCGCCTCCCTGCTGAAGGCTCTTTCCTCTTCCGCTTGCCCTTCTGCTGGTAGGGATCACTGGGCTTGGAGGGACGGACCTTTCTCCTCTCGCAAGGCCTTCTGTGCTCTGCTTCCTCCTCCTCCTCCGTTGGCTGCTACCTTGGTTCGTGACCGCGCCTTCTTATGGGGGCTTCGCTTGCCCGCTAGGATCTCTTTCTTCTTTTGGGTTTTCCGTCATCGAAGGCTGATGACTCGCGACCGTTGCGCCTCCTTCCTTCACACTCCGAACGTCCTTTGCCAGCTCTGTGGGGTGTCTGATGAATCGGCCGACCACCTTTTCTTCCTTTGTTTGTCGGTTACTCGGATTTGGGACGATGTTGCTTGGGCTCGTGCGGCCAATACTGAGGACTTCTGTGATATCCTTTGGGCCAACAGAAGGAGATCCCGTTCTGTGCTGCTGGGTCCCATTGCGCGCCTGTGGGCTATTTGGAGGGCTCGCAATGAGTCCATTTTCTCGGGCACGCGATTCTACGAGGAGAATGTGACTTCTGCGGCTATCAGCCTAATTTCAGATTGGTCTATGTAGTTGGGCCACGGGGTCCGGTTGTCGTGTTTGTATTGTATTTTTAAATTTGGCTTTTCCCTCTTCCCTCCTTCATCCCCCCTTAACCCTGTAAGTATCTCTTTCTATACCTTTCATAATATATAACTCTGGGGCGAACACCAACGAGTGTCTCCCCCTTTTTTGACCTCAAAAAAGAAACAGTTGGTTTAGGCAACAACATGTTAACCACATATATGTGGAGGTATGGGTGTTGAAGACCGAACTGAGAATACAAGTTGGACTTGTAAGGTAGAAAGAGTTCCTACTTCTTTTATCATAGTTGTGTTTTCTCATATTACCGGGGTGCAATGAAAATGGAAATAAGCCTCAGATCTCATAGTGAGGCATTTGGTTAACTTGCCTCATGCTTTAAAAGCTTATACAAGAAAGTATTTCAAAGTACAAAAAATATGAGAACTCTTGATTTAAAAATATTAAATTGTTTAATTTCCTTAATGAAGTTATTAAAGTGTAGTCTATTTTCTCTTTTATTTCAGGTGAAATCTCTCAACCCATTGAACAATCTTCTCGAGGTCAATCAGTTGACCGATCCAAAATATTTGAATTGGATCCATAATTTGGAACTCATACTTGAGACAGAACCCATAGCGTATGTGCTCTCGTCTGTGAAATATGAGAACCCTCAAACAAAGGACGCATGTGAGTTCAATAAAAAGTGGTACGAGGATCACTCGATCGCTCGTTGTTACATTCTTGGATCATTATATAATGTGCGTCAGAAGCAACTTATAGACATTGAATCGTCTCATGAAATGCTCCTGAATTTGATGGATATGTATGGAGATGTGAACCGTACTCTTTCTACATTAAGGTCCACTGAGGACATTATAAAGAAAGAATTTCCCTCTAGCAGTGCAATGGTTGCATAGGTTAAAGGGAAGCGTAAGAGGAAGCGTGGATCTCGGAAGGATCCGATCCAAGAGAAGAAGAAATGTCAAACTGTTAATCAGTCTACTAATGCTTCAAGACATTTGACATCCATAGAGATGGATGTTTACTATCATTGCTATAAGATTGGGTTTTCGAAGAGTAATCATCCAAAATACTTGAAGTCCTTGGATTAGGATAACAGTATAACAAAGTGAAATAAGAAATCTACATTCATCATTGAAACCAACTTACTCATAGGACAAGAAGGAAGTTGGCTTGTTGATTCTGGTGCTTCTTTACATGTATGCAATCAATTGCATATGTTTCAAGACACCAGATCTCTTGATGATGGGGAGAGTCATCCAGATGGGATCTGATGCAACTGTTGCAGCGATCACCACTAGGACCTATGGACTAACATTATTTAGTGGGAGAGTCCTAGATATTAGAGATTATCTCTATGTATCAGATGTTAGAAGGAACTTACTATCTGTATCTAAGTTGGTTAGACATAAAGATAATTTCCTTTTCTGTAATAAACTTATCATAATTTGTTATCGTAATTTTATATAAGATGGTTCTCTAACACCAGGTGAACTCTATGAATTGAACATGCATGAATGTGCTATGAATGTCAGTGCTACTGATAACATTAACATTATAATAAAGTTAAAACCCCTAAACTATCAATGGAGGATGAAGATTATTTAACTATGATCTGTAGAAGTTTATTTATATTCTTGTATCTTTTATCTATTTATCTTTTCGTTTGTGTACCTTATGTAATTTGCCCATAGGCCTCTCACTATATAAGAGAGTCTAGGGCTCAAGGAATAAACACGATGCTTATTTTTCCCAACATGGTATCACAAAGGCGGTCCTAGACCGGAGCTCTCGTACCGAACCCTAAACCTAGCCCTCCACAATCAAGCCTCCGCACGCCGCCCACCATCGACGCACCGCCTCTCCGCGCGTGCCCTTGACGCGCCGCCTCCCTTGCGGTTACCTCCACACGCGCAGCCTCTTCGCACGTGCCCTCGACGCAGTGCCTCCTGCGCGGGCTACTCCTTCACGCGCAACCCCTTCGCGCGGCTGAGCCCAAGCACCGTCTTCCCGTGCGCCGACTGTACGTGCTTCTTCTGCACGTATGCCGCCGGCTGTCCCTAGGGTTTCACCGTCTTTAGGGTTCAGTTGTCATCTTCATAAGAGGCTCTCCGCTCGCCTCTAGGTTGATGGGTTTGGTTGCATAGTGGTCTACACGTGCAACTAAACCTAGTCATGTCAGTGTAGACCAAGTCTTATCTTGTCTAAAACCCTAGTTTTTCTCCAGTCAGAATGTCAGAAAGCAAGATTGAGATCCCCACTACAGGCGCCTTCAAAGGTCATGCGCCTATTGTGAAGATGGATGGATCCAACTATGAGTTATGGGCCATGCAGTTCATGAACCTAATGAAGTCGATGGGTAAGAAACATATTCTTACCGAGGATGAGCCAGAGGAGAAAACAGGGATATATGCCTCATGGGAGGCTGATGACGCATATGCTCAGGTCTGGTTGTCTGGTACCCTAATTCCAGACATTGCTAATGATGTCTTGCATCAACCTAATGCCAAAGCCATGTGGGACATTCTTGCCGCCACGTATTCACAAGACAAGAATGAGACAAAGATCCTACAGTTCCAACATGACATCTTCACGATAAAGCAGAATGGTCGACCCCTGCATGCTCACTATACTGCATTGAGGGGAATGTTTGAGAGGCTTCACAGTTTCATGCCTCTCACAGCTACTCCAGAACAATTGAAGACATATCGGAACGCGACGATGGTGGGAGTCTTTCTAGCTTCTCTTGATTCATAGTATGAGGCGGCTTCTTCTCAGATTCTTGCAGATGCTACCATTCCTCTAATGGAGGAGGCCTTTCGGCAATTGAGCCTAATCAATATCTCAAGCTCTACTACTGTGCCAAATTCCTCTGCTATGGCAGCCTCTAGAGGAAGAGGTAATTCATCTCATTTCCGTGGATGAGGACCACGTGGTAGGGTTGGCCGTGGTCGTGGATTACAGTGTACTTACTATCGTCGGATTGGTCATACAGAAGACACATGCTATTCTAAGCATGGTTTCCCAACATCTGCCCGTGCAGCAGAACAAATACAGCATCAGGGTGCTCCTCCAGCTTCGGATTCACGATATGATGACCTAGTGTCTCGTCTACGTGATATCATGCCACCAGCCAGTACTCCACCAGTTTCAGAGAGCGGCTTGGACGTTGCTGCTACTGCAGAAGCTAGTTCCTCAGGTAGTGCTCATGCGTCTGCTTTCTACCAGGGGTCACGTACCTCAGAATGGATTGTAGATTTAGGTGTCACACATCATTTGTGTGGAGATATACACCAACTCACATCATACAAGGAAGTTTCCTCAGGAAGGACCGTCGTCATAGCAGATGGGACTCATTCTCCCATTACAGGACAGGGATAGATTGCCTTAACACCTTCCATGCAGTTGCAGAATGTGCTTCATGCTCCTAATTTCTCAATGAACCTACTGTCAATTAGCCAAATTACTAAGGATCTACATTGTCGAGCGATATTTGACCCATCATCTCTTGTGTTTCAGGACATTCTCACGGGCAACGTGATTGGACATGGCCGTGAACAAGGAGGGCTGTATCGACTAGTCCATACACCATACGCTGGAGCTTCATCCCATTCCACTGGACATGTCTCTCCTTATTTATGGCATCTGCGCTTTGGTCATCTTCCGTTTAAGAAACTGCGTCAAGTCCTTCCTCAGATATCACCCCGCTAGTCATTCGATTGTGAAGCTTGTCAGTTAGGGAAGCATCATCGGTCTGTCTTCCCTAGTCGTCAGAGTCGAAGCAGTAGCTCTCCTTTTGAGTTTTTTCATATTGATATTTGGGGTCCAAGTCGTGTTCCAGACCATCAGGGACACATGTTCTATTTAGTTGCCGTGGATGATTTCAGTCGTTTGTCTTGGGTTTTTCTTTTAAAGAATAAATCTGAAGCGGGCATCACTATTATGAATTTTATTAAAGAAGTGCAGAATGTGTTTTTTATTTCTATCAAAATTGTAAGAACTGATAATGCCCTTGAATTCTATACTCGAACATTATCTCAGTTTCTTTCATTCCATGGCATTCTTCATTATTTATCTTGTGCCTACACGTCCCAACAGAATGGTGTTGCAGAAAGAAAACACTGCCACCTCCTTGATGTCGCTCGCACGCTTCTTGTCCAGAGTTGTGCTTCACACTCGTTCTGGGGCGATGCGGTTCTTACTGCATGTTATCTCATTAATCGCATGCCCTCGTCTTTGTTGGGGGAGAAGATACCTTTCTCCCTCGTTTTTCCTGACAAGGAATTGTTTTCCCTAATTCCACGTGGCTTTGGGTCTGTGGCATTCATTTACAAGTTGTCTCCATGGGTTGACAAGCTCTCTCCTAGGGCTGTCAAATGTGCTTTTGTTGGGAATTCGAGAACTCAAAAGGGGTATCGGTGCTATGATCCATTGCATCGGAAATATTATGTCAGTGCAGATGTCACGTTTTTTGAGTTTGTCATGTTTTTCTCTCCTACCGGTGATAGGTTGGTGCCATCAGATATAAGTAATGAAATCTATATTCCTCCTCCACTCTTGTATACGCCACAACAAGCTCCTACATCTTCACCACCGCCATCCCCATCACCACCACCATCTCCACCACCGCCACCACCTCTACCACCTCCCACATCTTTGGTTCCTCCTCTACCACGCCACTACAGTTGACGGCCAGTCCCTGCTCATGATCATTCTCAATCATCAAACATGCCCCAAGTTTGTTCTGATAACATTATTTCTAATGATGGGACTGACGACATTTCTCAGCAGGAACAAGCAGGGGATAACACAGATGTTGGTACAACTGATGCAGACCTTGATTTACCTATTGCACTAAGGAAGCAGAAGAGGTCATGTGCGTCCTATCCGATTGCTTCGCATGTTACCTTTGAGCGTCTGGCAGGAGATTTCCGGAGATTTGTAGGTGCTTTATCTGCTGTGAATATTCCAAGGACTCACCAAGAAGCGTTAGCTGATAGTAGATGGCGACTGGCTATGGAGGAGGAGATGGCTTCCCTTCAGTCGAGAGGTACTTAGAGTCTTGTTCCAGCTCCTACTGGGGCATCTATTGTGAGTTGCAAGTAGGTGTTTACGGTGAAGCATAATGTCGATGGCAGTATTGATAGGTACAAGGCTCGACTGGTTGCTCGAGGCTTTACTCAAACGTATGGGGTAGATTATCTTGACACGTTTTCTCCCGTTGCTCGACACTCTACTTTACGGATTCTTTTATCTGTTGCTGTGATTCGAGATTTCCCCATGTTTCAATTAGATGTCAAAAATGCATTTTTATATGGTGATGTTCAGGAAGAAGTTTACATGCAGCAGCCACCTGGGTTTACTGCTGAGGGGGAGTGTGGACAGGTATGCAGGCTTCATAAGGCGATCTGTAGCCTAAAACAGAGCCCAAGAGCTTGGTTCTAGAAGCTCTCAGATTTGTTTGAGAAGCAAGGGTTCAAAAGGTCAAATGCAGACCATTCGCTTTTTGTACAAAAGATATCCAGAGGTATGACTGTCATTATGGTGTATATTGACGATATACTCATTACAGGAGATTATATGCAGGGAATAAAATTAGCAAAAGAATTCTTGGGCCGTGAATTTGTTACGAAGGATCTAGGAGTACTGAGATATTTCCTTGGATTGGAGTTTGCTAGAAATGAAGGTGGACTCGTGATGACTCAGAGGAAATATGTCACTGACTTGCTAAGTGACACCAGAATGCTTGGATGTCGACTTGCTTCTACACCAATGGATCCAAGCATGAAGATGCATGATGATGACACTGAGGAGGTTGATAAAAGAAGGTACAGAGAACTGGTAGGGAGGCTCCTTTATGTTACCATTACTAGACCAGATATTACATTTGCAGTAAATAAAGTGAGCCAGTTCATGGAACAACCTCTCCAAGTACACATGGATGCCATACATATGATACTAAGGTATCTTGAGTCATCTCCAGGCGCAGGTTTGATCTTTAGGAAGAAGGGCACTATAACTATTTTAGCATGTGCAGATGCAGCAAAGGATAGAAAATCTACATCAGGCTTTGCTATATTCATTGGGGAGTCACTTGTTTCATGGAGGAGCAAGAAGCAAACAATAGTTGCGAGATCCAGTGCTGAATCAGAGTATAGAGCTATGGCCCAAGCATGTGTAGAAGTGATGTGGGTTCGCGCAGTTCTGACAGATCTACATATAGATGTTCCACTTCCCATATCATTAGAATGTGACAATCAGGCTGCATTATTCATTGCCAACAACCTTGCTTTTCACGAGAGAACGAAGCACATTGAGGTGGATTGCCATTATATCTGTGATATGATCCAGAAGGGCTTCATCTCTACTACACATGTCAGCTCAAGAGACCAAACGGCAGACATCCTTACTAAAGCGTTGCTTCGGGGTCCCTTTCAGAAGTGCTGGTCCAAGATGAGCATGATTGATATCTATGCTCCATCTTGAGGGGGAGTGTAGAAGTTTATTTATATTCTTTTATCTTTTAATTATTTATCTTTTTGTTTGTCTACCTTATGTAATTTGCCCATTGGTCTCTCACTATATAAGAGAGTCTAGGGCTCAAGGAATAAACACGATGCTTATTTTTCCCAACATGATCTAGCATCAAATACCTGGACATGTATCTCTTGATAGGATTAATAGACTGGTAAAGGACGGGACTTTGGATTTTCTAGAAGTACGCGATTTACCAACCTGCAAACATTGTATTCATGGAAAATGTCCAGGGCACCCTTCTCTAAGAAAGGTGAATGATGCGAAGTATGTTGGACCTGATACATACTAATGTATGCGGTTCCTTTCGTACTGCGACTCGAAATGGAAATCAATATTATGTGATCTTTATTTATGACCATTCGTGATATTGTTTTGTATTCTTATTATGTCACAAACATGAAACATTTGAAAAGTTCAAAGAATTCATGACTTTGATTGAGAACCAAACAGGATAGAAAATAAAACAGGTTTGATCTGATCGAGGTGACAAATACCTCTCAGATGAATTCAAAGAATACCTTAAGGAGAGAGGAATTATTTCCAATCTCACTCCTCCAGGTACTCCTCAATTCAATAGAATTGTAGAGAGACACATCAAGAATCATGTTGGAAATGGTAAGATCAATGATAAGTAAAGCAAACTTACCTCTTAATTTCTAGGGACATGCAGTGGAGGCGACATCTTTTGTCCTAAACAAGATTTCATCTAAATTGTACCTAAAACCCCTCTTGAGCTTTGGTTTGGTACTAAACTGAGTTTATGGCACTTGAGGATTTGGAGTTGTTTGGTCCATGCTAAAAATGTGAATGTAGGTGGTCAACCCATGCGTGCGGCAAGGTTTTTGTCAAAATCATCACCGTTACCCCATCGCGAAGCCTGCTCGGGAGCGACCATGGGAGCGAGATCCTATGCCTCGGTTGTCTGTGGTGCTGAAGCTACTCAGAGATGTGGCTTACTGATTGGTACCTGCCTCGATGAAACCTATCGGCCTCAGTTGTTTGGCCGGAGCTTATGAGATTGTTTGGAGGTGATTTCGCGGGTGACATGGCAAACCTTGGTAGAGGACGTTGTTGTGCTAGGGGATTATCGGAGGGTCAAAGAATGCAGTTGTTGTCGTTGAGCGGCATTGGGGGTATGCAGCAGAGAAGCCCTCGGTTTATGGATGGCGTGGTTGAGCGTCCGATAAGAAGGGTGGCGCATGTGCGGGGGTACCTTTTCTCTCGCAGTCGGTGGCTTGTTTGGGACCGTCGTTGCGTCACGTGGGTTTCATTGTGCAGGTACTGGCGGATGGTACAGAGCCGGGGTCAAACCTGGAGGTTACCTTGTTGCTTTTGGAATGCTAGTTCGACGTGGGGCTGATTGCCTCTGTAGAGCTCGTAATTGGTCGCTTCACTTTTCAGCTGCAAATTTCTTTCCTGGACCCCCTCGCCACCGCCATCTCAGCCGGAGGCCGGTGGTGGGCGACGCTCCGGTCAAGGGTCGGGAGGTAAGTATTTATTTTCCTTTGGTAGGGCAGGATCCGATACTCCTAATTCCAGGCAGGGCCCATCGGATGCATTTCGATGATTTCGCGGAGTATGAGGAGGTATCTCAGAATGTCTGCGTGGCTTCCGATTTGGCAGTCCATAATCGGGAAGTCGTGTCATTCCGAAGGGTTGCAAATGTGATGTTTGGGGATGCGCCACTTGTGCTAGGTGGGTTACCCCCATTGAAGACTGAACGACGCCCCTGTTTCCCTATGTTGTTTCAGATTCTGGACTTATTTGATGGGGATCAGGCTTCGCTGGCGGGTTCCTTCTTCTTGGCTCTCGGGTTTGCGGGTTCGGTGTTGACCCAATTCGTATCCGATGACCGTTTATTGCAGGGGCCTCCGACGTACCGACTCGTCTTTCAGGATCACTTCACGGAGGAAAGAGGGGGATATGCGGTGCGGGGTGATGGGTAGATGCAAGCTCGTGGTGCAATCTTGGGCGAAGAACTCCTTGGGTCTTCGGATATGGATGGAAGTGCTGCTCTTGTTGCCTCCTTTCAACACTCTTCTCAGCCAGACCTGAGTAGGACAGGGGTGATACGAGTCAATCTCTCGCTGCTTCGCTTGTGAATTTCCAGGAGGCGGATCATGGTGTTGAACCTGTGGGGGACAAAAAAGCTGGGAAAAATACAAAAGGAGGCATCGGCTTAAGCGTCAACTGAGTATTTCTCCTTCTGTGACCGATCGTCTGGCTCAGATCGCGGTAATGACGGTGGTTGTTCACCTTTGGGGTAATACGATGGTTAGTAAATGAAGATCCTATCTTGGAACGTTAGAGGTTTGGGTGACCCTGACCAAAGAAAGATCCTGGGCTCGATATTCATGGAGTGGGGATGTGATGTTGTTATGTTGCAAGAAACAAAATTAGGCTCGTTCTCAGACATTGTTCGGCGCTCTTTTGATTTGGGCTCGATGAGTGGTTATAGGTCAGTTGATGTTGTGGGTTCGACAGGGGGACTTTTGATTTCGTGGAAGGACTCCATTTTCGTTTTTATGAATGAAATAAGGGGGACGCATGCTCCCACGGTGATTTTGGAGTGCACTCGCTCAAGTGTCTTATACGTCTTTACCTGTGTATACAGGTCGTGCCAACCCACTTTGAGGCACCAGCTTTGGATGGAGCTGCGAGAGGTGAGAAGTGGTTCCCCTGATTGTGAGTGGCTAATTGGTGGAGATTTCAATGTTACGCTGCTTTCTTCTGATTGTCCGGGGTTGCGTGGGTGTTAGGACCCTGGTTCAGCCGATTTTGCTGAGATTGTCGATTCACTGGAGTTGGAGGTTATGGACGTTTCAGATCTTAGATACACTTGGCGGAGTTCTGGATCGCGCTCCCGCATCGATCGTTTTTTGGCATCTGATGGGCTTCTCGAGATTTTTCCTTTGGCATTCATTACGGGCAGGGCTCGGACACGGTCGGACCATACTCCGCTCATTTGGAACTCAGGGGAGGCTTCCCACCCACGTGGTTTCTTTAGGTACGCGAGGGCCTGGCTTTTCGATGATTCTTTCAGGAACCTGGTTGTTTCACATTGGTCCTCCCTGGTCGTTTCCATGTCTGTTGTTTCTGTGTTCGTTCATAAGTTGACCTCCTTACGTGTCATGCTTTGTGCTTTCAAGAAGGATTCAAGAGAGGCCAGACGTATGGTTAGATTGGCGGCGAAGGAGGAGCTTCTTAGACTTGACAGTATAGAGGAGGGCAGGGCTCTATCTATGAACAAATTGTTTCAAAGAACGGAGGCACAAAAGAAGATTGCAGATGAGGATAGAAAGCAGCTGACGGAATGGAAGCAGAGATCTAGACACAGATGGCTAATGGAAGGTGATGCGAACACTACGTTCTTTTACAGGGTGGCTAGCGAGAGGCGGCATTTTAGTATGATCCGGTCGGTGGTTGTTGACGGGAACATGGCTACCAGAGATAGAGAGATGGGTGTAGTGATCTCCGATCACTTCCGTTCTTTCTTGAAGAGAAGTTATAATAGGCGGTGGAGGTGGGCTGGTCTGGGTGCTTCGCAGCTTTCAGGGGCGCATGCCGCTAGCTTGATCCAGCTAGTGACCATGGAGGAGTTGAAGGCGGCTGTTTAGAGTTTGAATGCAGAGGGGGCACCTGACCCAGACGGTTTTTTAGTCTCCTTCTATAGGGACTTCTGGGATCTTGTGGCTTCCGAGGTATTAGAGGTCATGAGAGAGTTCTGTCACTCAAATGCGGGGTTTGAAAAGATAAATAAGGCTTTGCTCTTTCTTCTATTGAAGCATGGAGCAGCTGAACGTATCGAGGATTTCATGCCAATTTCCCTTTCTTATTCTTTGTATTTGATTGTGGCAAAGGTTTTTTTCTATCAGGCTCAGCAAGGTGCTTGAGCACATCATCTCTCCTTTTCAGTCGGCTTTTGTTCCTGGAAGGCAGATGGGCGACGGTCTGGTAATGGCGTTAGAAATTATTGCTGATTGGAAAGGCATGGGGTGAATGCTTTACTTTGGAAGGTTGATTTTACGAAATCCTGATACCTTGGATTGGCACTTTCTTTTGGAGGCTCTACATAGAAGGGGATTTTTAGATCTTTGGATCTCGTGGATGAAGCATTGTGTGGCCACTACCTCTTTGACTATTCTTGTTAGCGACCGGTCTGAGGGGGGCTTCTTTCACCTGCAAAGAGGAATCAGGCAGGGTTGTCCTTTGGCTCCCCTACTTTTTATCATTGCCGCTGATGTGCTCGCCTGTTTGGTTGATCGGGTCCAGGGAGGTGGGCTCACCTGTGGGTTCTCGAAGGATGACCTGTCTATTCCTCTCCGCCAGTACGCAGATGATACCATTTTCTTTATTGATGGTGGGAGTGGCGAGGCCAATGGCATGGCTACCTCTCTTGATCTTTTTGGAGAGATGTCTGGTCTGTCTATGAATCATGCCAAATCTACAGGGGTCCTGTTTGCTATGTCTGTGGAGGAAGCACAGGAGTGCAGCATTGAGTTACGTACGGATTGTGGAGCGCTGCCTATTCGCTATTTAGGGATTCCTTTAACGTCGAACCGAATTTAGAAGGCAGACTAGTTACCTATTATTGAGAAGTTGGAAAGTAAGCTTACTGGGTGGAAGACTTCTATTCTTTCTAAAGGGGGTCGCCTAGTTTTAATAAAGACGGTCCTCTCTGCGATCCCGATTTTTTTCATGTCTTCTAGGCTTTTGCCTACCGAGGTCCGCAAGGGACAGATTAATGAGATTCCTGTGGAAAAAAAGTGGGCGTAAGGCTGATGGCATTCACGTGGTGGATTGGATACCATCAGTCTTCCCAAGGCTGAGGATGGCCTTTAAATCAGGCATATCGATGATATGAATGAAGCGTTACTGCTGAAGTGGGTTAATAGGCATTGGGGAAGTGGCGAGGATATTTGTTGTACTCTTCTACGCCGCGTTTATGGTCTCTTCAGTGTGTCGCCATCTAGAGCCACTTCTGTTACCATACCGTCTCCTTTCTGGATGGGTATTTTGTTGGTTCTCCCGCGTTTCAATGAGTTCTTTCGGCCGGTTCTGGGATATGGACACTCTTTTGCATTCTGGCAGGATGAATGGACGTGTGGTGGGTTTTTTGATGGGCATTTTCCTCGCCTGTTTGCCTTGGCATCGAATCGTGATGCGTTTGTCGCTAGCTGCTGGTGTGACAAAAATTGGATGCCGAGATTCTACGCTAACTTCTTGGACCAACGCTTAGAGGAGTTTCTTCTTTTGCTGGACAATCTGGCGGCTGTTGGGGGACCTGCGGGAGGACGAGATCATTGGGTTTGGAAGGGGATCCCTTTTTCAGTCAAGAAGGCATACAAGGCGATCTGTAGACCGCCTCCCTCGCGCATTGATGATCTGATTAGGGACTGCAACATTATATGGAGAGCTTGGTTGCCCGAGAGAGTGGGCTTTTTCCTTTGGCTGTTGAGAGGGAAAAGGCTCTTGACGAGAGATCAGTGCGCCATACTATTTGGGACGGTTTTTGATTGGTGCCCTCTTTGCGAGATCGGGATTGAATCGATGGAGCATCTTTTCTTCCTTTGTTCGAGAACAACAGCTTTATGGGAGGAGGATGATCTGGACTGGATCTGTGTGTGGAATTGGGCACGTTTTGGGTCTCCTTTCTCCCTCCATTGATCAAGGAGGGAGCTACCTCGCCCTATGGCAACTTTATGGTCAATCTGGCTGGCCAGAAATGCTTTTATTTTCTCGGGTCAATGGTTTTACGTATACAATCTGGGAGTATGGTTGAGGAGTGGTTGTTGCGCTGAGTGTACTTTTGTATGTTTTATATAGTTTATTAATATAATTATGGGACGAACACCTCTTCGTGTTTCCTCCTTTTTTGACTTCAAAAATAAAAATAAAAATGTGGATGCATGCAAGCTGGAATCTTGCATTAGATGGTACTTCATTGGATATGCAAAGAATGGTATTGGATACCAACTTTATGATCATGAGACTCAAAAGGTATTTTTTTAGAAACGTCAAACTTCTAGACGATGAACTCCTTAGAAGTTAAGAAAATAATGTAGGTAAGGCACTAATCAACAGAAAATAAAGAGCAATTGAAATCACGACGATACCTTCTATAGGGAGTTATAGGGTTGTAAGATTACATGAAAGGTATGGATTCCATGTATGAGAAGAGTCCTATGATGATCCCACATCATTCGATGAAGCGTTGGGTGATCGTGACATGAATAGTTGAATGCTATGGGTTTTGAGATAGACTTCGTGCACAAGAATGGTGTATGGACCCTCGAAGATCCACCTAAAGGAATCAAACCCATTGGGTGCAAATATATCTTCAAGAGAAAGAGAGGACATGATGGGAAGGTAGTGACCTTCAAAGCAGGGATTGTAGCTAAGGGTTACACATAATGAGAAGGCATTGATTTCGGTGAGACATTCTCTCTTGTGGTCATACTCAAATCCATCAGGTCATTGCTTGCCATAGTTGCAAACATGGACTATGACATCTGATAGATTGATGTCAAGACCGCTTTTCTCAATGGATACCTCAAAGAGGATATTTATATGGAGCAACCTTATGGCTTCGTAGTTGAGGAAGGAAAAATGTACATGCTCAAGATATCCATTTATGGGCTCAAACATGTTTCTCGTAGTTGGAACATCCTATTCGATGAAATCATAAAAAGTTATGATTTCGTGCAGAATTCGAATGAACCATGTGCGTACAAGAAGCTTATTGGGAGCGCGATCGTGTTCATTGTGCTGTAGATGACATCTTTATCATTAAGAATGATATAGGGATGATGACTAGTGTTATGATTTGGTTGTCCAATAACTTTTGAAATGAAAAATCTTGGAGAAGCCTCTTATATGTTGGATTTGAAACTATTCAGAAATAGACAAAAGACGATATTAGGACTATTACAACAAGGATACATCAAGAAAATCTTAAAAAGATTCAACATGGAGAATTTCAAGAAAGGATTCCTTCCCTTAAGATATGGATTCACCTATCTAATTTGATGGCTCCTTAAACTATTGAGGAAAAGAAAGCCATGATCGGATGCCTTTGCGCATCGGTTGTGGAAAGTCTGATGTATGACATGTTGTGTACTAGACCAGATATCTGCCATATTGTTAAGTTAATTATCATGTTATGTCTTTCCTATGTAATTTCTGTTTCTCATAGTACTTATCTTGTAATTAACCAAGGGCTATTCTCCTATATAAAAGAGCCCATGGGTACGAATAATCCATCGACTTCTTTTCTCCTATCATGGTATCGGAGCAACGGTCCTAGACCGGGGTCTCGGTATCCCACCCAAAACCCTAACCCTAAGTCCTCCATCTGCCGCCCCCCACCGTGCGCCTCCATCGGCCCGCAACGCCGTCTCCAGCAGCTCCAGTGCCGCTCCACGGGGGCCCGCGCGCCTCCAGGCCTCCCCAGCGCCGCATCATGCGGCCCCCGCTGCTCCAGGCAGCCCCCGAGCCGCTTCCTGCGGCACAACGCCGCCGCCAGTGCCGCCTTAAGCGGCTGTCATCGCCCCATCGGCTACGTGCCGCCCCTGCAGGCCCCGCCGACCTCCACATCGGCACCTTGACGTCCCCCTGGCGGCCCTAGACGACCTCCCGTGCTACTACAGCTCAACCGTGCGGCACAGGCCGCCACAGATGCCGTCTTTGGACACTGCGAACGAGGGGAGGTACTCAAATAAGGAGTAGGGATGGTTGTATGAGTCTATACATACAACCTACCCCTTATATGATACTGTCGACCGCATATTGTGGTTATCTCAGACGGTCTGCGGCTCTTCATCAATCATGTTAGACAACAAGGGTGACATGTTTACATCCTCGGGTGACTTCAAAGGCCATAACAAGGAGCACATTCTGACAGACTCCGAGCCGGAAGACAAGACTGGAGCAAATGCGACGTTGAAACAAGACGATGCCTATGCCTGCATATGGCTCTCTGGGATGCTGATTACGGAGATTGCAAATGATATTGTGAATCAACCCACAACAAAGGCTATGTGGGATATACTAGCCGCTACATATGGGCAATCCAAGAATGAGAGCAAGATTCTCCGGTTACAATTCGACATCTTCTCTACGAAGCAGAGTGGGAAGCCATTACATGTCGATTTCTCTCATCTACGGGGCATGTTTGAGAGACTGCATAGCTTTATGTCGATCACTGCCAGTACGGAACAACAGCAGGCATACAAAAATGTTACGATGACCAGCGTTTTTCTGTCCTCTCTAGATCCTAAGTACGATGCAACCCGTACTCAACTTCTGGCTGGCGAGACTATTCAACCAATGGAGGAGGTATATAAGAGATTGAGTAAAATTATTATTACCTCGACATCTACCGCCCAGCCTACCCCTTCAGCTATGGCTGACACTCGTGGTTGAGGAGGAGCTTCACATTATCGGGGTCAGGGACTACGTGGTAGAGGGGGAGGCAGTAACCGTGGCCCCTGTACTCATTGTCACCGTCCAGGCCACTCTGAGGAGACATGCTTTCTCAAGCATGGATTTCCAGCCTCTGCACGTGTTGCTGAGTAGACTGAGGCTACCGCTGCACCTCTTCCAGATGCTCGCTTTGATGATCTTGTCTCCAGACTCCGTGAGATGATCACTACACCCTCGTCTTCGTCTCCATGTTCTACGAATGCTGCAACTTCGGCCAGAGCGTCCTCTAGCTCATCAGGTATTTCTTAGGGATTTTTACCCGACAGACCCTATAATCTTTGCCAATGACCTCTACGACCTTTGAAATATCGATATTCCTCCCTCGACCCCGTAAACTTGCTCCGTCTTACCCCACAGACCCTGCCGTTATGGGATACTTTATTTGAGTCAATTGCTTGGGTTAGACTTAAGTTAATCTAACCAATGAACATCCAACGGTGGATATTCCACCCCCATGTTCCCTCTCTCCTCATTCCCTCTCCCCCCTCTCTCTGGCCGATGACCTCCTCCACCTGAGGAATCGTCCGCAACAGACTGCTGAAGACCCCACGGCAAAAACTCAGACTCTCTCCATCGTACGCATTGTCAAGGCAAAGGAACACCAGGCTCGGGCACCTTGGAATCAAAAGAGGTACAGATGAGTTAGGCTCCTGAGAGAGCGAAACCGTTACGGAATGCTTCTCAGTTGCCCATTCAACTGAAGCTTCTGCAAATAGGGAGGAGGAGGATCCAAATATTGCAGTGGAACAAAATGCCCATTCTTGGACTTCACCTTCAGGCGTAGAAGGTTGTCCATGTGGATAATCGAGCTGCACAGTATTAACCCATCCGCGTTGCTCACATCGCTGATCGACAGGGTTCTCAATTGCGTCAATTATTGAAGATTGGACTAGAAGGTTGTCCATGTGGAAACGATTGGTACTCCACCTTCGTCTCCCTCAGGCTGAGATATTTCAGATTGCATAATCTGAAAACCACATTGGGCACCTTCTTTATAGGGACTCCCCTTAGATCCAACACTCGCAATAGCCTGAGGTTCAACGTCTTCCCGAGCTCAGATGCCATCCGGTCGTCGCGCGCACAGACGAGCAGAGACCTGAGCTTGGATAGACCGGACACACGTGCATGGATGGTCCGGTCATCATGTTGTTGGTGGATCAATAGACGAAGGGCGGGGGGCGGAGGGCAGACGACGGGGAGGAGAAGGGGGCCGAGGAGGCCTGAGCGGGGAGGCGGATGGGAGGAGGCTTGGGCGGGGAGGCGGAGGGGAGGAGGGCGGGGGGCGGAGGGCGGACAACGGGGAGGAGAATGGGGCCGAGGAGGCGGGGAGGAGGCCTGGGCGGAGAGGTGGAGGCCTGCACAGGAAGGCGGAGGGGAGGAGGGCGAGAGGGCGGGGGCGGAGGGCGGACGACGGGGAGGGCGAGGCGGGTGGGAAACAGAGATGAGGAGGAAGAGGGGGAATGGCATTGAATGTAAATTTGATAAATAAAATGAGTATAATATAAAAGAACATAACGGAACCCGGTTAGTTCTAACGGGTAAATGGATGGAGCTTAACCATAGGGTCTGTAAGGTAAGGGTTAGCATGTTTACGGGGTCGATGGAGTAATATCGATGTTTCAAAGGTCGTAGAGGTCATTGGCAAAGATTATAGGGTCTGCCGGGTAAAAATCCCTATTTCTTATGCACTTACTAGTACTACTTGCTCGGACATGACAGATTGGATTATGGATCCGGGGCCTCCCATCATATGTGCGGCGACAAGATGCAGTTTTCTACCTACAGAGCACTTGCACCAAGCCGCTCTGTTGTCATTGCCAATGGGGTCAGATTACCCATTGTTGTTCAGGGGGAGATCACTTTGACACCTTTGCGTCTGCAGAATGTCTTACACGTACCTGACTTTCAAATGAACCTGTTATCGATTAGTCAGCTAACAAAAGATTTACACAGCCGTGCCATCTTTGACCCCTCTACTTTTGTGTTTCAGGACATACTGACTGGCAGGATGATTGGGAGTGGCCGTGAGCAGAGAGGCTTGTATAAGCTTGCTATATCATCATGTGCTGGTGCCGCTACTATTCCATCCGGATCCATTTCTCCATTCCTTTGGCATCTCCGCTTTGGCCATTTACCTCTGCAGAATATGTGTCATGTCTTGCCGTAGATATCTACTCGTACCGCATTGGTCTGTGAAGCCTGTCAGCTTGGGAAACATCATCGGTCTTCGTTTCCAGTTCGTCTGAGTCGTCATAGTAGTCGGTCTTTTGAACTATTTCACTTTGATATTTGGGGTCTAAGTCGTGTCCCTGATCTACAGGGTCATCGTTATTATATAGTTGTTGTAGATGATTTTTCCAGATTATCAAGGGTATTCTTGTTGAAACAAAAATCTGAAGCTGGTAGTATTATTCGAAAATTTATTCTTGAGATTAATAATACCTTCTCTACCACTATCAAACAAATTCGCACGGATAATGCTTTGGAGTTTTCAACATTACATTTGTCTGATTTTCTCACTTCCCAGGGCATTACTTATCAAACTTCTTGTAGTTACACTTCGCAACAAAATGGTGTGGCTGAACGCAAGCATCGCCACCTTCTTGATGTCACTCAGACGTTGTTGATCCATAGTCATGTCCCTCATTCTTTTTGGGGGGATGCTGTCCTCACTGCATGTTACTTGATAAACCGTATGTCGTCTACTATTTTTAGAGAAAAGGTTCCCTTCTTGATTGCGTTTCCCGAGAAGGACCTATTCTCCCTTACACCTCGGGTCTTTGGGTCTGTGGCATTCGTGCGTAACTGTACACCTGGTCGTGATAAGCTCTCTCCAAGAGCTATCAAATGTGTGTTTGTTGGGTACTCACGTACTCAAAAAGGGTATAGATGTTATGATCCAGTGAGTAGAAGATATTATGTGAGTGTTGATGTAACATTCTTTGAGTCTATCATGTACTTCTCTCCTACAGGTGGCAGGTTATCCAATAACAATGCGGACGATATTGTTATCCCTCCACCTCCATCTTTCACACCAGATGAACCTGACCACACTTTACCTCCACCACCACCACCATCTTTTCCACAACCACCACCACCTTGAACCACGATTTTTACCCATTGTTTACACTCGCAGGTCTTCTACTAGCTCCTCTGCTCAACAGACATCCACATCATCCAGCACGCCAAAGGTATGTCATGATAACATTATCTCTGTTGATGGCACTGGAGTTTTACAGGATCGCCTTGTGAAGCATGTTTACAATAGCTCCAGGGCATCGTCAAGTGGCACCGAATGAATGACCCCTCTCCTCCAGGCGCAACATGCGACGGAGCTCTAGGCAGAGAAGTCGCCTTCATCACCTCCAGGCGGTGGTGTTGCCCCATTCCGAGCCCCATCTCTGATTGCAAGAAGCAGCAATAGTAGCGACCTCCAGGTGTTGTGATGCCATGCGCAGCTTCTCCTCCATGTGTGCAGGCAGCGCGCAGGTGATCGTCCATAGCGCCTCTCCTCCTTTAGCGATAGCCCTAGGTGAAGTCGCATCTACTCCAGGCAGAAAGAATCCTTCACGTGATACCACTTCCTCCTTCAAGCAAACTCCTTCATCGCCATAAGTCGGCGAAATCGCATAGTGGTGACAACGAGAGAAGAAAACCCCATCGGGGGTTGTGGTCCTATGGAAAGAAGGTTCCCAAGGTAGGAACCCTAGATAGGGTCCAATTTGGGTTGCGACTGCAAGGACCTGGTTTCTTTTAAAAAAATATTTTTTGGAGCTGCAGTTTTGTAGGCTCGAGTGGGTCGTACACTAGGACAAAAATGAAAAAAGGGAGAGGGAGCGTCAGCCGTAAAAATGGGATGAAGAGTTATTTGTCGTCCCTATTTGGGCCGAGTTATTTTGTTCAAAAAAGGTGGATCGTACAAAAAAATCCGTACGAAACAAAAATGGTTAGAAAAAAGGGAAATGCCATAAAAAATGAACGGCTTATTAAAAAATGTGATGGCTATTTAAAAGTTGGAAATAACTGAGAAAAAAATTGTAAGAAAAGCCGGAAAAAAGAGAGTAATCAGTTTATTGTTTTTGTTTTTCCCATTTTATTGTCTTTTCCCAACTTTGTCGATTCCATTGATTTCCGACAAGTATGGGAGAAAGGGGGAGTATAGTGTAGAGTCACAGGTCTATTCCAGATTCAGTTGTCAGATTCTTCAGACCAGTCGGATTTCCATACTATGTTTTTAGACTTGACGTCCAGATATTTTTCGAGTCTTCAGTTTTAGACACGTACATGTATGCAGTCTTTTCAGATGTGTGTATGTTGCCATCAATGTTTGTGGTCCCATTTTTTGTGTTTCGGCCAGCGTTTTGATGTGATCCATATGGACTCTAGAGTAGAGATTCCATTCCCTATGCCATGTGGGATAGGATTTTTATGTGGTTTCATTGGGAGAGGCCTAGTTCTCCGACGAGGAGACTTTCATACTCCATTCTCCAGTGACTGTGGACTCCGACAACGATTGCACTCCACGGCTTTTCAATTCGGCCCTTTCAGAGATAGAGCAGTTGCCCACTTGTTGTGGCGGCCAGAGTTCTCTAGGTGGAGACTCATTTTCAGTTGCAGTGACTGTGACAGGCACAGTACTGGGCACATGCACTCCGGCGAGGAGATTCTGTTTAACTCACACTCCTGCCTCTTTCGTCCTCCTCACCTGCACGACATGAGAAGCAACGTTCTCGATAGTAGCTGTCAGTTACGGGTGTTGAGTTTATATTGTTTGTAGTGTCATGTATTGTGAGCATGGGATTGAATTTCGGCGAAATTCGACAGAATTTCGATCGAATTTCGGTTTCAGTAGGTGACAAAAATTTGATCGAAATGGGCGACATCGACCAAAATTTGTGGCCTCCTATTCAAAATTTAACCGAATTGACCAAAATTTCGAACGAATTTTGGTCGAAATTTCGTTTCGGTCACTCACCAAAATGGTGACCGAAGTCGAAATTTGAGGCCTTAATTGTGAGTTGAGATTTCTTTCTGTTTGTCCAAGCTGAGCATTGCGTGCTCCAGCTTGAGGGGGAGTGTTGGAGTGTATGTTATGCGTCACCTGAATTGTTGATGGGTAAATGGATCACTCCAGGATCCATTTACCACATCCAAGTCTTTAATCCCATATCGATCAGTTATGTAATGTGGAGACTCAGTGAGGGCTATTTAAGAATTCCCTTACCCTATGTATCCAATGAGAAAAAACAGTAGACTATCAGCCCTTTGAGGCGTTCTCCCATGCTTTCATCCCTCTCCTCAGGGAATAGGGTTCCACGTAAAGTCTCTGTGTTCCAAGTTTATCTTTCTTTAGTTCATGCTCTGTTTATCATTTTCACTTCCGCATTCCTATTTTCTAACATGGACAAAGGCCACACAATTGAACAATCGGGGTATAAGGGAGAATAGGTCTTTTCGGGGAAATACAATCGAGAAAGGAATCTTTTCTCCTAAAACAGAAGATGGCATACGGTTCACTAAGTAGCAAGTTGTAAGGACCGCATCACCCCAATAAGAGTAGGAGCACGATCTTGGATCAAAAGGATTCGGGTCACATCAAGTAAATGATGGTATTTGTGTTCGACAACACCATTCTGCTGTGATGTGTAAGCACGCGACATCTAATGTACGTTGCCTAGAGATTTGAGAAACTTGAATAGCGGTAAAGTGTGGAACTCTAAAGCATTGTCACATGGCAAATACTTGATAATAGCAGAGAAAATGTTCACTTCATTGATAAAGGTTTAACGACAGACCCAACCTCAGACTTATTCATTAACAAAAAACTCAAGAACGTCTAGAATAGTCATCTATAGAAACAAGATAAAAACGGTATCTCTGGTCATCAGGAACACGACTCGGACCCCAAATATCTTTGTGAAGGAGTTCAAATAAATGAGAATTGCTCCAACTCTGACGAGATGGAAAAGAAGAGCAGCGATCTTCTCAAGCTAACGAGCCTCGCAATGAAAGCAAGCCCGCGTGGAGATCTGTGGGGGTACATAACACAGCTTCTGGAGTGGAAGGTGGTCAAAACTAAGATGCAACAAGTATGGTGAGACTGGTCCAGTAGGAATAGTAGAGGCACCAACGTGAGGAGGTCGGACCAGTCTATATAGCCCTCGTTGCTCAGAGTCACATCTAATCACCCTATTCGTGAGTATCTTCTGAAATACAAGAGAAAAGGGGTCAAAAATGTCACAACAATGCAGATACTTCGTGATCTGACTAATAGAAAGTAAGTTCTTCTGAAAATCAATAGCATATAAAACATTTTGTAGGTGCATGGATAGCGTTAAATGCACCTCCCCATGTCTTGTGATGGGTAAGTAAACCCCATTCGCTATGACAGCCCATCTGCCAGGGGATATAGACCTGTAAGAACTGAACTGGGCTCTCTTTCCATACAGATGGTGAGAAGCACCAGAATCCATGGTCTTCTACCATATCTGCTCTACTACAACTGGTAAAAACATATGTGATACCTGAGGAGCTCGAAGAGGCTCTAGCAGCAGCTGCAACATCTGAGGAACTTGTAGTGGGGGTGTCGGCAATAGGTGTCATTTTCTCCCTTATACGAGAGACAATGTCATCAAGGCATGGATCTGCTTGAGGAGCCAAAGAGTCTGGGTGCTCGATCTGCTCTGCCACAAAAGCAGGTGCGGGGTATCCATGCTTCTGATAGCATGTGTCCTCAAAGTGTTTTGGATGACGACAATAGGTGCAGGGGCCACGGTGACGTCCACCTCCTCTTCCACGGGGACCATGCCCTTTGAACTGCGTAGAACCTCCCCTGCCTCGAGATACAGTCATTGTTGAGGAGGTCTGTGTAGTGGCAGCATGTGGAATAAAAAGCTTGATGAGGCAACTATAAGCCTCCTCCATAGGTAGTTTGATTGCCCCAGTATGGAGATATGTGTGTTGCCTCATACTCTAGATAGAGTGGTCCCAAGAAAACTCAAACCATCGTGGAGTTCTTGTATGCCATCTGTTGCTCCGTGGAAGTAGAAATGGCCATGAAGTTGTGAAGCTCTCAAACACACCCACCCCTAAGCGAGAGTAGAAAGTATGCGATGGATGACCATTCTGTTTGGCATGTCGATCTAAAGCTAAAGAATCTTGGTTGCATTTTTTGCTTGGGTATAGGTGGCTGCCAGAATATCCCACTTCACCTTGGCCATGGGTTGGTTCATAATAAAATTGACTATCTCTGTGGTGAGGGTATCAGAGAGCCAAATACACGCATAAACGTCATCTTGCTTCCACGAAGCATTGTCCTCAATCTTGTTCGTCAGCTCTGGCTTAGTTAGAATCTTCTCCGTGTTATTACACTGCATAGGGGTCAATAACTGCATGGACCACAACTCATAGTTAGTCTCATCGATCTTCACGAGGGGAGTCGGTCCTTGAAGGAATCGGATGAAGAGAAGAGATCACCTTTGTTCTCTAACATGATGAAAGGAGGTCGAAAAACAGAACTTGACTAGGGAAGTAGATCAATTTGAGCAAGTTTGCATGATCATATGGAAATTTTGTTGTACATGTAGACTTATACAACCATCCTCGACACTCCTCGATTTGCGCTAGATCCGGAAAACACGATTTATAGTTATGAAATTACGTTTTCTATCAAAATAAGACCATTTCAGACTTCAATTTGGTCACCGAGAGGAGGAAAAACGCCTACGAGAGATGTCGAAGTCACGTCGCAGCTCGCATGTGACGTTGCAGGAGTCGACGACATGTGTAGGGACCGAGAGGCCGCCCACAGATGGCTGGGAACCGCACACATAGGGCTCAGATGGGCAGGGCGACGGCAACGAGGGTTGTGCAGCGGTGGTGCGAGCGCATTGCCCGAATAGGCTGGGTGGCAGTGGTGGCTGAGGTGGGTGGCAGCGATGGTGCGAGTGGAGGTTGGCGGCACGAGTGTGAGAGAGGACGATTGTGGAGGCTAGGGCATGAGTGAGATATAAGAACTTCAGTCTAGGAGCGTCTCTCTGGTACCATGTTAGGAGAAAATAAAGATTTGTTTATTCATGAGGCCCTAAGGTTCTCTTAAACATGTGAGTAACTTGTTGGGTAAAATACATAAAGAAGACAGAAAGAATAGATAATATATAAAAGACACAAACGATAACTAATATTGTAAAACGAATCTCACTTGAACTTTCTCTGAAAATAAGCCTGAGATAGCTCCTTGTTGGCATTAATCGCCTATTAATCATGTTGATGGTGGTATCTTCTCTCCGGAACGAACTTGAACTTCTGGAATATGAACACATTACTCGAAATTGAATATAAATCTCAATAACAGAAATGTCACTAATCAACATCAAGTTTCTCTCAAAATAAGCCTGAGATAGCTCCTTGTTGGCATTGATTGCCTAGTGGCTAGTGGTCATGTTGGTGGCAGCATCTGCTCTCCGGAAAGAACTTGAACTTCTAGAATGTGAACACATTAATCGATATTAATTATGAATCTCAATAATAAAATGTTCTGATTTAACTTGAACTTTCTTCCAAAATACGAACTAGTCTCAACATAAGACCATCAATGAAATCAAAGAATAAACCTTGAATTGACTTCTCTTATACCATGTGTAAATGTAATGTATAAATGCAGATTGAAAGTACAAACATACACTTGATTTAGATGGAACCTACTCTCCATAAGAAGGGGTGTAAAATCACATGAGAGAACCATCACGGGCTTAGATAATTTTATTGAGTTTATCAATGAATGCAGGGTGTACAGTTCCTTATATAGTCCCACCAACACACCGAAATTCCGTAAATAGGCAATGTGTGACCAAACATCACGAATCTTCATACTCCATTTCTGAGTTCTTGTACATTTCTTGCAAGAGGCTGCATTTTCTCCTCTGCGTTACTATTTAGAATTAGCAGGTATTATCTTGATATTAGTTTAGGAATGTTGTTATTTCTTTTGGAGTAATTAAATTATTCTGTTTGGAGTTAAACTGATTTCGAGGTCTATGACATGAATTTTCCCTTAGGATGTTTGTGTTCCCTTGTCCCGCCTTGCTGAATGCATCTCAAAATCTAAAGAAATGCTCGATGCATCATCATTAGTATGGTATGCCAATTTTAAAAAATCATATCAGTAAATATTGTCTCAGATATATTGTTATTTTTTGTTACAGAATGATTTGCAGTATCTATTATGTTGCTGATACGGTTTCTGCTTTTGTTGCATTTGGCTGCAGCACGGTCATTGCACATGCTGGTGATGGTAATTTTCATACAGTGATTCTATTTGATCCTAATATTGAAGATCAGAGGCATGAAGCTGAAAGACTCAACCATTTTATGGTCCACACAGCTTTGTCAATGGAAGGTAACTTTTTGAATTGTATCCTTGGCAGTCTTCGGAAACACATCTTTTGTAAGAATAAATTACCAATAGGACTTCTCATGAAGAACGGATTTCTTTAAATATTGTTGAGATATTTGTATCTCGTTTTTCTGATTTCTATTTTTTTATGTACCTCTCATGTCATTAACCTAGGGTTTTTCCTCTATATAAGAGAGCCCTTGGGTGAAATCTAATGCATTCTCTTCTTTTCTCCTAACATGGTATTGGAGCAACAGTCCTAGACCGGGGTTCCTGTATCCCACCAACCCTAACCCAAACACCCTCCCTACCCCCCCCCCCCCGCGCCGCCAGTACCCAACACCACGCCGCATCCGCCGTTGTGGGTGCCCTCTCATGCAGTCCAGCGTCGCCCAGCTGCCCAGGGGCTATCGAATCGTAGCTCACCGACCCATGGTGGCCGATGTGACTAGAGTGGCCACTCACAACGCTGTTTCGGCCCCAGCTTCACATTCGTATTGCACTTTGGTCATTTTTGTAGGTTGCTATGGTCTAATTTTGTTCGGATTTCGTGATTTTAGACGTATAAATCATGTCTTCCGACTCTAGAACACAACAAAAAGTAGTGAGGATGGTTGTGTGAGTGTACAGATACAACCAATCCTCCATATGATTGTGTAGACTCACTCAGATTAGTCTACCCAGTTTGTTCCGGGTTTCGACATTCTTATTACAATGTCAGACAACAAAGGTGATGTCTTCTCATCATCTGGTGTCTTAAAGGGCTCGACTCCCATCTTGAAGATGGATGGGACCAACTACGAGTTGTGGTCCATGCAATTTCACACCCTTATGCAGTGCCATAACAAGTAGCACATTCTGACAGATTCAGAGTCGGCGAACAAGACTGGGGCTAATGCTTCTTGGAATCAAGACGATGTCTATGCTTTCATTTGGCTCTCTTGGACACTCACCACGGAGATTGCCAACGATATTGTCAATCAACCCACAACAAAGGCTTTGTGAGATATCTTAGCAGGCATATATGGGCATGCAAAGAATGGGAGCAAGATTCTTCAGCTGCAATATGATATTTTCTTGACCAAGCAGAATGGTCAACCACTTCATGCCACTTCATCTCTTAACTCTGAGTACGATGCGACACGTACTCAACTACTAACTGAAGAGACGATACCTCCGATGGAGGAGGTCTACAAGAGATTGAGTAGGATCACTACCTCATCTACTGCTACGACCCAGACTCCTTTTGCTATAGCAGCCTCTCGTGGCAGAGGGGGGACTTAACAGTTTTACGGGCACGGACCTCGTGGTCGAGGAGGACATCAATGTGGCCCATACTCACATTGCCACCGTACTGGTCATTTTGAGGAGACATGTTATATGAAGCATGGATATCCTACATATGCTCGTGTTGCTGAGCTGGCCGAGCCTACTTCTGCCCATGCTCATAATGCACGCTTTGATGATATTGTTTCCAGATTACAAGAGATGTTGAGCACTCCTACCACTTCAGATGCAGGTTCTTCAGATGTAGCAGCTACTGCCAGAGCTTTTTCTCGTTCATCAGGTATTGCTTATGCGCTTACCAGTTGTAGCAGTCTAGATTTGACTGATTGGATTATGGATTCTGGAGCGTCACATCATATGTGTGGCGATGGGGCACACTTCAGTTCTTACAGGTCTATCCGCCTGGTAGATCTGTGGTGATTGCTATTGGGGTCCATTTACCCATTGTTGGTCAGGGGGAGATTGTTCTATCTCCTTCTATGCATCTGCAGAATGTTTTATATGCTCCGAACTTTCAGAATGATCTTTTATCTATTAGTCAAATTAGAAAAGATTTACATTATCGTGTCATATTTGATCCCTCTTCTCTTGTGTTTCAGGACATACTCACGAGCAGGGTGATTGGATGTGGTCGTGAGAGTGAGCATAAAGGACTGTACACGCTTATCCTACCTCTATTTGATGGGGTTGTTACTATTCCCTCAGGATCTATCTCTCGTTTCATGTGGCATCTTTGCTTTGGACACCTTCCTCTACATAAGATGTGTCATGTTTTACCGCGGATCTCTACTCATGCTACTTTGGACTGTGAAGCCTGTCAGCTTGGGAAGCACCATCGTTCTTCTTTTCCGAGTCGTCAGAGTCGTCACAGTAGTCAGTCATTTGAGTTATTTCATTTTGATATATGGGGTCCTAGTCGTGTTCTCGATCATTAGGGACACCGTTTTTATATGGTTGTTGTGGATGATTTTTCTAGATTATTTTGGGTGTACTTGTTGAAACATAAGTATGAAGCGGGTGCTTTCATTAAATCTTTTCTTATTGAAGTTAAGGATATCATTTCTACTAATGTGAAATTTATTCGTACTGACAATGCCTTAAAGTTTTCCACCTTACATTTATCTGAATTTCTTCGATCTCTTGGTATTGTTCATCAAACCTCTTGTGCTTATACTTTACAACAGAATGGTGTGGCCGAACGCATACACCGTCATCTTCTGGATATCATGAGGACCCTTTGATTTAGAGTTGAGCTCCTCATTCTTTTTGGGTGATGTTGTTCTCATTGTTTGCTACTTTGTGAACTGCATGCCATCCACTATTCTTAAAGAAAAGGTTCCATTCTCGATTGCGTTTCCCGAGAAGGACCTATTCTCTCTTACTCCCAAAATTTTTTGGTCTGTGACTTTTGTACACAATTTCACTCCTGGTCGTGACAAGCTGTCAAATATTGTTATAAAATATGAAGAATGCGGAAGCGAACATGGAAAAGATAAAGAACAAAAATAAGAACGGGATTTTAACGTGGAACCCTACTCCGTGAGGAGCGGGATGAAACCACGGGAGAAGCCCTCAAAGGGGCGTGTTTTTCTATTCACTTTCTCAATGAGTACAGGAGGTCTGGGGCTCTTTATATAGCCTCTCCAGAGCCTCCAAGTCCCACCCACAGGCGGTATGGGACTAAACACTGGATGGGGTAAATGGATCTTCTCCAGGATCCATTTACCCTGCTACAACTCAACATGGCGCACTACCAAATACTCTAGCACTCCCCCTCAAGCTGGAGCATGCAATGCTCAGCTTGGACAAACATAAAGAAACTCAACTCATGCTACAGGACACTACGGACAATATCAACCCAACGCGCACATGCTGCAGTCGAGGACGTTGCTTCTCATGCCGTGCAGGTGAGGAGGACCAACGGGCTGGAGTGTGAGTCGACTGAAGACTCGGAATCTGACCATCGAGTCTGAACTTGTGCCTGAAGTCTCCTCGTCGGAGAACTGGGTCTCTCCCATCTGGCCCAGAGAATGGTGCACTGCTCTGGTGTACCTATGATACCACATGAAAACCCTTGCCAACATGGCATAGGGAATGGTCCTCTACTCTGGAGTCCCTATGGCTCACATGAAAACTCTGGCCGAACAACAAGAAGAATGATGGGGACCTCTGACAAAAGATGGCAACTTATGCTCATCTGACAAATGACCGCACACTCGTGCGTGTCTGAAACTGAGGACTCGGGATCAATCGTCGAGTCTGACAAAATCTGATTATCTGTAGAGTCTGGAAAATATGGCTGGTCTGGAGACTGGTATCTGGATCTTGATCAAGACTTGTGACTCTACATAATACTCCCCCTTTCTCCCATACTTGTCGGAAACTCAACATCGACAAAGTTGGGAGAAGACAAGATAAATAAGGGTACACAATATCAATAAGCCGTTACAAATTTTTCGGCTTCTCAAAACATGGATAACTCTTGGCCGTTTCATTTTTTTTTACGGCTTTTGATCATTTTTTTTTGCAATTTGCGTACGGCTTTTTCAAAAAATGTACGCGCCTTTTCACATTTTTTTTCACAAATCAGCCCACTTGGGCCGAAACAAAAAACAACCTCATTCCTTTTTTTTGTTTTTTTTTCAACTGCGTACGTTTTTTTTTGTACGCGACCTCTCTTTTTTTTCTCTCTCTCTCTCTTTTTTTAACATAATATCTCCTTTTTTTTCAATACATCCCTTCATTTTTTTTTTCATACACAGATCTCCCCCTCCCTTTTTTTTACTGCCGCAGCCCTCTTGAGCCTTTTCTCTCTCTCTCTCTCTCTCTTTTGTTTTAATCAATGGCCGCAGCCCCACACCTTTGCAATTTTTTTTTTAAAAATAAACCCCTATTTAGGGTTCCCTGGGGCCTCCCCTCGTGGGAACCCCTTTTGGTGAAACACAAAGCCGCCGCCGCCGCTTCTGCCTGGAATCGGGGCTGCCTGGCGCGAGAGAAGAGATCGCCATCGGAGCGCCTACGTCGCCAGGGAGGAACGTCGCCTATGCAAGGGTGTCGCTTGGATGAGGCCTGGCAAACGTGCAGGAGTCGAGGTCTGGATCCTGCGCCGCTGGGGTGCGTATCGCAGGTGGAGGTCGCCGCCTGTGCGCGCTGGAGAAGGGGATCGCCTAGAAGGGAGTTGCGCTGAGGAGAGAGGCGACTCACCGCAGTAGCTGAGCCACGATCGGGGCTCTGCCTGGAGAAGCACAAGGCCTGGAGCATGAGGTGTCGCCCACAGGAGGGATAGTGCGGCTGGAGCGCCGCTAGCAAGGATCTGCGCCATGGATGCGGGCCCTGTTGTTGCCTCCACGACCTGAGAGCGCCTTCTGTGCGACTGGAGTTGGAGATGAACTACAACGACAATGCCTGGGAGGGGCTAAGACAGTTTTCGATTGCCTTGAGCGCCATCATACGCCGCCTGCACAAGCCTGGGCTGCGCGAAGCAGGCTGTGACCCTAGATGAAGATGCATCTGCCAATGTTGTCTGCCCATGAGAAGATGCGGTCATGGGAAGATTGAACAGAAGGATTGAAGAATCAAGCCCAAAAATTAGGGTTTCTTCGAAAAACCCTAGAGCCTCTCGAACAATTTTGAGCAGATCTTGAATGAAAAATAATTTCAATAACAACACATAAAAACTCGAATCTCATACAATAAAATCCTCAAGAATCGACCCGCTCTGATACCATGTTATAAAATATGAAGAATGCGGAAGCGAACATGGAAAAGATAAAGAACAAAAATAAGAACGGGATTTTAACGTGGAACCCTACTCCGTGAGGAGCGGGATGAAACCACGGGAGAAGCCCTCAAAGGGGCGTGTTTTTCTATTCACTTTCTCAATGAGTACAGGAGGTCTGGGGCTCTTTATATAGCCTCTCCAGAGCCTCCAAGTCCCACCCACAGGCGGTATGGGACTAAACACTGGATGGGGTAAATGGATCTTCTCCAGGATCCATTTACCCTGCTACAACTCAACATGGCGCAATACCAAATACTCTAACAAATATGTCTTTGTTGGTTATTCTTGTACCCAGAAAGGGTATTAGATGTTTTGATCTTGTAGGACGAAAATATTATGTTAGTGCTGATGTCACATTTTTTGATTCTATTATGTACTTTCCTCCTACAGGTAACAAGTTTTCTAACAATGTTCTGGTGAGGATGTTGTCCCTCCACCTTCGTTATCTCTACCATCTTCACCCTATGTTGAGTCTCAGTCATCTCCACCTCTACCTCCGCCTACTCCGACGCAGTTCCTATCACAATTTTACATTTGCAGGTCTTCTACTCTCCCCTTTGCTCATGCACCTTCCCCATCATCCAACACGCCTCAGGTATGTAATGTGCACATTGTTTCTACTGATGAGTTGATACCAGAGAACAAAGAGGCTGATGACCTGGATGTACCTATTTCCTTGAGTAAGCCATGTCGTCAATGTGCCACTTATCCTCTCGTTGCGCATGTTTCATTGGACCATCTTTCAGAGGAGTACAAGAGGTTTATTGTGGGCCTCTCTGTTGTTACTATCCCACAAACATATCAGGAGATCATAAAGGATAGTAGGTGGAGCATTGTTACTGCTCCTCTAGGTGCCTCTGTCGTGGGATGCAAATGGATCTTTACGGTGAAGCAACAGGTAGATGGCAGTGTGGATCGCTACAAGACAAGGCTTGTGGTACGTGGGTTCACCAAAACTTATGGGGTGAACTATCAGGATATCTTCTCTCCAGTGACCATACACTCGACACTTCACATTCTTCTATCAGTTGTTATTTCACGAGATTGGCCTCTTTACCAACTTGATGTGGAAAATACATTTTTATATGGTGATCTACAGAAAGAGGTATATATGCAGCAACCACCACCAGGGTTTTCTACTGAGGAGTAGTCTCAGGAGGTGTGCAGGCTCCATAAGGCGATTTACGACCTGAAGCAGAGTCCGAGAGCTTGGTACCATAAGCTATCGGAGTTGATAGAGCAACAGGGGTTTATGCTTGTGGATCACTCACTTTTTGTTTGGAGTCACAGAGAGGTAGTGTTGCTATTCTTGTCTATGTCGATGATATTATTGTCACATGGAATGATGAGCAGGGCATTCAGGCTCCCAAGGAACTCCTAGGTCAACAGTTTGTGACTAAGGACCTTGGTAATCTTTGATACTTCCTTGGATTAGAGTTCAGCAGGAACCAGCGTAGTCTTGTGATGACCTAGAGGAAGTTTGGGACGGATCTTCTTTTAGAAACTAGTATGACAAGGTGCAAGCCTGTTACTACCCCTATGGATCCGAGTATGAGATTATATGATGATGACACTGAGGAGGTAGATAGGAGGAGATATAGAGAACTTGTTGGGAAGCTCCTATATGCCACTATCACTAGACCGGATATATATTTTGTTGTAAGCAAGGTTAGCTAGTTCATGGAGCAACCCAAGAAGGTTCATATGGATGCAGTCTATATGATTTTGAGATATTTGAAGACTTCACCTGGTTCTGGTCTTATATTCAACAGAGATACATCTCTTGAGATGACGGTGTGTGCAGATGCAGATTATGCAGGTTGTCCTAGAGACATGAAGTCTACCTTTGGCTTTGCTATTTTTGTTGGGAGCTCTCTCGTATCATGGAAAAGTAAGAAGCAAACAATGGTTGCTAGATCTAGCGCAGAATCTTAGTCCATGGCCATGGCACAAGGAAGCATAGAGATGATGTGGGTTAGATCTGTGTTGATTGATCTTGCTATTGAGATTTCTCTTCCCATGCAGCTTTTATGTGACAATCAAGTGGCTCTATTTATTGCCAATAATCCTGCATTTCATGAATGGACCAAGCATATAGAGGTGGATTGCCATTACACTAGAGACATGATCCGGAAAGGTCTCATATCCACCTTCTATGTTGCTACTGGAAATCAAACTGCTAATATTTTCACCAAGGCTCTTGTTAAAGGTCCATTTCAGAGGTATTGTTCCAAGCTGAGCATGATATATATATATATGTATGTATATATATATGCTCCAGCTTGAGGGGGAGTGTTGAGATATTTGTACCTCACATTATTGTTACTCATTTCTATTTTCTTTATGCACCTCTCATGTAATTAACCCAGGACTTATCTCCTATATAAGAGAGCCTTAGGGTCTCATCTAATGCATTCTCTTCTTTTCTCCTAACAAATATAATTGGAGGGAGTGCCCGAGTTTGTATTTGTGACTTAGGATGGCAAGTGCGAGTGTGAAGGCGAGCATCTGTGCGAAGGGGAAGGCGGTGTTTCAGGGAGGGAGGGCAAGAGGGCGGTCGTCGGCGGTGAGGGGCCTCAAGAGAATGTTGGCGGGGAGTGGACGGAGGTTTCTCACAGGAAGCCCAAACGAAGGTGTTACCATTGTGGGGTCAGGGGGCATGTGGCCTCGTTTTGCCCTTCCCCCCCAAGGTGCTTCTCTTGTGGGAGCACGGGACATCGACAGGCAACCTGCATGGCGTTTCGTGGGAGTGGTCGTACGACTGCTACAACATTAAATCTTGGGGGTAGCGAAGGCTGGAGCTTCGTGCATGCTGCGATGGTTACGCGGGGTGGCCCTTCTTTCGCAGAGGTGTGGGGAACATGAGTGGGAGTGCTGGTTCTTCGAAGCTTGCAAGTGGGTCTGGAGTTCAAGTAGGGGGTGATCGTCCTTCAGCTGGGGGTGGAAAGGGGGGGGGGGCAATCGGTGTTCAGGCTTGCATGCGCTCATCGGATATGCTGTGAGGGGAGTAGTCGATATGGTTGTGGTTCGCTCCCATCTGCGTGGGTTCTTGGGCCTGCTTTTCGCTGGAGATGTGGTGCAGTTGGGTGCTACGAAATGCTGCATTAGAGGATTATTGGCTGACCAGAGGGATCGGATGCTTCTCAATGGGGATGTCACCAATTGTTGGAGGCTATTTCGGTTTGTGGATGGTGTCTGCTCGGAGTTGGAAGTGTGCGTGGCGAGGGTGAAGGGTGTTCCTTTCCTGTCGCGCTCGCTTGGTTGTTAGAGGAAGGCCCTACGGCGATGGGGCACGGTCCGAACTGTCGTGGAGGATGGGCTTCGTCCGGGGACGTCTGTGGAGGATACGAGGATTCTGTTCGAATGTACGAAGAGCTTCCTCGATGAGGTCGGGGGGAGGAGCACGTTTGCAGATTTGGAGGTAGGTTGCTATTCTTTCAAGGTTGAACTGCTGGTGGAAGAACCTCTGCCCCCACCGGAGGAGCAGCGACATGAGTCCGGCGGGGGGACCGGGGGCGCTTCGGATTACGTGTTGGCGGTTGGGTTTCCGAGGGGATCCCGTGGTGGTGCGGCGCTCTCTCTCCCATGCGCGCGCCGCTTCGTTAACTCCTCCCCAACTCTATATGTGCCGCCTAAATTATTCTTTCTGCATGATGACGTGGGCGGACGTGCTCTTGGACCGTCGCCGTTTGTGGTGGATCCGGTTGTGGAGGTGGATCCTTGGGTCCGAGTTGAGCAATCGGGCTTCTTTGCGGATCCGGTTGCGGTCTCTTTTTCTGGTGCGGATCCGGTGGACTTCCAGGGCTCGGGCAGCGGCCGGGCATGTTCGGATCCTGTGTCGCCAACTCTGTTTGCACCGCGTTCTTCCTCTTCGTCGTGGTTTTCTCCATATTGGGAGCTTCATGGCGCGCAAGGGGATGCTTCGAAGGTGGTTGCTTTTTCTTTGGTCTCTCATGACATGGATGCGGGGAATGCTCGGGCTCGGGCTTCCGGGTCGGTCTCTACGACCTCCACATCGGATTCGGGAGGCCCCGACCAGGGTGTTGCGTTTGGCTTCGTCTTGGAGGTGCCCGCCCTTCTGGACGGCGAGGGGACGAGCGACAGGAGGACCGGAAAGAGATACCGAAGGCGGAATAGGTCCAGGTCATCGCGATCAGAGGTGGTGCCATGCCCACCGTTGAAGCTGCTCGTAGCGGAGACCGCGGGGGTGGCCATAGTTCTTGGGAGTTCAGAGGTTTCCATATGAAAGTTCTCTTGTAATGTTCGGGGGCTCGACGACCCGGATAAACGAAGGGTTTTAGGATCCAGGTGCATTGAATGGGGTTGCGACATCGTTATGCTTCAGGAGACAAAGTTGCAGTCTATGGCAGACGGCGTTTGGAAGTCCTTTGGGGCGGGGGGTTTGGACCAGGTGTGTGCTTTCGACGCGGAGGGATCCTCGGGAGTGATGCTGGTGGCGTGGAGGTCCGCGGGTTTCTCCCTCGATGCGGTGATTCGTGGACGGCACGTGCTGATGGTGTTTCTGGTATGTTCCGCATCCTCCTTCAGATGGCGGTGTCTTCCGTCTACGACCCTTGCAGCAGTTTGGTTCGGGGGGAATTGTGGGACGATCTTCAGGAGGTTGGTAGATATGCGGTGGGGGTCCCCTAGCTCGTCGGGGGGGACTTCAACGTCACCCATATTTCTTCAGACTGGCCTAGGGGCAGGGGGGCCAGGACGCGGGCTCGCTTGACTTTGCGGATGTTGTGGACTCCTTCGGCTTGAAGGTCATGGATGCGGGTGACACCGCATATACTTAGAGGAGCTCCAACTCGAGGTCACGTCTTGATCGGTTCCTGGCGTCGAACGAGCTGTTGGAGGTTTTTGCTTTGGTGTCGGTGGCAGCGCAGGACAAATGCGTTGCACTCCATCACCATTGATGGGCATCGCGCGGAGGGGAATAGTGAGATGGGGAGGTCTATTCCGGCCCATTTCAAGAACATGTTTACTTCTTCTATTCCGAGGTTGTGGAGATGGTTGGGCCGTGACACGCGTATGGTGGCGGGCTTGCACGATGACATGCTCGTTCGTGATGTCACGTTGGAGGAGCTCAAGGATGCGGTTTGGGAATTAAATGCTGACGCGGCTCCTGGCCCTGATGGGTTCCCGGTGGCGTTCTACCGGGTTCTCTGGTTGGTGCTTCGGCGGAAGGGCTTCCCAGAGATGTGGATCTCTTGGATGAGGCGGTGCGTCACCACCGCCTCCTTCTCTATTATGGTGAACGGGATCCTGGAGGGGGGGTTGATTCAGCCTCGGAGGGGGGTGCGCCAGGGGTGCCCGCTGGCTCCCATGCTCTTTATCTTGACGGCTGATGTTTTATCTGATATTGCGACTCGCGTGGTCGGCGGCCTCGAATACTCTAGGGGGGACGTGGTGGTGCCTATCCTCCAGTACGCCGATGATACGTTGCTCTTCATTGAGGGGGGGCTTGATGAGGCGAGAGGGATGGTCTCGGCTCTGGAGATCTTCGGCAAGTTATTCGGGTTGTTCAAGAACGATTGCAAATCCGAGTTCATTCCTTTCGGCCTTGCGACTCAGAGCAGTCGCGTTAGCGGTGGCTTTGGGGTCGGCCTGCTCCTCTTTATCGTTGGATTACCTGGGGACGCCCTTGTGCGTGGGGAGGACTCGGCTGAGGGATTGGCTGAGGGTGGTGGAGAAGGTGGAGGCGAGATTTGCTGGTTGGAAGTCCGTGAGTCTCTCGAGGGGTGGTCGACTGGTCCTGCTGAAGGCGGTCCTTTCGTCTATTTCAATTTATTTTTTGTCCAACTGGAGGATCCCTAAGGGGATCAGGGCTAGGCTGGAGAAACGGATGAGGGCGTTCTTATGGGGGAAGCAGGGGGGAGGGTCGAGGGGGATCCACTTGGTGGGGTGGGAGGATGTCACTTGCGGAAAGGATCAGGGTGGACTTGGGGTGAAGTCCCTCAAGGATATGAACGACACCCTGTTGCTTAAGTGGGCGAGCAGGCTGTGGGGGGCGGGGGAGGATCTGTGTTGTACTGTGGTGCGAAAGATGACGTGGGGGGGCCTTGCCTTCGCAGGTGTCCCGCGTGGCCTCTCCCATACCTTTCTGGAGGGGGTCGTGGACGTGTTCTTGAGGAATTCCACGCTCTTCAGGTCGGTCCTTGGTGGGGGAGAGTCTTTCTCCTTCTGGATGGATGATTGGGCGGGGGGAGGGGGGGAGGGGGGGGCGCTGTGCTCTCGCTTCCCGCAGCTGTTTTCTTTGGCTGGAGATAAGTCGTGTTCGGTGGCGGCCTGCTGGAGCGATGGGAATTGGTGCCCCAACTTTGCCGCGAATTTCTCTGATCGGAGGTTGGAGGAGTTCTTGGCTTTACTCGATGCTGTGAGGGAGGTGGGTCGCCCTCCGGGGGACGTGACCATTGGTGTTGGCGGGAGGCCCCATTCTCGCTGTCGGAGGCTGCTGTCCGGGATTGTGCTTTTATGTGGGCGCTCAGCCTGCCATAGAGGATTGGCTTTTTCTTGTGGCTTCTCCGGAGGCAGAGGCTCATGACGAGGGACCGGTGCGCCAGGCTTTTAGGTAACATCTCCGATAAGTGCTTGCTTTGCAATGAGGCAGTTGAATCAACAGAGCACCTCTTCTTTGGGTGCTCCAGGGTGTTGCAGGTGTGGCAGGGGGCTGGTTTGGATTGGTGCAGCACGAGTGATCTCCCGTCTTTCTGGATGTCGCTTCAGGCAAAGAGGGGGAGGCCGGTGAGGGACATGCTCCTTCCTATCACCATTCTGTGGGCGATTTGGCGGGGGAGGAATGATCTCTTGTTCTCGGGCCAGAGGTTTTATCGGGAGAACGTGACGATTTTTGCTAATCACTTGGTGGTGGATTGGGCGTTGTAAGGGCTTCGTTTTTTTCGGAGCGTGGTTGTTGTCTTTCCCTCTTTTTTCTTTCTTTTTTTGAATAAATTTTTTGGGCATGCACCTTCGAGTGTTTCCCTCTTGTTTCTGGATTAAAAAAAATTATAATTGGAGAATTTACTCCCAATAAAGCTTTACTGCGACAACAAGGTCACCATTACTTGTAATCCGTCCAACATGATCGATTTAAGCATTTTGATGTGGATTAGCACTTTATCTGAGAGAAAATTGATGTTAGCTGAATCTGTTTGCCATTTATCTAGTCAAAATTAACAATCTGGTGCTATAACTAAGAACCTTTCCATTGCACAACGTGAGATGGATGGAGCCAAGTTGGGCATGATTGGCATCCATGTGCATCTTGAATTCGAAAATATTATATTAGGTTAAATTGATCTTGGATGTTGATCACTTTAGTCTTCTCTCTCTCTCTCTCTCTCTCTCTCTGGGTGTGTGGGTGGGTGTGTGTTGGTGTATGCATGCGTGCAAGTGTCTACCAGTGTATATTCTTGATGTGTAGATTCTTCTATGTGATCGTCATTTTTCATCATTTTGTGAGCTTACATATGGTGGTCATAAGAAACATCCTAGGAGAATTTGGGGCCTGTTGCTCAGGGTCCGCTCATCGGTTGACATTATTGTGCTAGGGAACATGATGGCAAATAATGAGGCACAAAATCTTTCTAGGCATGCAACGGCGTTGGAGCCAGAAGCCTTGGCAACTCCTGCACCCAACTCTAAGTATACGTGTCCAATGCTTGAGATTGGATTTTCTTGTAAATGGAGGTATTATGGTGAAAGTTATTCAATTAATTCTATTAATTGGCTGATATTTGGATTCTCTTGTATCTAAAGATCCCAGCCTTGGGATCCTTCCTTGAGAGACCTTTCATCCAAAAGTCCTTTAGTAGATAGACTAAAAAACCTTAGATAATTGGAACTTAGCTCATTGCAAGTTTGCAACTTGGGAAGTCCTCGGACAAAATCTACCATAAAGGATGTATAGACACTGGTTGCGGAGAATATGTGGACAATTGCCCCATGCAAATGTGATGCTTTATATGCCTTTTGCTAGTTTTGGTTATGCACATCTAGATTAGGGCTCAATCTAGTCAAACTAAATAAGGAGCGTCTACCAGGAAGTGTTAGAGTACACATCACATGTAAAGATGGCTAATTGGATCCCTCCAGGGTCCAATTACCATATTTATAGGTTTAATCCCGCATTTAGTGTAAGTGAGACTTGGCCTTACTGGTAGGGCTAGTCTCACACCACCTGCGACAATTGAGATATATCAATAACATAGTATCCAACTTGCTGAGAGGCCTTCTGCCATCGTTTCATCCCCTTCACGAAGTAGGGTTCTACATAAAATCCGGATGTTCATCCATATTTATATTTCTTTATCTTTGATACGCTTCTGCATCATCGTTTTCTACATGGCATCCATATTTCTTGTATATCATCTCCTGTATTAAGTATATCATCAACGTACACTGTAATAGCAATCATACCTCTGGAGATTCATTGTGTGGAAAGTGAATGATCCGCATTCGACCATCTAACCCCATTCTTCTCAAACAATCTGAGAGCTTCTTGAACCAAGCTCGTGGGCTCTGTTTAAGGCTATAGATTGCCTTATGAAGTCTACACATCTGTGAACACTTCCCCTCAGCAACAAACCCAGGTGGTTGCTGCATGTAGACCTCCTCCTGAAGATCACCATGTAAAAATGCATTCTTGATATCAAGTTGAAACAATATCCAACATCGAACCACATCAACTGATAAAAGGATCTGTAGGGTAGAATGTCATGCAATAGGAGAAAAGGTCTCAAGATAATCCACCCATATGCCTGAGTAAAGCCATGTGCTACTAGTCGAGCTTTGTACCGATCAATACTGCCATCTGCATTCTGCTTCACTGTAAAGACCCATTTGTGACTCATAATTGACGCCCCAATGGGGGCCGGGACCAGACTCCAAGTGGCTCAGGACTTGACGGTCATCATCTCTTCCTCCATAGTTACACATCACCTGTTATCTGTCAATGCTTCCTGGTAAGTCCATGGTATGGCCATGATGGACAAAGCAGCAATAAACCTCCCGAAATCACCTGTCAGGCTCTCAAACGTGACATGATAAGCAATCGGATATTAGGCACAGGAACGCTTCTGCTTCCTAATCAAGAACAACAAAAAAGCCTTTTTGGGTCAGCTACATGGATTCTTCGCCTCCATTCAGATCTATCTTGGGTCAATCCCGGGCTTATATCCACAAAACTAAGATCCCTTTGTATAGTCTCTTTCCAACACTTCTTGGGTCGTCCTCGCCCTCTCTTAGCTGGCTCAACATCCCAACTCGCATCTCCTAACTGGTGCATCAGTTGATCTTCTTTGCAAATATCCAAACCATCTTAAGCGGTTTTCTCGCATCTTATCCTCGATCGGAGCTGTTGGGAAAAGTGAAATGAGTTGTTTATTCCATAGCCCTAGGCTCTCTTATATAGGAGAGTAGCCTATGGGTAAATTACATAAAGGAAATAACAAGAAACTAAAATAGCAAAGAGATACAATAACTCAAAGTGTGTCAACACTCCCCCTCAAGATGGAGCATAGATGTCAATCATGCTCAGCTTGGAAGCACACTTCTGAAATGGGCCACGTGATAATGCCTTGGTAAATATATCTGCAGTCTGGTTCTCTGAAGTAACATGGGATGTGGTAATGAATCCTTTCTGGATCATATCACGTATGAAGTGACAATCCACTTCAATATGCTTGGTCCGCTCATGGAATGCAGGATTATTAGCAATGAACAAAGCAACCTGATTATCACACTCCAAGCTCATAGGAAGTGGTATATCTAAACATAAATCTGTCAGCACCGCTTTCACCCACATCATCTCTGTAGTAGCCTGGGCCATAGCCCTATATTCGGATTCAGCACTGGATCTAGCTACCACAGTTTGCTTCTTGCTCCTCCATGAGACTAGGGCATCTCCAATATAGACAGCGTACCCTGAGGTGGACTTCCTATCCTTAGGACATCCTGCATAGTCTGCATCTGCGCATGCAGAGACAGAAATCCCCTTTCCTTTCTTGAATAGCATACCTTTACCTGGAGAAGATTTTAGGTATCTAAGTATCATGTGTATTGCATCCATATGCACCTGGCGTGGCTGCTCCATGAACTGGCTCACACGGCTCACTGCAAATAATATATCTGGCCTAGTGATCGTGACATATAGCAGTTTGCCTACCAGTTCTCTGTATCTTCTCCTGTCAACCTCCTCTGTGTCATCATCATACATCTTCATGCTAGGGTCCATTGGTGTCGTAGCAGGTCGACACCCTAGCATACCTGTCTCACTTAGTAGATCTGTGACATACTTCCTTTGTGACATGACTAATCCATACGGATTTCTGGCAAACTCCAGCCCCAGAAAATATCTAAGGACTCCCAGGTCCTTGATGACAAACTCGGTCCCTAGCCTTTCCTTTGCCTGCTTAATGCCCTGGTCATCATCACCTGTAATCAAGATATCGTCAACATAAACCATGATTACAACAATACCTCTTGCCGTTTTCCGTACAAACAAGGAATGATCAGCATTTGAGCGTTTGTATCCTTGTTTCTCAAAGAGGTCTGACAGCTTCTGGAACCAAGCTCTGGGGCTCTGCTTAAGGCCATAGATAGCCTTATGTAATCTGCAAACCTTGGAACACTCCCCCTCAACAGCAAAACCTGGTGGCTGTTGCATGTAGACCTCTTCCTGCAGGTCGCCATACAGAAAAGCATTCTTTACATCCAGTTGATAGAGTGGCCAGTCTTTAGTGACTGCAACAGATAAGAGGATCCGCAGAGTGGAGTGACGAGCCACCGGGGAGAACGTGTCAAGGTAATCCACCCCATATGTCTGTGTGAATCCCCTTGCAACTAGGCGTGCCTTGTACCTGTCAATGGAGCCATCTGCATTATGTTTCACTGTAAACACCCACTTGCAACTCACCGGGTTGACATCTGGAGGTATAGTGACCAAGCTCCATGTTCCTCTGGACTGAAGTGCCGCCATCTCTTCCTCCATAGCTAGCCGCCATCGAGAATCCTGCAAGGCCTCATGGTGATTCCTTGGAATATCCGTAGCTGAAAGTGCCAAAGCAAACGTCCTGAATGGTCCAGATAGCCTCTCAAACGATACCACTGCTGAAACTGGATACTGGACACAGCTTCTTTTCGACTTGCGTAGAGCGATTGGAACATTTAGATCCTCAGTGGTATCACCATGCTCCTGTGATGCATCCTGCTGAGAAATGTCGTCAGATTCATCAACATTAATATTTTCATTACATACCATAGGCGAGCTAGTTGACTGGTCAGGACCATGAGCTTGATTCGGCCTCCGGGTGTAATGGAATGGTAATGGAGGTACTATTGATGGCGGCGGTGGTGGTGGTGGTGGTTGAGATATTGGTGGCGGTTGTGATGTTGGTGGTGCCATGAATACAATATCAGGGGATATAGATGGTGGTTGCATGTTCCCAGAGTCTGAGAAATACATGATGGATTCAAAGAATGTAACATCTGCACTGATCATATACCGCCGACGCAGAGGGTCAAAACACTTGTACCCCTTTTGAGTTCTGGAGTACCCCACAAAGACACACTTGACAGCCCTAGGAGAGAGCTTGTCAGAACCGGGCGACAACTGATGGACAAATGCGACTGACCCAAACACACGAGGGGTAAGAGTGAACAGATCCTTGTCAGGATAAATAATTGAGAAAGGAACCTGTTCATTCAAGACAGACGAGGGCATACGATTTATAAGATAACATGCAGTAAGGACTGCATCACCCCAGTAGGAATACGGAACATGACTCTGAATGAGAAGAGACCTTGTGACATCAAGAAGGTGACGGTGTTTTCTTTCTGCAACCCCAATTTGTTGGGAAGTATGGGCGCAGGATGTTTGGTGAATAATTCCTTTAGAGGAGTAGTAGTTGGCTAGATTATTGGTGCACAACTCTAAGGCATTGTCACTTCTCATAATTTTGACAGTTGTGGAAAAAACATTCTGAATCTCATTTAGAAAGTGAATAATAATATTTCCAGCTTCAGACTTATTTTTCATTAAAAATACCCATGATGCTCTAGAGAAATCATCCACAAAGACAATATAAAACCTGTGTCCCTGATGATCGGGAACACGACTTGGACCCCAGACGTCAACATGAAACACCTCAAATTTGGAGTTACTACTCCGACCCTGACTACTGGGAAACGATGACCTGTGATGTTTTCCCAATTGACACGCCTCACACTGGATAGGTGTGTGAGAAAGACTATAAGGTAAGACAAGACGCAACTTCTGAAGCGGTAGATGACCAAAACGCAGATGCCACAGGAGAGAAGATACTTGTCCAGCGGGTGAAGAGGTGATTCCAGCAAATGGGGTCTGGTTCAGACGATAGAGGCCTTCTTGCTCATAGCCATGACCAATCACGTTGCCCGTACGGATGTCCTGAAAAATCAAAGAAGATGAATCAAAAATAGCTCGACATTGGAGATCCTTCGTAATCTGGCTGATTGACAATAGATTCATAGAAAAGTGCGGTGCATGTAAAACGTTCTTGAGCTGCATAGATGATGTCAATCTAATCTCCCCCTGACCCGTGATGGGGGAGTGTGTGCCATTGGCAATCACTACTGTCCGTCCTGGAGGAATCTGAGTATATCCTGAAAGTAGACTCTGGTCGCCACATAGATGATGTGTAGCACCTGAGTCCATGATCCATGGCAATATATCCGATCTACTACTGTGAAGTGCAAGTGTACTACCTGAAGTACTCGTAGAGGCAGAAGCAGAAGCTGCAACATCAGTATGACTCTCTGTTGACGGTGCTGGGCCAGATGGTGGGATAATGCCCCTGAGACGGGCAACCAGATCATCAAATCGTTGATCCAGTGTAGATGCAGACGGGGGCTCTATCTGCTCAGCGGCTCGTGCAGATGCAGGAAAACCATGCTTTGAGTAGCATGTGTCTTCAGTATGGCCGACTCTGTGACAATATGAGCACGTTGGCCTAGTGCGGCCACCCCTTCCACGGGGAATACGTCCACGGCCCTGGTAATGAGAACCACGGCCCCTGTTGGCTGCCATGGCTGAGGGATTCTGACTAGTGGCTGCAGAAGGTACAGTGATCCTACTCAATCTATGAAAAGCCTCCTCCATGGGAGGAATAGTTGAGTCCGCCAAAATCTGTGAACGTGCAGCCTCATACTCTGGGTCGAGTGCAGCGAGAAACACACCCACCATCGTTGCGTTCCTGTATGTCTTTTGCTGCTCTGGCGTGGCGGTAAGAGGCATGAAGCTATGAAGCTTCTCAAACATTCCTCTCAAAGATGTATAGAGAGAATGTAACGGGCGACCATTCTGCTTTATCGTGAATATATCATGTTGTAGTTGCAGAATCTTCGTCTCATTCTTCGCCTGAGAATATGTCGCTGCCAGGATATCCCACATGTCTTTGGTTGTGGGTTGATGTAGAATGTCATTGGCGATTTCAATAGCCAATGTGCCAGATAGCCACACCTTGGCATATGCGTCATCTGCCTCCCATGAGGCATGAACTCCAGTCTTCTCTGCAGGTTCGGGCTCTGTGAGAATATGCTTCTTGCCCGTGGACTTCATCATACTCATGAACTGCATTGCCCACAGTTCATAGTTCGTACCATCCATCTTGACGATGGGCGCTGGACCACGAAATGCGCCCATAGATGGGATATCAGCCTTGCTTTCTGACATACTGGAGATGGAAGACTGGAGTGACCGAGAGATAACAATCTTTGTCTACAATGACATAGACGGGATTAGTTGCTTGTGTAGACGTCAAGCAACTAGCCCCATGTATATCATGATGTGTGTGTGCCCTAGGGTTTTGGGCTTAGGGCACGTAGGCACGTGCAAGGAGCCCACGCACAACTGGTGCACTTGACGCACAGCACGAGTGGCGCAGGTGCGCTGAGAAGATCGCGCAAAGGAGATGCGCAGCCGGTGTGCAGCAGTCGCTAGGGAGGCGCACGCGCAGATCGCGCAACTGCGCAGATGCGCGTGAGATGTGCAGATGCTTCGATGCTCACAGATCGCGCAGATGCTTAGATCGCGCGTGAGAGGAGCATGCACGTGAGATGCTCAGATGCGCAGATGCGCACAGATTGCGCAGAGAGGGTCTCACAGGGGCTCCTCTGGCCGGAGGCTAAGGTCGGCGGCGCCGAGTAGAGGGAGAGAGAGGCGGCGGCGCCGAGTAGAGAGAGAGAGGCCGGCGGGTGGGGTTAGGGTTAGGGTTAGGTTTCGAGAACTCCGGTCTAGGACCGTCGCTCTGATACCATGTTGGGAAAAGTGAAATGAGTTGTTTATTCCATAGCCCTAGGCTCTCTTATATAGGAGAGTAGCCTATGGGTAAATTACATAAAGGAAATAACAAGAAACTAAAATAGCAAAGAGATACAATAACTCAAAGTGTGTCAACAGAAGCTACACCAACTTTCTTTCTGATTGCATCATTCCGAATCTGATCTTTACGTGTGTGTGTCCACACATCCACCTTAGCATTTTCATTTCTGCTACATTCATTCGCTGCACATGTCTATGATTCACAGACCAACATTCAGATCCATAAAGTATGGCAGGGCTCACGACTGCTTTGTAAAACTTTCCTTTAATTTTTAAAGGAATTTTCTTATCACAGATAACAGCAGAGGCTCCTCTCCACTTTAGCCAGCCTCTATTTATTCTATTAGTAACATCTCCATCAATTTCCTCATCATGTTGCATAATAGATCCCAGATATCTAAAGGAATCTCTCTTCTGAATGTTATCGTCACCAATCTTCACCTTGATTCCTTTACCATTGCTTCCATCAAAGGTGTACTCCATAGATTCCGTCTTAGCCCTACTTATACGAAATCCTTTAGTCTCCAACTCATGTCTCCAGACCTCAAGCTTCTCATTTACTCCATCTCTAGTCTCGTCAATTAACACAATATCATCAGCAAATAACATACATCAAGGTAACTCATCATGAATGTGACTTGTCAACTCGTCCATAATCAAAGTAAAAAGAAATGGACTCAAAGAAGAACCTTGATGTAAACCAATGTTTATGTCAAAATATCTAGTCTTCCCTGACGGGGTCTTTACACAAGATAAATCCCTATCATACATGTCCTTTATGAGGTTAATGTATAGGACATGTACTTGTCTCTTCGCCAAAACTCTCCACAATATCTCTCGTGGGACGAAATCGTAAGCTTTTTCCAAATCAATAAAGATCATATGGAGGTTCTTCCTTTTAGCTCTATAAATCTCCATTGTTCTCCTCAGCAAATGGATGGCTTCAATCGTTGAGCGACCTAGCATGAATCCGAATTGATTTTCTTTTACGTTGGAAACTTGCCTCAACCTTCTTTCGATCACACGTTCCTAAATTTTCATAGTGTGACTCATCAGCTTGATACCTCCATAATTTGAACAATTTTGAATGTCTCCTTTATTCTTATAAAGAGGCACCATGATACTCCTTCAATCTTCAGGCATTTTCTTGCTTCGCCAAATAACATTGAGTAGATTCGTAAGCCAAGTCAAATCACGCTCACATACAACTCTCCATACTTCTACAGGGATCTCATTCGGTCCTACACCTTTCCCGGGTCTTATAACCTCCAAAGCCTCCTCTACTTCATTTATTTGTATCCGTCTATAGCTTGAACAATTCAAGTAACTTTTACTACTAGCTAGATCACCCAAAGCGATATCTCTATTTCCTTCCCTAATGAAAAGTTTATGGAAGTACTGCTCCCATCTAGTCTTTATATCCTTCTGAGTAACAAGCACATGACCTTCCTCGTCCTTAATGTATCTCACTTGAGAAAGGTCTTTGGTCTTTCTTTATCTTGCTTTGGTCAACCTGAATATATTTTTCTATCCCTCCTTAGAGTCGAAATTTCTATACAAAACTTCATAAGCTTTTGACTTAACTTCGCTTACAGCCTTCTTTGCTTCCTTCTTCGCTATTTTGTAGTTGTGACAGTTTCCTCTGTTCAATCCTTAGACATAGCTTTAAAGCAAGCTCTTTTTATTTTTAGTTTCTCTTGCACCCCTTCACTCCACCACCAAGCCTCCTTTTGACCTGGAGCTCCTCCCTTTGACTCGCCTAGCATCTCTTTGGCTACCTTTCGGATACAAGATGCTACTGCATCTCACATTTTGTTTGCACTACCGCTACAATCCCAAGATAAGTCTTCTAAAACCTTCTCCCTGAAGCTCGCTTGCTTCAGTGGAAGATTCCACCATCTAGTTCTAGTTATCTTAGAAACCCCTCCTTTTCTTTACCAGCCCTTTCATTTGTTCATCCAAGACTAACAAGTGATGTTGGGTTGTCAAACTCTCTCCTGTGATTACTTTGCAGTCTTTACAACACAACCGATCTCTTCTCCTCAACGCATAGTAATCTATCTGTGTTCTAGTTGGCCCACTCTTATAAGTAATTAAATGTTCCTCCCTCTTCTTGAAGAGAGTGTTTGCTATGAAAAGATCATATGTCGTTACAAAATCTAGGATGGCTTTTCCCTCTTCATTTCTATCCCCAAAACCATGTCCTCCATGAACATTAGCATACCCTGAAGCATCTTTTCCCACATGTCCATTAAGATCTCCACCGATGCAAATCATCTCTCTTTGTGTGATTCCCTGTAGACTCTTATCCAAATCATCCCAAAAAGCTTGTTTAGTCCTTTCATCTAAACCAATTTGCGGTGCATAAACTGAGATGATATTCAAAATTTCTTCTTCAAGCACCAATTTTAACAAAATAATTCGATCCCCGAATCTTTTCACCTCAACTACACAATCCTTCAAATCCTTATGAACAACCACTCCAACACCGTTTTTACCCTTATCTTTACCTTAATAACAAAGTTTAAAACATGTCTTCTCAGTCTCCTTTGCTTTCTCACCAACCCATTTAGTCTCTTGAAGATATAGTATGTGAATCTTCCTTCTATCCATCGTATCCACTATCTCCATCAACTTTCCAGTTAAAGTGCCAATATTCCAATTACCAATCCGCAACTTCCGTTGCAATCTCTTTTGGACTAACTTCTTTACTCGCATGCGTCCATTATGCGAGAACACTTGTAAATTTTGGACTGCATCCGGGTGGTGATGCAGTGAAACTAGCTTAATTACCCGCATGCATTCCTCATGCGAGAACTCTTGCAAATTTTGAACTACATCCAGGCTGCGATGTAGCGGCCCTTACCAATTTTTCATTGCATTTGGGCGATGCAACGCATCGCAAGTAGGGAACACCCCAACGAAATATGTATGTTTGCTTAAATCCATGTTGAAAAGATCCGACTGTCATGAGGCAACTTCTTAATAGTATTTTTTTATATAAAAAAGTACTATTTAGGAAGTTGTCTCTGACCGTTTTACGCTGGTTGTCGGCTACCTAACGCTACCCTCAATTACCCGGGCTTGGAACCGACCATAGCTGAGTTAACGCGTCTGCTTCCTAATAGCAATAGTTAAATCAAGATCATCATCATTCCTGCCACCAACATGATCATCAGTCCCCTGAGATAACCCTTACTGAGAAACAATATTAGTCCCGTCATTGGAAATAATGTTATCAAAACCAACCTGGGTCGTGTTGGATGATGGACCATGAGTATGAGCAGGAGCGTGTTGTCGATTATAGTGATGTTATAGTGGTAATACCGGAACAATGGGAGGCGATGGGGCAGATGGTGGTGAAGGTGGTTGCCGCGAGGGTGGAGGTGGAATATAAACCTCAGTATTTGAATCTGAAGGTGTCAACCTGTCACCTGTGGGAAAAAATACATGACCGACTCAAAAAATGTGACATCTGCTTTGACATAATATCGTTTGTGTAACGGATCATAACAACGATAATCCTTCTGAATTATGGAGTACCCGTCGAAGACACATTTGATAGCCTTAGGAGAGAGCTTGTAGTAGCTGGAGACAACCAATGGACAAATGCAATAGATCCAAAAACACGAGGGCTAAGAGAGAACAACCCTTTGTCAGGAAAGACAAAGGAGAAGGAATCTTCTTCCCCAGCACCGACGAGGGCATGTCGTTAATGAGATAACAATCCATGACAACCACATCACCCCAGAATGAATGAGGAGCACAGCTCTGGATCAAGAGGGTACGAGTGACATCAAGAAGATGACGGTGCTTTTTTTCAACAACATTGTTCTGTTGAGACGTATATGCACATGATGTTTGATGAAGAATAGAATGAGATAATAAGAATTAAATGAGCATATGAGTACAGAACTCAAGCTCATTATCAATCCTCACAATTTTGATAGAGGTGGAAAAAACATTTTGCACTTCTCGAATGAAATTTATTATTGCATTTCCAACTTCATATTTATTCTTCAACAAGAAAACCCAAGATAGACGACTAAAATCATCCACAACAACCAAAATAGAATGTCCCTAATGATCAAGAAGACGACTTGGACCCCAAATGTCAACATGGAAAAACTCAAAAGGAGAGCTACTGCTCCGACTTTGACGAATAGGGAAGACAGACTGATAATGCTTCCCTAACTAACATGCCTCATAGTTGAATTATGTGCGAGGTGAAATCGAAGGACTTGACGCAATTTCTGAAGCGGGAGATGGTCGAAGCGTAGATGCCAAAGAAAGGGGGAAACCAGTCCAGTGGAATGGGAGGATAGACTAGCATACGGTACTTGGCCTGCTCACGGCCACAGCCAATCACCCTGCCCGTAAGAATGTCCTAAAAAATAAGAGATGATGGGTCAAATATTGCTTGATAATTTAAATCCTTAGTAATTTGACTTATAGACAGTAAATTCATTGAGAAATCAGGAGCATGCAGCACATTTTGTAATTGCATAGAAGGCACTAAGGTGGTCTCCAACTTTCTTGTGATGGGGGAGTGGGTCCCATCTGCTATTACCACAGTTCTTCTTAGAGGAACATATCGGTAGGCTAAGAGCAAATCTCTATCTCCACACAAGTGAGGTGTAGCTACAGAGTCAATGATCTAATCTGAGATATTTGAACCATGATAAGAAGTAGAGGCATGAATACTACCTGAGGTACTATCTCCCTCCTGTAGTAGCAGCAAAATCCGAGCTATTCTCTAAAGCAGGTGCCCAGATTGGGCACTAGTGGGTGACACAATGTCCCTTATTCGTGACACAAGCTCATCATATCGGTGATTTGATGTGGGTGGATCTGCATAATGTTGATCCTTCTCTGCTATACGTGCGGACGCTGGGAACCCATGCTTTGAGTAGCATGTATCTTCTGAATGACTAGATCGGTGATAGTAGGTACAAGAAGGTCCGCCACCACAACCACCTCTACCACGTGATCCTCGTCTACAGAACTGAGATGGACCGCCTCTTCCACGAGAGACGCCACCACAGAAGAATTCGAGATCAGTGAAGGAGTAGAAATATTGATTCGACTCAATCTACGAAAGGCCTCCTCCATGGGAGGAATGATAGCATCAACCAGTATCTGGGAGGAAGCATCCTCATATTGTGAGACAAGAGAGGCTAGGAAAACTCCAACCACCATAGCATTCTGATATGTTTTTATTTGCTCTGGAGTAGCCGTGAGAGACATGAAGCTTCTCAAACATCCCACGCAAGGCAGTATAGTGCACATGTAGGGGTCGGCCATTCTGCTTTATAGTGAAGATATCATGCTAAAGCTATAGAATTTTTGTCTCGTTCTTGGCATGTGAATACGTGGCACACATGTCTTTGGCAGTAGGCTTGTCCAGGACATCGTTCGCAATCTCTGGTATCAAGGTACCAAACAACCAGACCTAAGCATATGCATCATCAGCCTCCCATAAGACATACAAACGGAAGAATATGCTCCATCGTCTCCTTTTTGGTAAGAATATGCTTCTTGTTGAGATTTTTATATCTTTTGGTTCTTATTGATATTTGTTTATCTTTCAGTTTATCTTATGTAATTTTGCCATAGAGATTTTCTCCTATACAAGAGAGCTCTAGCGCTTTGTGAAATACAACTTTATTTTCCCTTTCCACATGGTATCTGAGCGACAGTCCTAGACCGGAGCCTGTGCCCTAGAGACCTATGCTCCACCAAAATCTTATCGCGCGTGTCTACGCCGCCTTTTGCGCCTGCACCGCCCATGCGCTCTACGTCGTGCGTCGTACGGCTGTATGCACTCGACGATGCCTCGCCCAGAACGTGCCTCCAGTGCATCTTCGTGCGCACCTTCAGTGTCCCCATGTGCATCGCCACGCGCATCGTAGTGTTGTTGCACACCTCCCGCGTCGTGTGCCTGCGTGTTTCCTAGTGCATCGTCGTGCGCATCTAGCACCTCGTGCTCGTCTCACGTGCAGTCGTGCGCACTCTTGTCCGTGATGCACCACGCATGGCTTGCTTGTGGAAGAGATTCGACTCTATGATCTTCGGTACGTAGGGTGTGATGTGAATATCTACAACACCTTAGTTATGCACAGGAATCTCCAGAAGAATGGAAGATGTTGTGGTATGAGTCTGCGTCCACAAACATCTTCATGTATGTTGCTGTAGACGCATGTATTTCTTATTCATGACCTGGTCTTGGAGATTGTTGTCATCATGTTTGACAACAAAGCAGAAGTCCCATCCCTAGGTGTTTTCAAAGGTCCAGCACCCATCGTCAAAATGGATGGAACCAACTATGAACTGTGGGCCATGCGGTTCATGAGTTTGATGCAGTGCAATGGCAAAAAGCACATCCTTACGACTGAGGAGCCAACTGACAGGACTGGGATAAATGCCTCGTGGGAGGCACGTGATGCACATGCACGCGTAGCTAATGATATTTTGAGCTAGCCTGCTGCAAAGGCTATTTGGGATATTCTCGCCGCTACATACTCTCTAACGAAGAATGACTCTAAGATACTGCAGCTTCAGCATGATATCTTCACATCAAAGCAGAATGGTCGTCCCCTTCATACCTCTACACCTCTTTAAGGGGTAAGTTTGAGAAGCTACATGGATACATTCCCTTAACTGCTACGCCTGATCAGCTCAAGGCATACAGAGACTCTGTGATGACTGGGGTCTTTCTAGCGACCCTTGTCCCTAAGTATGATGCATCTCGTGCCCAGATTCTTACTGATGCTACCATACCTCTGATGGAGGAGGCATATCGCAAATTGAGTAGACTGTTTATATCATCTGGTAGTACTTTACAGTCTCAAACATCTTCTGCTATGGTTGTATCACATGGTCGAGGAAGCCCTGCACCATATCATGGTAGGAGAGGTCCTAATCGGAGCAGAGGAGGGGGTGGTCGACCTCGCCACAGGCCAGGTCACTCTGAGGACACCTACTATTCTAAGCATAGGTTTCCTGCTTCAGCTCGAGTTACAGAGCGTACACAATAGGCTTGGAGTCAATCACATGCATCTGACTAGAGATTTGATGAGCTTGTGACATTATTAAGGGAGATTATGCATGTTACTTTTGGATCTACCAATTCTCCTTCAGGATCCTCAGAGCTAGCTGCCTCAGCATCAACATCTACGTCAGGTATAGCATATGCCTTTACTAATTGTTATGGGGCAGACTTGTCAGAATGGATCATGGATTCCAGAGCATCCCATCATCTTTGTGGTGACAGGGGACAGTTTAGTGTTTCTCGTCCGACTTAGCCTGGATGGTCTGTGGTGATAGTAGATGGGACACCTTCTCCCATTACTGGTGAGGGGGAGGTGCGGTTGACTCCTGAACTGAGGCTTTAGAATGTTTATGCTCCTGAATTTTCTACGAATTTACTTTCAATTAGTCAAATCACCAAAGATTTACATTGTCATACCATATTTGATCCTTCTGTTCTTGTGTTTCAGGATATACTCATGGGCAAGGTGATTGGAACTGGCCGTGAGCAACGGGGTCTCTACAGACTAGTGCAATCTCCATATGTTGGTGCATCTTCTCTTCATACTGAATCTGTCTCTCCATATATGTGACATTTTCGATTTGGTCATCTTCCTCTGCAAAAGCCGAGTCATGTTCTTCTATAGATTTCTCCTCGTGCTACTTTACAGTGTCGAGCTTGCCAGCTTGGGAAGCATCATCGGTCCAATTTCTAGAGTCGTCAGGGTCGAAGTAGTCATAATTTGTTTGAGTTAATCCATTTTGATATTTGGGGTCCCAGTTGTGTCCCAGATCATCTGGGACACATGTTTTATCTTGTTGCAATTGATGAGTTTTTGAGATTGTCTTGGATCTTTCTTCTTAAGAATAAGTCTGATGCCGGTCATGTTATTCAGTCCTTTATTAATGAAATAAAGAACATTTTTTCAGCAAAAGTCAAGTTTATACGTTCAGATAATGCATTGGAATTTTAACTACTCAACTTTCTCAATTCCTTAGGTCTTATGGTATTGTGAATCAGACATCTTGTGCATATTCTTCCCAACAAAATGGGGTGGTTGAACGAAAACATCGCCATCTCTTGGATGTTACCTGAACCCTTTTGATTCATAATCGTGCTCCTCATTCATACTGGGGAGATGCGGTTCTAACTGCTTGTTATCTGGTTAATCGTATGCCCTTTTCGATGGTGGGGGAGAAGATCTCGTTCTTGATTGTGTTTCCCGAGATGGATCTTTTCTCACTTATGCCTCGTTTTTCGGTTCAGTAGCGTTTGTTCATCAAATGACTACTGGTCTTAACAAACTCTCTCTCAGAGCTATCAAATGTGTGTCGGGTATTCTAAGACCCAAAAGGAATATCGTTGCTTTGACTCTGTTCGACGAAGCTACTACGTCAGTGTTGATGCCACCTTTTTTAGTCCATTATGTATTTTTCTCCCACAGGTGGCAGGCTTACTCCTTCAGAGGATGGAGAAGAGGTTTATATGCCTCTTCCTCCGAACCCCCGTGCATCGTCATCACCGACACCAACTCCTCCACCACCACCTCCCCCACCACCATCTCCACCGCCACCCCCAGTGTCTCCTACTTTCTTTCCGCAAGTTAACCAGCGACAACCTCCTACTCATGTGCCTCCTCCATCATCCAGCACGCCCGAGGTATGTCCTGGACATTTCAGTTCTTCTAATGGCACTGGTGATTTGCATGTACAGACTGAGATACAGGATGTCGTAGATACTATATCTTCTACCAGTAACAAAGACCTGGACGTACCTATTGCTTTACGAAGGCATAAGCAGGCTTGCATTATGCATCGTCTTGCTTCTCATGTTTTCTTGGATTGTCTGTCTAAGGATTTCAGTTGTTTGTTGTGGTCCTGTCTTCTGTGGAAATACCATAGACCTATCAGGAGGCGTCGCAGAGTAGCCATTGGTGTCTCGCTATGGAGGAGGAGATGGCAGTTTTGCAATCTCATGGCACGTGGAGCATTGTACGGGCTCCACCAGGTGCGTCTGTGGTCGGCAACAAATGGGTGTTTACTATAAAACACTAGGCGGATGGCACTGTGGATAGATTTAAGGCTAGGTTGGTTGATCGAGGGTTCACCCAAACCTATGGGATGGATTACCAAGATACTTTTTCTCCTGTTGCGTGACACTCTACGCTACGGATTCTTGTTGCTGTTGTTGTAGTATGTGATTGGCCGCTTTTCCAATTAGATGTAAAGAATGTGTTCTTGTATGGTGACCTGCAGGAGGAGGTTTACATGCAGCAGCCACCAGGGTTTGCTACTGAGGGGGGTCTAGTATGGTGTGTTGTCTTCACAAGGCCATATATGGTCTTAAGAAGAGTCTGAGGGCTTGGTTTCAGAAGCTTTCAGAGTTGATTGAACAGAAGGGTTTGTCTGATCCACTGCAGATCATTCTCTTTTTGTTAAGAGAACTCAGAGAGGTACAGTTGTTGTTCTGATTTATGTTGACGACATCATTGTTACTGGGAGTGATGAACAGAGCATTCAGGAAACTAAGATTTTTCGTGGACAACAGTTTGTGACCAAGGAGCTTGATACGCTACGTTACTTCCTTGGCTTGGAGTTTGCACGGAACCAACAGGGGTATGGTTATGATGCAAAGGAAGTGTGTCACTGACCTTCTATCTGAGACAGACATGAAAGGATGTAGACCTGCTATTACACCATGGATCCTAATGCTAGGCTACATGATGATGACTCTGAAGAAGTGGATAAGTGACGATACAGAGAGCCGGTAGGATTTGTTATATGTACTATTATCAGGTCTGATATATCATTTGTTGTGAGCAGAGTCAGCCAGTTTATGGAGCGGCCCAGACAGGCTCACATGGATGCAGTGTGTATGATTTTGAGATACCTGAAATCTTCTCCAAGTGTAGGTCTTCTTTTCAGAAGAGATACATATCTCACAGTTATTGGATGTGCAGATGCAGATTATATTGGGTATCCCAAGGATAGGAAGTCCACCTCATGCTTCATTGTGTTGTTGGTAGCTTACTGGTCTCATGGCGAAGTAAGAAACAGACAGTTGTTGCTCGATCCAGTGCTGAATCAGAATATATGGCCCAAGGGAATACAAAGATGATGTAGGTTAAATCCGTTCTGACTGACCTGACTATAGAGGTGCCTCTTCCTATGCATCTCAAATGTGATAATCAAGCAGCACCATCCATTGCTAACAACCCAGCCTTTCATGAGAGAACAAAACACATTGAGGCAGATTGTCACTACACTCATGACTTGATTCAGAAGGGGATGATCTCCACCACTCACGTTGCTTCAGGTGATCAGATTGTCGATATGTTTACCAAAGCTCTAGCGAGAAGTCCTTTTTCACCATTGTTCCAAGCTGAGCATGATAGACATATATGCTCCAGCTTGAGGAGGAATGTTGACATTCTTATATCTCTTGGTCCTTATTTATATTTGTTTATCTTTCAGTTTAGCTTATGTAATTTTACCGTAGAGATTTTCTCCTATATAAGAGAGCTCTAGGGTTTGTGAAATACAACTTCATTTTCCCTTTCCACACTTCTTACCCATTGAATTCATTAGGCTCATGAACTACATGGCCCACAACTCATAATTCAACCCATCCATCTTGACTATGGGCGTCGGACCTCTGAAGGCACCCGTGGTAGGGATATTAATCTAGTTCTCTGACATTTTACCGATCAAAGAAGACAATGAGCATATACTTGATGAAGTAATTGTCTACACTAACATATGGAAGTTGGTTGCATGTGTAGACTCAAGTAGCAACCATCCCACTCAAGAAAGACTTGTGCGGAGACGGCTTCGGCCGCAGGAGATGCAGCAGCACTAGCTGCTTAAGATGTAGCGTCGCGAGGGCAACGGCTAGTGGCAGGAAGAAGGGAGCCCTACGACAGGGGACCGCTAGCGGCAATGAGGCCCGCAGCCTACGGCGAGCGGCAGGGGACTGCTAGCGGCTGCAGACTGGCAGGCTGGCAGCAGTAGGCCGGGGGTCGGCAGGCTGGTGGGAGGGGGCCACGGGCTAGCGGCGGTCGCGGATTGGTAGGGGTCGTGCCGCGTGAGAGGGTTGGAGGTTAGGGTTAGGGTTTCGGGTACAAGAGCTCCGATCTAGGACCGATGCTCTGATATTGTGTTGGGAAAAATAAGAGAGATGTTTATTCCATGATCCCTAGGCTCTCTTATATAGAGGAAAGGCCTATAGGTAAATTACATAAAGCAGACAAGAAGAAAGAAATAGATAAAAGAGTACATAAGCAAAGAAATATAGAAACATATCTATACAGAATTAGTTGAGCGCATTTAGCTTAACAAAACAAATAACATAAATGTGGTAAATTATTAAATTTAGGGGTACCACCAAAATGTGGATAAGTGGGGGAAGCCCTTTTTTATGTTCTTTCTAAAAAGATATAAACGGCAAAGCCTTCTCCCACTATAAGTAGGGTCGGCTACATGGATTCTTGCTCAAATCCATGTTTAAAGATTCGACTATTTTTTATGCTGGTTGTTGACTACCTAACGCAACCCACACAAGGGAGGATTTGAACCCTGGTCTTTTGGGTGGTAGGCACACTGCACTACCACCAGACCATTTAAGTGGGTACTTGGGCAGTTCTTTCTAAAAAATAAGAGGTGAAATTTAGAAAGGTATTTGGGATCAAAATATCTTAAATATCTTAAACGATGCTCAAAATGGGAGGCAAAAAAATCAACTCAGCTTAATGGCATTGATTATGTAAGATTTGTTGTAAAACCGGCTTTTTGAATTTTCCCATAATTGGCTCACATTGATGTCCTCTGAATTATCATTGCAGGAACCTGTACAGGCGAACATGGAGTAGGCACCGGAAAAATGAAGGTAATCAGATTCTATCAATTCTAATATCATTAAGGGAAAGATGAGTTTGGTGTGTTCGTCATTGATGATTGTTATTTATTTTTTAATATGGTTTAGCAGGTCGTGGATGAGTGTCTGTTTAACAATGCATGTGTATATATATGTAACTTTCCTCCCTAAATTTTTTATTTATGATGGACTCCATGCTTCTGATATGCCACACAATCGAGCTTGGTTTGAAAGGTTTAGACTAGAGAAGAGGTTGGGATATGCCCAATACAATTGAAAGAGAAACTTGCAGCATAGTTTGATCTAAATGATCTCGAAAATCTGTAGTATTTCTTAGGCAGCGAGATTACAAGATCAACCGAAGGTCTAGTTCTTTGTTAATACGCACTAGATTTGTTGAAAGAGACTGGGAAATTAGGACGCGAGCCAACTCCTACCCCATTCTAAGGAAGTGCCAAGTTGAGCATTAAGGATAGAAAATAAATTAGTGATTCCAAAGGTCGGTACCAAGGGCTTCTTGAAAATTCTTTTTCATCTTATCTAAACTAGACTAGACATTACATACGTTAACGTGGTAGGTTAATTTATGCATTATCCGACATGTTTATGGTGGTTGTATCGTGTATTCTTCCCCACAATGCAAACCGTGAGAGTGAAGGCTATATTGATGCAGATTGGGCAGGATGTATATATACTAGAATATCCACTACTCGATATTGCATTAATTTGGATAAAAATCCTATGATTTGAAGGAGAAGAAAACAATTTGTTTGTGCAATATTTAATACTAATGATTGTTAGAAAATAGAGAATTTAGAAGCAAATGATAAACAAAGCATAATCTAGAATGATAAAACATGAGAGAACCCAAGAAGATTTAACGTGAAACCCTACTCCCTAAGGAGTGGGATGAAACCATGGGAGAAGCCCTCAAAGGGACGGATATTGCATTCATTTTTCTCATCGGAGTACGGGGGTGTGGGGCTGTATATATAGCATCCACGGAGTCTCCACATCCCACAGGTGGTAGATGTGGTACTAAACTCTGAGTGGGGTAAATGGATCCCTCCTACTACTCATATGGTGCACAACCAAATACTCCAACACTCCCCATCAAGATGGAGCATGCAATGCTCAGCTTGGAAAAACAGAAAGAAACTCAACTCACAATACATGACACTACATACAATATCGACTCAACATGCACAACTTCCTGTTGATGTCGCGGACGTTGCATCTCATGTCGTGCAGGTGAGGAGGACGAACGGGCTGGAGTGTGAGTCTGTTGAATCTCCTCATTGGAGAGCATGTGCTTTGTACTGCACGTGTTAGAGTCACTGCAACTAAATGAGTTTCCTCATCGGAGTACTCCGGCTCGCCATAATAATGTGGGCAACTGCTCCATCTCTGAAAAGGGTCGAACTGAAAAAGTCCGTGGAAGTGCAATCCTCTTCGGAGTCCACGGTCGCTGGAGAATGGACTTTGAAATAGTCTCCTCGTTGGAGAACTGGGTCTCTCACAGAAAATGGTCCTCTGCTTTGGAGTCCTTATGATACCACATGAAAACCTTTGCCAACATGGCATAGGGAATGGTACTATACTTTGGAGTCCCTATGGCTCACATGAAAACTCTGCCCGACAAAACAAGAATGATGGGGACCACTGAAAAATGATGACAAACACGTGCTTATCTGAAAAGACCGCATACTCGTACGTGTCTGAAACTGACTCGGAATCTGACGTTGAGTCTGACAAAAACTCTGTAGAATCTAGAAACCGGCTGGTCTCTGACAAATTTGAATCTGGAACATAGCTGTGACTCTACACAATACTCCCCTTTCTCCCATACTTGTCAGAAAATATGGACGTCGACCAAGTTGGGAGAAGACAACAATGATGGAGAGGAACAAAAAATTCATGCTGCTTTTTCTTTAAAAAAAATTAAGCCGTCCAAACACATTATTTTAAGTTTGATTTTTTTAAACGGTTTTTCCCTTTTTTTGTTCTCGATTTTTTTAAACCGTGTACAACTTTTTATTTGTAATCACCTTTTTTTTTCAAAAAAATTTTTACGCAAATGGACCCCAAATTTTTTTTGATGCTTGACGTGTAGTCTGAGCAGGACCTGACCGACGCATATAGAATTTTGGTAGAGGTGGTATAGGAGGTTGTAGAGGTGGTGGTGGTGGTGGAGGTGACGTTGGATTAGGTGACATAGTAATTGGAGCTGGAGCGAACTCAGGTGAACTCAAACTCGGAGGTGGAGCAACATAGACATCATCGTTGGTAGTGGATGGGACTAGCCTGTCACCTGCAAGGGAAAAGTATATAACAGACTCAAAAAACGTGACATCTGCACTGACAAAGTATTTCTTGTTTATGGGGTCATAACATCGATAGCCCTTCTGAGTCCGAGAGTAACCTACAAAGACACACTTGACAGCTCTAGGAGAGAGTTTGTCAAGTCCAGGAGACAAGAGATGAACAAACGCAACAGTACCGAAGACCCGAGGAGTAAGTGAGAATAATTCCTTATCAGGAAAACTGATAGAAAGAGAAATTTTCTCACCAAAGACAGATGACGGCATACGGTTGACCAGGTAGCAAGTTGTAAGGACAACATCCTCCCAGAAAGTGATGGGAGCACAACTATGAATAAGGAGGGTTCTAGTGATGTCAAGGTGACGATTTCTGCCACGCCATTTTGCTGAGATGTCTAAGCACAAGTGGTTTGGTGAATAATGCCCTTAGACGAGAGAAACTGAGAGAGAGACCGGGTGCAAAATTCCAATGCATTATCTGTACGAACAAATTTGACAGTAGAGGTAAAAACATTCTGCACTTCATTAATCAAATTTTTAATAACATCCCCTTCTTCAGATTTATTCTTTAAAAGAAAGACCCAAGATACACGAGAGAAATCATCCACTACAACTAAATAAAACCTGTGTCCCTGACGATCAGGTACACGACTCGGACCCCAAATATCAATGTGAAATAACTCAAACGGGGAGCTACTGCTCCGACTCTGATGACTAGGAAAGCTAGACCGATGATGCTTTCCTAACTGACACGCTTCACACTGAAATGATGAATTAGGAGAGATCTGAGGCAGTAAATGTCTCATTTTCTGGAGAGGGAGATGACCAAAACGGAGATGCCAGATGTAAGGAGATACTGGTCCGACGGAATGAGAAGAGACGCCAACATTGGAGTTCCGGACCAGCCGACACAGACCATTCTGCTCAGAGCCACACCCAATCACCCTGCCCGTTAGTATGTCCTGAAAAAGAAGAGATGAGGGGTCAAATATAGCACGACAGTGCAAATCCTTCGTAATCTTACTAATAGACAACAGATTCATGGAGAATTCAGGAGCATGTAGAACATCCTGTAGGCGCATAGAAGGTGATAAGAAAACCTCCCCCCATCCAACAAGGGGAGAATGATTACCATCTGCTATCTGCACCGAACGGCCATGTGGGATGCCCCTGTAGGACTCAAGTCTCTCTCTATCGCGGCAGAGGTGATGGGTGGCACCAGAATCTATAATCCAATCAGATATATCATGACAAGATGTTACCTGAGGTACTAGCAGCAGCAAACGAACTAGCAGAAGCTATAGCAGCAACATCCGAAGATCCACCAGGAGAATCAATAGATGATTGTGGCATAATATCTCATAGGCGTGCCACAAGCTCCTCGAATCGATTATCAGCCGTGGATGCTGACTGGGGCAGAACATGGTCGGCTACACGTGCTGATGCTGGAAACTCATGCTTAGAGTAGCATGTATCCTCCGAGTGACCTGTGCGATGGCAGAACGAACGTGGCTGGCAAAAGCGACCACCCCTACTACGGGGTCCACGTCCACGATCAGAAGACTAACCACCTCTCCGACGCGATACTGCCATCGTCGATGGGGGTGGAGTAGAAGTGCTGGAAGAAACAGAGATGTGGCTGAGCCGCCGGTAAACATCCTCTATTGGAGGAATAACTGTATCGGCCAAAATCTGAGAGCGGGCTGCCTCGTATTCCGGATCTAGGGCTGCAAGTAGAACGCCCACCATAGTAGCGTTCCGAAACGTCTTCTGCTGCTCAAGTGTTGCCGTGAGGGCTATGGTACTGTATAACTTCTCAAACATCCCTTTTAGGGACGTGTACAATGAGTGAAGTGACCTGCCATTCTGCTTCATTGTGAATATATCATGTTAAAGCTGTAACATCTTGGTCTCATTCCGCATATGGGAATACGTAACGGCCAAAATATCCCACATTGCTTTGGCAGTGAGCTGATGGAGGACATCGTTGGCAATCTCCATCAACAGTGTGCCTGACAGCCAAACCTTGGCATAAGAGTCATCAGCCTCCCACGAGGCATATATCCCAGTCTTCTCTACCAGCTCATCTTCGGTAAGAATATGCGTCTTACCGTTGGACTTCATGAGACTCATAAACTGCATCGCCCAAAGATCATAGTTTGTCCCATCCATCTTGACTATAGGCGCAGGACCTTTGAAGGTGCCTATGGAAGGCATATCAACTTTGTTCTCTGACATGTCGCTGAAGATGAAGAACTAGGGATTGTAGACTAGAAACCGGTGTCTACAAAAACTTGATCGGATTTGAGTTCATATGTAGACGTTACGCACTCAAATCCATGGAGATAGACCGGCCGACGAAAGAGTAGGTGTCGGCGTGTAAGGGAGGGGACCCCAAGGTTAGGGTCCCCTACCTAGGACTGGAGTCGGCGGCGTAGGGTGGCCTACGGCGGCGTTCGGCGGAAGGAAGGGATGAGGTGGCGGTGGCGGAAGGGTGGTTAGGGTTTAGGAGAGAGGCGGCAAATCCTAGGATTAGGGTTAGCCCCTTGGCTCTGATACCATGTTGGGAAAAATGAGCAACTTGATATTCTAAAGAACCCTATGCTCTCTTATATAGGGAGAGACCTCACGGGTAAAATACATAGTAGTCCAAAAAGTAAACATGAATTACGAAAAAGTACAGAATATAATAATAATAATAATATCGGTCTCTACAGCTATCTCATATGTCCTGTTGATATCCACAGTCTCAAAACATAAGCTGCGCAGCACTTTGTTAATTTGTTTGATTGCGTTCAGATGATCTTTGTCTAAATATATATAGCTGCATCTCCCATGCTTACACATATATACACGTGACTCACAGGAACAATTTGATTCTATTCTGAGCATGGTTGTCAGCCTGTAGCTTTATCATTCTTTTAATTTGTTGTGCCATTTCGATTCAACTACTTTATTCCTGATGTCGACAGTATCTTGAGGAAGAACTTGGAATTGGGGCTCTGAGGACTATGAAGAGAATAAAAGCGGCTCTCGACCCTAATGACATCATGAACCCGGGGAAGCTCATTCCTCCTCATGTTTGCTTTTGAGCTGCATCCCTATTTATCAGTGCTACGATAAATGATGGGTGAATAAGCATGAAACAAATGACTGTTTACATTGCGGCCAATTAATTCTCATCGTCTATGCCATGCAAAAGATCTTACCGCTCGACTGTATGCATGCGACTCTTGGTCATGATGCCGATCTTGGCCATAACTTAATAAAAAATTATGTAATATTAGAGAAGATTTGAAAATGTGAAAAAAATGTAGATGTCAAAATGCTGAGGCCCGCATGTGATATAATGTGAATGAATAGAAAACAATCTAAAATGCAGATGTTAATTGTGAACGTTGAACAAGGTTGCTATAACATCTAGGGATATCAGTTTTCTGGCAACTCAAATGTTCAAAATGTAGAGATATATCTTCTTTGCAAGTAAGAGATGCTGAAATTATGTTCAAATTATTTTGCTATGGACAACGTGGATGATGTATTTAATTATTTTGCTATGGACAACGTGGATGATGCATTTTCTGTCGTTAATCTATAACCGATGCCTACCTATGTTCTTCAAACTTCTGTCCTTAACCATTCGCAGCACTGCATATCATATCACTTCTGCAAGATTTTGCATGATCAAATGAAGACACAAGCAAGAAAGAAAGAATCACAGTACATGAATGTACAAATTTCATCTTTTAGTTGGGCTATCCGATGACGGCGGTGGCAGATCTCTCTTCTATGGTTGTAAAATGGTGGTGCTTTGTTTGGCAACGATGTGAGGGACGTCATAAAACAAACTCTGCCATGCATGGGGTCAAATGTATGGATTAGGATTTAAAGTATCTCAAAATTTGCAAAAAAATGATAATCAGAATTAAATTATCTTAGAAATTATTTTTCCATCAACTTTTAAAATAAGTTTGATCGGTTTAGTTTGGCTGGAATTGTTTTGGTTTTTTTTCATGACCTTTCTTGAAGGGTGTATAAAATGCTTTCAATATAAGGTGAAAGTTTCTTTTGTAATTTGTATATAGATCTGGTAAGTTCTCTAGAGGAAAATTCATCCGGGCCTAAGTCTCGAAAGCTAATGGTCGTGGGTGGTCGCAAACATCTTATTTTGTTATGTACCATAGGTAAACCGACTCTTCAAGAGGTAGCTTTGCCTCTAGGTTTTGAGTAAATTACAAAAAAAAAGTCCATGAATTATACACTTGATTTCAATGGTATACATGAACTTTAAAAAGTAACATTGTGATACTTGAATTTTCAAATTTGTCTCAATATGGACCCTGACTATTGAAATTTAAGGTTAAAAAGATGAAATAATCAATTAAATTTCAATGGTGAAGGACCGTATTGAGACAAATTTGAAAGTTGGGGTAACACATTGTTACTTTTTAAAATTCAGGTATGACATTGAAATTAGGTATATAGTTTAGGGACTTTTTTGTAATTTACTCTTAGATTTTTATGTGTGATACCAATGAGGCAACTTTGGTTTACTTGTTGTTTCTGTGAATAAATCGATAGGGAACCACCTCTCGTATAAGCGTTATTAGTTAAAATTAAAGCTGCCACTTCAAAAGGTGGCTTACATACGGTATATAACATATATATTAGTTGACTGCCTAGAGCCAATAACTTTCGAGACTTGCCATTTGGATGAATTTTCCTCAAGTTCTCTACAACCAATGGTTTGTTCTTCTTTAGTATGTAACATACGTATGTATATGCGTCGACAGTGACGGAGAGAAGGGGGGGCGGGTGGGGGCTTAGCCCCCCCGGTTCCCAATTAAGTCCATATATATGTGTTTACTACATAGTATTATATATAATCTAAATACACTATTTAATAATTAAAATTTATATGTTATGTTATAATAGCCCCCCTATATATCAACAAAAAAATTAATATATATGATCTAACTACAATAATTAACTGTTAGCATTACATGATGTGCATAATCGGATACTGTATATTCGTATATCTCCATCATCATATCATTTATAAACCGTCACGGATATATAGTTGTTATGTTAGCATATATGGCATAGATAACAATTTTTCTTCTATATTCTTTTGCATATACAGATATGTATTTGGATACCTCTTTCATTTTTTAGGATCTTATAACGGAAATGGTTACATATTTTTCTAGTGTAAAATATATGGATACAAATACATATTTGTATCCGCATGTTAATTTGAAACCTTATTTTTATCTACGTCAGTTTTAAAATAGTATGCAGATACATGTACACATGTCAAAATATGTATAAAATAAATATGATAAGACGTTAATGAGATTGCCCCCGCGTCATTTTCGGCGTTTTTTTTTATTTTTTTCAAAAACTATCGCCATGTATATTCATCCCTATATCCCTCATATATGCCATTCGAGTTTCGTCAAAAATAAAGATTCTTATGGCCTCTATCCAGACAGTCATTTTTTAATGGGAACATGATTTTTTAAATCGACACCAACTCGATGGAGGCCATAGGAGTCTCTGTTTCTGACGAAATTCGAATGGCATATACGAGGGATATAGGGATGAATATATATGATTTTACTTTTCAAAAAAACTAAAAAATATGATGAAATATGGGGCGGGGCAGCCATGTTGGCTGCCCCCAGGGGACAGCCTCATTAAATCCATATGATAAGGGATTGGTACACATATCTATATAGTGTTACTTGTTTGAACATATTAAATCTAATGGTATTACTTAATATCACATTAATAAATGTGTATTTCAGTGATATGAAGAGTTTTGTAGGGATCTTTTGGTCAATATGATGCTTATAGATAGGGTTTAATGTGGATGCCCCTAAGGGGGAGCTAACTTGGCTCCCCCCGTGCCATTTCGTCCATTTTTTATTTTCTTTTTTTGAAAATTTCTTCTGTGAATATTCATCACTATATCACTATATTATGCTATTAAAATTTCGTGCGAAATGGAGATTCCTACGGCCTCCATCCAGACAGTCATTTTTTAACGGTAACAGAATTACTAAAAACGACCACGTCTGGATGGAGGTCGTATGAGTCTCTGTTTTGCAACGAAATTTTAATAACATAATATTGTGATATATTGATGAAAATCCACGGAAGAAACTTCAAAAAAATTAAAAAAAGGAAAATAGGGAGGGGGGAGCCAAGTTAGCTCCCCCTCAAGGGGGCAGCCCCATTTTACCCTTATAGATATTATTTATGTTCGATTATAACTTTACATGGGTATTTTTTGTAAAAAAATATCTTCCCAATATTAGTTTCATTCAATTATGAAATTACTGGAAGCTCGCCTTATAGATTGAATTCGTTTCCACAAATCCAACTCATAAATTGAAACTTCCGTTAATATTCTACATATGCTCCAAATTTCGCTCAAATCTGATGACATTACCTAATTTATCTTAATGGTTAAAAGTTCAATCAATATTTAAGCAACTTAAATTCCATTTAAAAGAGAATCAAACTTTTTATCATTGCTATAAAATAGCAAATGAACTAGGATTTGAGCGAAATTAGAAGGATATGCATAACATTATTCGAAGATTCTATCTGTAAGGTTGGATTTTAAGAAACAAATTTGAAAAAAAAGTTACAATACCTCTTCCCCTCCTCAAATATTAACAATTAAAATGACAAGATAAATTAGATAAATAAAATCTAAATAATTTGCCTCCTCCCCTTCCTCACTCTCTCCGAAATAATTTAGCCCCCCCAAGAAGAATTTTCTGGCTTCGTCCCTGTGTGTCGAAATTGGTTAAGTTTATCGTGATTACGAGATGAACAAAACTGGTAAATCAATCGGAAATTTTAGCTCTTGTGAATCTACTAGTATGCGGTCAAACTTATTTCTATTTGCTTCCATGGTCTTATTATTCGATTTCTTGCTTGTCAAAAACAACATTAACATCTGGTATGGAAGGAGCATAGATCAAAGGGCATGGATGTCGATGCCGAAGGTTGCAAGTCTTAACAACTTTACAATCATCGCTTCTTGGTGTTAAATCCAGAAAATCACTAATAACATACGTATGTGTGATGATCCATCCATATCCATTTATCGAGTGAAATGGAGAGTATATCCTTCTTTGAAATGGAGAGTATATCCTTCTTTCTCTCTCGTCCTTGTCGTTGTTGTCTTCCCAAGTCTCTCTATCCTTCTACCGTGCGAAATTAATACGCATATTTTGTTGAGTTCCAAGACTATGCTCGAGCTGTTATTGATGTTAATTAACTCCGACAACTTACAACTTATTGGACTCAGTTTTCTAGCACTCCTTGAGATGTATACTACGTTAAATATATCATATGTGTGGAGTAGAAGACTGATGAAGTCTTTTTGATATATACGTCGTGATATGAACTTGTCCTTATGTAAGCATCGCATCCCTTAAATGAGTTAAAATATTGAATTGTTTGAAGGGTTGCCCCAACACTCCTTTTACAAGGAGAGATTAGAATTAGGATTACAATGTAGACACCTCAAAACAAATAAAAGACACATGTACCCCGAAGTGTTACAATAAATATTTCTCGATACTTCCCCTCAAGTTGAAATACAAATGTTTATCATACCCGGATTGGACAAACACTTCTGAAACGGTCCCTTGGAGTGTTCTTTGGTGAATATGTCTACTCATATGAGGAAACATGAGTAGTGAAAAGGGATCCTTTGTATCATATCTATCATGTAGTGACAGTCAACGTGTACTTGGTTTTCTCGTGAAAAGCATGATTGATAGCTATGAATAATGTTGTTTCATTGTCACCTCATAATTGCACCTGAAAAGTAAGCCCTAATGTTTAGGTTCGTTGATATAGATTTTACCATCATTTCTGTGAGGCAGTTAGATCGATCTATGTAGGCTTAGATCTCTTGGTATAGACTTTATCAAGGTGAAAGACACTATCTGCAGGATCATGAATAACATGTCTCAAAATAAGTGGTAATAATACTTGTTTCTCATATTCAAGCTCAGCATCATGAATCTCGTGGGAGTAAAGAAGTCTACATACTCAAAGAAAATAATATTAGCACTCACATGACACCTCCTATGAATAAGATCGTAACACCAACATACTCAAAGAAAATAATATTAGTACTTACATGACACCTCCTATGAATAAGATCATAGCACCGATGCCTTTTTGGTTTTTGAATAGCCAATAAAGATGTATTCGGTAGCCCATGGTGATAGATTGTCATGTTTTGGAGATATGTTTTAAACAAATGCAACACAATCAAAAACTCGAAGAGGAATAGTAAACTAGTCTATGTCTTCTTTCTAGTCATGAATTGACAAACCCGACTTACCACAAATGAAACATTTGATTTGGTAAGAGTCATATATAGAATTTTCCTAACAATATATGTAATTTAATGCGCTACTTTGTATATATGATCTACAGATATAGGGATACACCTACATTCAGTCATACCTACTTTGTCAAGAAGGTCGGCAATAAACTTTTCCAGCAAAGCCTAGATCGAGAAAAACCATAGTTAACATATATACTCAATAACAAATTGTTATCCTAAGAGGTGCTTCATTCTCTCAATCATGTAGGGATTGTATGCTAGTGATGATGATGTCATCTACATAAATATCATAATGTATTGTGCCATTTGAAATATGACTTAAAAATAGTAAATGATCTACACTGGAAAAAGTGAAGCATTATTCTTGAAATAACATTTGACAGATTCTGAAATTCATGATGTCAGACTCTTATTAAGCTCATAGATTGTTGTTTGAAACCGTCAAACCTTCTAAGACTATCTCTCTCTGTACCGGATGAGTTTTTTTTACGAGGATAATAAAATGATTAAAAAAATTAAATCACATAATTACCCTCACATCATCCTTCAGATAATAGAAGATAAGATAAAAAGAAATAAAATAGCCAACAACCTAAGTTGATTATTTCTTTATCTCTTAATTAAGTTCAATTTATTATTATTATGTATCTCATTGAATTATGTCTATAAATATCATGGGACTCTAGAGACTTCCCCACACATTGCCTTCGGGAGAGAGTTTAAAGAGAGAGAGAGAGAAGTCGGCGATGATATTCTTTCGTCATGCCTTTTCCGAATTCAACATTGATAACCCTCTCCATCAACGTTGGAATTTTGATCCGACGAAATTGGAGGAGCAACGACGTAGCCGACAACGGTCCGGATTGGTAGAATCTTGGTCGACGAATTTCTTGAGTCGATGAGGTATGTGTCGAACACATAGGATCGTTAAATGACATTTTGTGTTGATCCTTGATTTAGAACTATAATTTATAGATGTATGTGCCGATTCCTAAGAGATGTTATAGAAAGACTTGATGATTGCCTTCCAATCATTTTTGCCTATTACCGTCACTGCATTAGGATGTGAGATTCTCTGCACAACTTTGTCAGCGCTATCGGCAAATATATGAATGCAATTCTTCCCCCAAAAAAAAGAATATATATATATATATATATATATATATATATATTCACTTTTCTAGTCAACTTAAAAAGGGGTTGTATATGGACTCTTTAAATTATACCTTTATTCAATCATCTCATGGAGATTATTGTAAGGATTTACGAGAGCTAAAGACTAGTACTCGATTGTGATTCAAATACTGATCATTGTATCATAAAATATTTCTTTAAAACATGGTTTTATATGTTTCTAATGGATTAACAAGAGTTATACGTCCCACATGTTCAAAATATATAGTTATGAAATCATTTTTTTTATTTCATTTATAACTCATTTCTTACATATAATTTGAATCACTTAGTATCTTCTGTCAAGCCAATTATTTTATACTGTGTCTAATTAAACTAAGTTACAATCTTACTTGTCTAATGACGATGATAAGTTTTTGAAAACAACTTATCTCTGATTTAACAATTCAATTTATGTGCCGTGCATATTAAGCAATGAAGTTTCTGTTAACGGAATATAGATGACAATTGAAAATTATCCATGTATATATATACACGTATATATATAGGAAATATTTCGAATGAGGTGCACCTTTCCTGGATGCATGGAAAGCCACGTTAATTTAAGCATTTATTCTATTTATTTTACAGATTCTAACTCCATAAATTTAATATTAAATATTAATATAATATGTATATCATGAAAAATTTATGAAAATATTACTATATTTGACATTAAAAGTTTGTTACAATATGGATGATATATTTTACATAACTGTATAATCGTCAGTATTTTACAATATGTAGTTTAAATTTACAAAATTGTTACGTAATTTACAAATTTGGTAGTGGCTTTCTGAATTTCAGGAAAGACCCACCTCATTAGAAGGGCCCCCTTTATATATATATATATATATATATATATATATATATATATATATGACGTGTATTAAATTGTAGAGGTATTGAAGATACCATTCTATTAAACATGAGTAAATTAAGATTGTTGGCACGGACTCGAACTAAGGGGGTGTGAGGGCCTAAAGGGCCAACGCCTTCTAAGGGTGTAAGGCAAAAGATAAGTCCTCTACAGTTGTAGCTAGACTTTCATGTTATGTATTGTTTATGGACCGCGTGTGCCGGCGGTAAACCATCAAAGCCATCAAATACGCCTAACAATTAACAATCAAGACCACTCTAAACATGAAAAATGTCATTGGCATATGTGCAAAATATGTTAATATTATGTGTATATATGCAATTATGTTACTGCTATGGACATATGTTTAAGTTATGTTAATGTTAAGTGCATGTGTGCAAGGGCATACATGCAATTTATGTTAAGGCTAAGGGCATGTATGCAATTATGCTAATGATATGAGCATACATGCAAATTTATGTTAAGGCTAAGGGTACGTGTGCAATTATGCTAATGATATGGGTATACATGCAAATTTATATTAAGCTAAGGTCATGTATGCAATTATGGTATTGTTATGGATATATGTGTAAGTTCGGTTAATGTTACGTGCATATGTGCAATTTATGTTAATGATGTGGGCATATGTGCAATTTAAGTTAATGTTAAGGGCATATGTACAATTTAAGTTAATGTTAAGGGTATACGTGCACTTATGTTAAAATTGTGGACATACGTGCAAATATGACAAAACCTAAGGGTATATACACAAGTATGTTATACAATGCTTGGATATGAATGAAATATACTTCGTATGCATCTTTAAGTTAATTAATGATATCTTTGATGATTTTTGACTTGTTTCAAGCAAAATAGTTTATACAACATGGTAAGGATATAAAGGACCAAATTTATAAGTATTTATTGTTGGAATAATTACCACTATATCATGTATGGAATAGTTAGATGTGACTTAATTTCTACGCTAGCCAGCTTGACCTCAACTCGGCACATACTGAGTGTTAAGCTCATAACATGTATTGTTACTCTTTTTCAAGGGAATATGAAGATTACGTTATTTACGCTTCAAGGGAGATTTCACCGTCTTCAAAAAGTAGAATCGGTACGGGACTATTGTTGGGTCAGTTTGGAAAGATGTAATTATACCCACCGGAATAAGGAAATCGTAGATGTGATTTATCTAGTTTATTTACCTTTTGTTTTATTTAAGGAACTCTTGGACTCATGTCCATACTAATAGTATGGAAATGAAGTTTTTTAAGTCCATTATTTATTGATCTTATGTTATGATTAATGTTATGAGTAACGATCCCGAAATGTCCGCTGAGTTCTCGCTTCTGCATCATTCTCGGACGATCGGGTTTGTTACAAGTGGTATCAGAGCAAGAGTTTCTTTGTGCATGAGATATCCGACCAAATCAATTTAGGTTTATTAGGTTCGAAAATCTAAGTATTCGATCGAACATTTCACAGTTCATCATTGCAGATGGCCCATCATCGTGGGAATGAGGCGAACGGAGACCGCGAGTCTTCATCGACCCACGAGATGTCTATGGGCATGCAATGGTTGATAGCCACATGGTGCACAGCTTTTTTTTGGCTAGCTTAATTAGTACAAAATCCTCTATGGTACAACTTTCATATTTGAAGGTTGTACAAGATTTTTCTGATATTGTTCAGACAACTTTCCAAGTCTTACGCCTAAAAGAGAGATTGACTTTACTATTGATGTACGATCGAGTGCTAAAGTCATATTTAAAGCACCGTATAGGATGGCTCCTGCTGAGTTGGATGAGCTAAAAAAGTAGTTGCAATAACAATTAGATAAAGGTTCTTGAGACCAAGTGTTTCGCCTTGGGGTGCTCTCGTCTTATTTATTAAAAGAAGGACAAATCATTTAGGTTCTACATTGATTACATAGCCTTGAATAAAATCACCATAAAAAAATACATGCTATCTCGCATCGATGATCTATTATATCAACAGCAACAAGCAGTAGTGTTCTCCAAGATTGACCTACAACATGGTTATATCAACTTAGGATTAGGAATGAAGACATATCAAAGACAACATTCAGGAAAAGATGCGGGCACTATGAATTCCTAGTGTTGCCTTTTGACCTCGCAAATGTACCTGTGCATTATGGAGTTGATGAATTTGGTATTCTGAGGATACCTGGACAAGTTTGCAATTGTCTTTATTGATGATATCTTAGTTTATTCACCTAATACGGAACAACACTGAGTGCATCTCATATTAGTTCTTGAGACATTACGACAACACCAGCTTTATGTCAAATTATCCAAGTGTGACTTTTGGCCTTAGGAAGTTGCATTCCTTGGATATGTTGTGTCTAAGAAGGGTATTTCTGTGGACCCCACAATGGTAGATGTAGTTTTAAATTGGAGTCAACCCAAGAATGTCTTAGAAATCCATATTTTTCTGGGATTGGCAGGATATTATAGAAGATTCATTCAGAATTTTTCCAGGATCTCCCTACCATTGACTCGATTGTTGAGGAAGGATGTAAAACTTGAATGGTCAGAAAAGTGCCAACAAAGCTTTCAAGAGTTAAAGTAAAGATTGGTGTCTACTCCGGTACTCACGCTACCATCGGGTAGTGGTGGATTTGTGGTCTACACTATTGTGTCAGGCTCTGGTTTGGGATGTGTCCTCATGCAGCAGGGAAAAGTTGTGACATACGTCTATCAGCAGTTGAAGGAAGTTGAAAGAAACTGCCTGACACATGATCTAGAGCTTGCAATAGTAGTTTTTACGCTAAAAATTTAGCATCATTATTTATATGAAGTGAAATTTGAGGTATTTTCTGATTACAAAAGTCTCAAGTATATATCTCGCAGAAGGAACTGAATATGAGACAAAGGAGATGGTTGGAGTTTCTATCATACTATGATATTTCCATCGACTATCATACAGGAAAGGCGAATGCAGTCGTCAATGCTCTTAGCAAGAAATATGAAGGGAATCTCTCAAGTATGACATTGCAATGGTAGCTAATGAAAGATTTAGAGGAATGGAACCCTTTTATCAAAAGAAAAACTAGAGTTCTTATGGTTGGAATGAAGATCCACTCATCATTGGTAGATAAGGTTATCTTGGCTCAGAAGGATGATAATGACCTTCAAAAATTGATAATAACTTCTCAAAAAGAAGGATCTAATTTCTCAATCGGGGTAGATGGAGCATTGAGGTTCCGTAATAGACTGTGGGTTCCTGATAATAGCGAATTAAAACAAGAAATTCTTGAAGAGGCTTACAGGTTCATGTATACCATTCATCCCAGCACCAAAAAAATGTACAAAGACTTACAATGGAATTTTTGGTGGCTTAAGATGAAGAATGACATTGCAAAATTTGTGTCGGTATGCCTTATTTGTCAGCAAGTAAAGATTGAGCAGCGGAAGCTTGTAGGTCCTCTACAATCACTAGAGATCTCCGAGTGGAAATGGGAGCATATCACTATGGATTTTTTAGCGGATTGTCAAAGACAAAGGGTTTCCTTGACACGATTTGGGTAATTGTTGATCATCAAACGAAGTCAGCACAACACATTTCTTATCAATCAGATTGGATCAATCTACAGAGAGCCTTGCATTGTATGTGAATAAGATAGTGAAATTGCATGGTATTCCAGTATCGATCGTGTTAGACAGAGACACGAGATATACCTCTTGGTTATGGAAAAAGCATGCAGGATGCTTTGGGTACAAGTTTGAAGTTCAGCACATCATTTCATCCTCAGACTGAGGGACAATATGAAAGAACAATACAGACATTAGAAGACATGTTGAGAGCTTGTGCCCTAGACTTTGCTGGAAATTGGGATAGACATTTGCCTTTGATTGGATTTACATATAATAATATCTATCATGCAAGCATTAAGATGACTCCTTTTCAAGCGTTATACGGTCAACCTTGTAGATCCCCATTGTGTTGGAGCGATGTTCAGGAAAAATACGTATTGAGACATGAATTAGTCCAAGCTTGTACGACAGTGTGGAGGTAATTCAGAAGAGATTTTTAGCCGCTCAAAGTAGACAAAAGTCTTATTCTGATCATCGAAGGCGGGAATTGAATTTTGAGGTAGGTGACCATGTGTTCTAAAAGATTTCTCCTACCAAGGGAGTAGTGTGATTTGGCAAAAAAAAGGGAAAATTGAGTCCTAGATATGTGGGACCTTTCGAGATAATAAATAAAGTGGGATAAGTAGCATATCAGGTTGCTATTCCACCTCATGATTCCAAGTTACATGATGTTTTTCATGTATCATTGCTAAAGAAGTATCATCCTAACCCATCGCACCTGATCGAGATATTCAACTATTCTTTAATTTTCATAAATCTTTACACTAGTCTCCATGTGAAGATTGAATAAAGGTATAATATAACGATTCCATATACAACCCCTTTTTTATCTGATAAGTTGACTCAAACACATAATAGGGAAGTGAAAACATACATATATATATATTCTTTTTTTCCATTTTTATACGTAGATTACCATTACATTACTATTGCATCGGAAAATAACAATACATATGTCAATAGCGTTACATCAATGAAATTCAATACTAAGGAAATTATATGCATTAAGAAAGTGCTTGTCTAACAAATATCACAACCATAACAAAAGTGTGATCATCAATTACATACATTATTATAAATTCGACAATAAGATTGAAGTCTTGATAATTTTAATTACTATTATCTAGATAATGTTGGGGGAAGAATTGCATTCATATATTTGCCAATAATCGATGACAAAGTTATGTAGAGATTCTCACATCCGATCGGCTCTCCGATGTCAGAGTGAATTGGATAGCCCTACTGGGTTCTCCGGTTGAATCAATTCCCCTCATCGCAAGAAGCCGTCCTTATCCTAATGCAGTGATGGTAATCAGTATAAATGATTGGAAGGCAATCATCAAGTCATTCTATAATGTCTCTAACCATGTGATGAGATGGGTGAATAGTAATCTGTGAGGAGAAAGTACCCTTGTGAATAGTAACCAGGGTTGGCCCAACCCTGCCCAACCCTGCAACCAAACAGGCCCTAAGGAATCGACACATACGTCTATAAATTATAGTTCTAAACTAAGGATCAACACAAAATATCATTTAACGATCGTATGTGTTCGGCACATACCTCGTCGACGCAAGAAATTCGTCGACCAAGATTCCACCAATCCGGACCATTATTGGCGACGCCGTTGCTCCTCCAATTTCGTCGTATCAAACTCCAACGTTGATGAAGAGGTTGTCGATGTGGAATTCGAAAAAGGTATGACGAAAGAATGACATCGCCGGCTTCTCTCTCTCTCTCTCTCTCTAAACTCTCTCTCCCAAAGGCAATGTGAGGGGAAGTCATTGGAGTCCCATGGTATTTATAGGTACAATTCAATGAGATAAATAATAATAATAAATTGAACTTAATTAAGAGATAAAGAAATAATCAACTTGGGTTGTTGGCTATTTTATCTCTTTTTATCTTATCTTGTATTATCTCAAAGATGATGTGATGGTGGTTATGTGATTTAGTTTTTATTTTAATCATTTTATTTTCCTCATAAAAAAACTCATCCGTAACAATCTGCCCTCCTTAAAGAAATTTTGTCCTCGAAATTTATACTGTAAAAAGTCACTTACAAAAGAGATGTGGATAGTGTTGACGTATTTCATCCTCCAATTACCAAGTCGCTTCTTCCCTCTGATGATGCTGCCAAAGTACTTTAATCATCGAAACTAGGCAGCGTCGCAACTGGTGTACCCTACAGTCAAGGATACACATAATCTTTCTTCATACGTCAGGCGATTGTGATTCAAATACTGATCATTGTATCATAAAATATTTCTTTAAAAGATGGTTTTATTTGTATCTAATGGATTAACAAGATTATACATCCCACATGTTAAAAATATATAGTTATGAAATCGTTTTTTTATTTCATTTATAACTCATTTCTTATATATAATTTGAATCACTTATTATTTTTTATCGAGCCAATTATTTTATACCGTGTATAATTAAATTAAGTCACAATCTTACTTGTCTAATGACGATGATAATTTTTGAAAACAACTTATCACTGCTTTAACAATTCAATTTATGTGCAATGCATATTAAGCAATGAAGTATCTATTAACGGAATATAGATTACAATTGAAAATTATCCATGTATATATATATATATGTGTGTGTGTGTGTGTGTGTGTGTGTATTACGTGTATTAAATTGTAGAGGTATTGAAGATACCATGCTATTAAACATGAGTAAATTAAGATTGTTGGCACCGACTCGAACTAAGGGGTCGTAAGGGCCTAAAGGGCCAATGCCTTCCGGGGGCGTAAGGCAAAAGATAAGTTCTCTACAGTTTTAGCTACACTTTCATGTTATGTATTGTTTATGGACCACATGTGCCTGCAGTAAACCATCAAAGCCATCAAAGACGCCTAAGAACTAACAATCAAGATCACTCTAAACATGAAAAATATCATGGACATATGTGCAATATATGTTAATATTATGTGCATATATGCAATTATGTTACTGTGATGGACATATATTCAAGTTCTGTTAATGTTAAGTGCATGTGTGCAAGGGCATACATGCAATTTATGTTAAGGCTAAGGACATGTGTGCAATTATGCTAATGATATGGGCATACATGCAAATTTATGTTAAGGTTAAGGGTATGTGCGTAATTATGCTAATGATATGGGCATACATGGAAATTTATGTTAAGATAAGGTCAAGTATGTAATTATGGTATTGTTGTGGATATATGTGTAAGTTCTGTTAATGTTACGTGCATATGTGCAATTTATGTTAATGATGTGGGCATATGTGTAATTTAAGTTAATGTTAAGGGCATATGTGCAATATAAGTTAATGTTAAACGTATATGTGCACTTATGTTAACATTGTGGACATACATGCAAATATGACAAACCTTAAGGGTATTTTCACAAGTATGTTATACAATGCTTGGATATGAAAGAAAAATACTTCGTAAGCATGTTTAAGTTAATTAATGACATTTATGATGATTTTTGACTTGTTATGCAAAATAGTTTATACAACATGGTAAGGATATAGAGAACCAAATTTATAAGTCTTTATTGTTGGAATAATTACCATTATATTATGTACGAAATAGTTAGATGTGACTTAATTTCTACGCTAGCCGACTTGGCCACAACTCGGCACATATTGAGTGTTAAGCTTATAACATGTATTGTTACACTTTTTCAGGGGAACGTGAAGATTAAGTTATTTACGCTTCAAGGGAGACTTTCACCGTCTTCAAAAAGTAGAATCCGTACGGGACTATAGTTGCGTCGAATTGGAAGGATGTCATTGTGTCCACTAGAATAAGGAAATCGTAGATGTGAGTCATCTAGTTTATTTATCTTTTATTTTATTTAAGGAACTCTTGGACTCATGTCCATATTAATAGTATAGAAATGAAGTTTTTTTTAAGTCCATTCCTTATTACTCTTATGTTATGATTAATGCTATGAGTAACGATCGCGAAATGTTCGTTGAGTTCTCGCTTCCGCATCATTCTCGGGCGATCGGGTTCGTTACACACACACTCTCTCTCTCAATAGCAATCTCTGGTGGTTGATGCATGTAAAAATCATCTACTAGGCCATATATGAAGGATTTTCTTAACAACGAGCTGAAATAAAGGTCAATCCTTGATCATTGCAACTATAAGAATAATTTGAAGAGATGCATGTTGGGATGAAAATGGTCAGATATGGACACGAATATATGTGTTACCTTATCCTTTTTGAAATTCAAATACGAATATGAATATCACACGAATGTGTAAAATGTAAAATCTATCCTCAACATACGAATAGGAATGCAAAACGAGTATTGATAATTCATATAAGGATATTAGCAAAAAAATAAGAATTAATATGCGAACATTATACATGTCCAAATCTCTTAAAAGCTATAAGCATTTTAAGTTCGTAACAATTTTCAATATGTAAAAGTATATTAACTGTTTTGGTAATAAACATGTGCATAAAAAATAACTAAATAATAAAAGAAAACGTAAATATAGATTTAATATTAAATGAAAGCGTACCAAGCTTACATCTTTGTGCACCATATAAGTATAAGTATCATCCATAATTTGAACATTTGTATTCATATTCTTGTTCGTATTTGTATCCATATATGTATCCTTAAAAAATGAATACTCGTATTAGCATCCTCGAAAATTTGAACATTCATATTCACATTCGTATTCGTCAACAATGATGATACTATATTCGTATTCGAATGATTGTTAAATATTTGTAATTGTATTCACATTCGTATTTGCCAGATCCCAGAAAATGGCACCCGTATCCTATATTTGAGGAATGTGGATACAAACGGATAAGAAGACATTTGTATTCGTTTTCATCCATGGATGCATGTCTAACAACATGAGAAAAGGTGTTATAATAGCATATGTTGTGAGTTTGAGTAATTCTTTTTTCAATCATTTTTTCTCTGTAGCATTCAATGCCTACTATTGGCTGGGTTTTACTGTTTGCAAACCACCATAGCTACATTATCTGGAGGTGAAACCAAGGATCATGTTTTCCTATCATTTCTTCGATCATTGTTGATTTCCAACCATCATATCTCAGTGCCTCATGATTTGTTTTTGGAACCACTACCACTGAGAGAGCATGAAAGAACTATTTCTTCTCTAGTGATAGTCTGTCAAGAGTGTAGTAACTAATGGATGGGTATTTTTGTCTATTAGGGATATTGGTATGTCAGAGTCATGTATCAGTCCCTTCATGGGTACGTGGTGCAGGTTGTCAAACCTCCACGTAGGAATATCACTATTTGTGCCATCTGTAGAAATTAAGTAATCAGTATGTACCATTGGTTTGGTAGAATGGAAAGGTAGTGAGGCAAACAAATTGTTCCCTGTAGGCTTTGTTCTCTTGGTATATACCTTATCAGGGTGAAAGAAACAATTATATGCTCATGAGTTACAGGTCTCAAAATAGAAGAAGATAACAATACATCTTTCTCATATCTAAGCTCAGCATCATGACGTGAGTTCATGCATAAGTGGAGAGATAGTCCATGAGCATGTTTTTTTTAGATAACAAAACTTATGCAGTTAACTTGTAGCTAGGACAGAAGCAGGAAAGTTACTGGACTAAGAACAAGTTCAAGCCTGAGGAGCTCAAGCTTAAGTGAAGAAGAAGCTAAGAAGCCCAAAGGAGTTCACAACTAAGGAACTCCAACTCAAGCTCAAGGAAGGATCTCAAGCTCAAGAAGAAGATGGTTGAGTTATGTGTTTTGTAATTGTCTTAGATTATAAAAGACCTCAAGGATCATGCATATTGCAATTCAGCCCTTTGACTTTGACTTTAAGGAAAAAGAGTCAAACTGATTGATCAACCACTTTACACTGATCATCACACAGGATCGATCAGCCTTGCTATCTTGACCGGTCACTATTTGAATTATAATGGTTATATTCTAATCGGTCAACTTTGATCAATGATCGATCATCCAAATCCATATGATCGATCATTTGATTCCGATTAATCATCTTTGTATTTTGATCGATCATATTCCCTTTTAGGAAGGTTTTTGAAGGTAGTTTCATTCTTTTTTTGTTTCCAATAGTCACATTTCTGGATTCCTATAAACAGAATCCCATACCTCATTTTACAACACACAACAAAGAGCAACTAGCTCTCATCTCTCTACTTTTCACTCTATACTCCAATAAAGATTCAAGAGCTATATTCTATAGCTTTCTTCATTTCAACAGCTTTGGTTCTCTGCATTCAATTCTTACGAGCATTTTTCTTACTCTGGCAAAACGTTTTAGTTTTGCCTCATATTCTTTATTGCATATTTACTTTGATATGTGGAGTATTGCCTGCAATAATGCACTTACTTCGGCCAATAGAGACCTCCTTTCATCGAAACTTCATCCAATCACCTTGCTAGTAACTATATCGAAACACAAGGGAAATGGAGTCAAAAATGACATGACAATGTAAATATTATTTTATCTGACAATTAAATAGCAACATAAGTCTAAAGTATGAAGCATGTGAAGCATTGGATAGTTTCATGTTGGGAGTAATCTAAACTCCCATGTGGCCTATCACTGGAGAATGATATACATCATTAACATAATCGACGAATCGTGCTAGATAAGATGTGTGCTATTTGGTGAAATTCTTGCTGGTTCCACGGATATTGAAGGAAGCACCTACTCGGCTATCCACTTTGCAGATGTCAAGAAGTAACAAGAACAATGCGAGTACTTGATAAGTTGGTAGATGACACATCAGTGACAAAGTTGGATAATATTGCAATAGATAATGAGGTGAATGAGGGAGAGAACATCACTTCCCTTAGTTGTGTCAATATATTCTTGTAAATCTGATCCTTGGACATCATTTTTTTCGATTTTATTGTATCATGTGGTGAAACCAATCCTATGTTTCTGCTAGTATGTGTCTTGTGTTTCTAATTCTCTAACAGTACATGCAATGTGTAAAAGGCCATTCATGACCTCCACTCTTTGCCTTTGCCATTACGTCTTCTACCTATAGTGGAGCCTCTACCACAGAGGAAATCATAGTGGAAGATGTCCATGAAGTAGTAGGGACAGTAATCCTATTACGCCTCCTCCATCAACTGTATAATAGAAGTGGTGAGAAACTGATTATGACTTGACTCATATATCGGATCTAGGTCCACAAAAAAATCCCAACCATGAGCATGTTCATAATGTCTTCTTACATGGAGGAAGATAGCTATGTAACTTTCCAAACATACCCTTCAAGTTTGCATTGATATGTATGAATATAATGATTATCTTGCTTTGTTAGATAAATATCATGGTGAAATTAAAATTCATGATTTTATTCTTGACTTGAGAGCATGTTGTGGCTAAGATATGCCATATAATCTTTGATGTGCATTGATTCAAAACATCATTAACAATTTCCAAGGAGAGAGGTCCTATAAGACATACTTTTGCATAATCATTCTCTTGTTTCCGTGGATATATTTACTTTGGTTTTGTCAAAAGGATCGGGTTGAGTGATCATGTATTAGTTATTTAGGCTTTCTATCATGCTCATGAACTGCATGGCCTATAGATCATAGTTGGTTCCATCCATCTTACGAATATGATCAATCAATCTTTATAGATTTGAATGATGGACTAATAATCTTTAGGATTTTCCATTGCAAAAAAATGGAATCAAGAAATAGATAAAACTACAAGGTTTGAAGTAAAAACTACAACCTTAACTTAAACATTAGACGCTAGCAATCAGCCATGAAATCAGTGGCGTTGTAGGGAATGGATTGTGTCAAGGCAGGGGCTAGCATTCCATGTGACATCTGGATCCAAATAATCCTTATCCGACCCAATTAAGGGCATGCATGATTAATTAATATTCAAATAATATTGAATGAACCTAGATTAATCTACTGATCATAGATCAAAATTCGTTCAGTTTCGATCAATCAAAAGTTGATCTCATCATAATGTGTACCACCAGAAAAGCCATGACGCAAAATCTAAAATTGTAAAACAAACTGAGACCATCAGAGAATTTGACTCGACGAAATAAGACCAATGAAATCGACCATTTGTCAATCAGAGGTCGTTTGATAATTTAAAATTAGAAATTTTAATAAAAAAATCAAGATCATATTTCATCAATTTCTATATCCATCTTGGATCAGAAAAGTATGAAATTTATATTGTATGATCATCATGCAAAGGCAATTAAAATGAGATATTGTACACCAAAATCAGAAACTCGAGATGCGAATACGATCGACTTTGATATCTTAAATAAATGATAGAAATGATAGTTTAAAATTTTTAATTTTCTATATAGAGACTGTACAGACATCAGCTCCCTCCCATTTGGCCCCAATTTTTCCTTTCCACCACTTGGCTCCCCTTTCTCTCCCACCTGTCAAACACAAAAGGTCTCCAACCCCTTATTTATAACTCCCAAGGACCTTATTCCATTCTCAAATCCCCCGAATTCCCAACCCCTTTTTCTCTTTTATTTTTCCATCGAAGGGCATCTCCAGCCTTCTCCACAGCTCTGCTGGAGTCTTGATATTTCTGGAGACTGTATATTGATGTCCAAGCAGTTGGAGCCTCTGCAGTAGATGTAGCTCCCCAATTTGGAACCAACTACTGCTCCATTTGGAAGCTGCTGTATGCTACTCCAGAAGCTTGAAGCTATCGTCCCTCTCCCTTGTTGCTACGGATCCAAGCAACCGGAGAAGCAACCAATTGTTGTTCCATTTGGAACTATTGCATCTAAAGATACAATCCCATCCCCTCCTCTTTGCTGTCATGCATGTACAAATCAACCATGCCCTTGCTGCCATACATGTAATTGCTACATTTTTAATCCTTATTTAAAGGTGACACTCGTGTATAGTTAAAATATGCTACTTTTGAAATGTTGGATGAACTGTGACCAATTCAATAAAGTGTTGTAGTATTTCATACGTTAAAAATATATATAATTGAGATCTAAATTAGTGTCTATATAACTACAATAATTTAATATTAACAAAAAACATTCTGATCTCTAAGTCCATTCTCATCAAGATGTATTTTTCAAAAGTGATAAAAAGAAGGACTTTTAAATTAACCATTTAAAATTATTTTAGCTTGAAAATGCTAATATGTTTGCTAATTTTATCAATATATAATGAATGAGATTAGTCAAGTATACTCAAGGTCATGGATACATCTAAGAATGTTGGTTTAGGCCTTTGATATCCCTTCCGTTCAGTGTAATATTCAAGGCAGGTGATGTGAAATTGATTGGAATTCAACTCATATGGATCAAGTTTCATCTATTAAGCTAAAGAAGCATCTCCGTGCAAGCACTATCAAACTAGTTTAGGTCATGACGCTTGTTATTAGTAAGGTTAAAAGACATAATTCCAATTCCAATTTGGGCCATTATTAAATTATGAAATTATTATATATGGAATTGGATTTGCCATCCAAAAGGGATTGGCGGCGCAGCTTGTTGCCCGTCTCCCAACAATTTCGTTGTAATTCGTTTTCTATTTGTTATGTCATACTCGTATATATGGATATATGGAAAATTATGGAGTGATTGGTGGTGAGGGGATTTTAATACATAATAGCTTGAAAATCAAATTTTTCATGTAATTAGCTTATTAAATTTAAATATCATAACCTATCTACTTGCTTTCTTTTGAAATCACCAAATTACATGTTATTTTTAATATGCTTGACTGTATTTGACAATTGTTGACATTCCTATTTTTTCTATCATGTATGATAGGCAAGATGTATGCATCACAATAGATTGACAGTTGACACTGAGCTTCCACAGATACTATCGACGGTACATATGTTATAGTTTTTGTTCAGGATAATGTATGTTTTTCTTTCTCTTCCGTTACAGTTTGGGTACAATTATCATTTTCTTATGTCACTTATGTATGTATACATATATGAAAATTAATGCAATGCAAATAGATGACACCTTTTGTTAGTTCTATAGTTGATTAGTTACATTGTGAATGTCTTTCCTGAATCGTGAAAAAATTTCCCAAAATTTCAGATATCCTAATGCGATCCATTGTGAATATAATACTTTGAGTGTTGTGTAAATGGGTAACCCGGATCTGCAGGAGGGCGTTAGCCTGTGTTGGTTGGGCCAGTTTTGTGGAGTGACTTAGTCCGAAAAAGTCTCTCACACCCATCTCAAGAGCGTAGTTTTGCAGTAGGCATATCTCTCTATTGGATTGCACTTCCACATAGAGGGTGAGATGAAAGAGTCTCTTAGGAGACTTCCTCACCGCTTGAGTTTTGATTACTGCTCCGTCAGTAGGTCCTAGGGATGATTTATTATTGAGAGTTGATTACAGCTGAGTGGAGTTACAGATGAAAATCGACTAACTGAGCTTGGTACAGAAATCATCAATCATCAAGGAGAAGCTAGTGGACATGTTGGGAACTTAGTTAGAATGTTTTATACTTTATCGCATGCCTACGGAGGCACGACAACCCTAGGGCATTCTTCATGCCTCAGAATCATAGTGTGAAGTCATACGCATACTAAGACCACATACTATCCACTAAGCTTGAGAATTTGGCATAGGCAAAGTTCAGATCAGAGGCCTGTCATTCTAAATGCTAAGATCCATCAACATGATCTCTAAGTGATAAAAATTAATAACCTACATATTTATGACATCCAGATTTGAATAATATGAATCCAACCCTATTAAGGGTCAACATGATCCATTAATATTCAAATAATATTGAATGAATCCAGATCGATCCATTGATCACAAATCAAAATCCGTTCGGTTGCAATCAATCAAAACTTTATCACATTGTAATACATGACATCAGAAAAGTCGCGATACAAAATTGAAAATCGCAAAACAAATCGAGATCATCAGAAAATTCATCTCGACGAAATAGAACCAACGAAATTGATTGTTCGTCGATCACACAAAATTTAATCAAAAAGAAATCAAGACCATATATCGTCAATTTCTATATCCATCTTGGATCAGAAAAGTATAAGATATACATCGTTTGATCATCATGCACAGACAGTCAAAATGAGATATTAAGCACCTAAATCGGAAACTCGAGAATTTTTTTGGAAACATAAATAGAAAAATGAAATGAATGGTTGTGAATGGAGATGATGAGTTGGTGATGATGATGTGGTTTGTGATGGTGATGTAGAATAACAACAAAAATATTAGATAAATAAAAAAATGACAAGGAAAATGAGAGTGATACTTACCTGTAGTGGTTTTTCCTGAAGGTGGGGCTGCGATGCCCGGCTCCCGTCATGGCCTCAATCTGGTTTGGTGAAAAATCGAAGAAGCTATACAGCTTGCATGCGTTGTGACAAAGTCGATCTCTCTACTTCGGATCTCACCAAACTCGATGGAAACCACCGTCGCATAGAAGATTTACTTGGTCGCTATCACCATCGAGCAGGTTGAGATGGTGGTTCCCTTTCTCTCTCGATTTTGGCGGATGAGAGGAACGATGGAGGCAGAGGAGTGTTGGTACAAATACGGTCGACTCTGATATCTAAAATAAATGAGTGAAGAAGTAGTTTAAAAAAATTAAACTTTCTATACATGTACAACAAACTATACGGACATCAGCTCCCTCCCATTTGGCCCCGATTTTTCCTACAGATCCAAGTAGTTGGAGAAGCAGCCAATCTGCTGCTCCAATTGGAACTATTGCATCCAAAGCTACAATCCTATTCCCCTTCTCTTTGTTGACATGCATGTACAAATCAATCCTCTCCCTATCAATCCTCTCCCTTGATGTCATACATGTAATTGCTACATATTTTAATCCCTATTTAAAGGTGACACTCTTGTATAGTTAAAATCTCCTACTTTTGAAATGTTGGACTGAATTGTGACATATTCAACTAAGTTTTGTAGTAGGTCATACAATATATATATATATATATATATAATTGAGATATAAATTAGTGTATGTATAATTACACTAATTCAATATTAATAAAAAACATTCTGATCTCCAAGTCCATTCTCATCAAGATGCATTTAAAAAATGATGAAAAGAAGGACTTTTGAATCAACCATTCAAAATTATTTTAGTTTTAAAATGCTAATATATAATTTTATCAATATATAGTGAATGAGATGAGTCAAGTGTACTCAGGTTCATGGATACATTTAAGAATGTTGGTTTAGGCCCTTGAGGTCCCTTCTGTCTAGTGTATTATTCAAGGCGAGTGTTGTGAAATTGATTCAAATTCAACTCATATGGATCAAGTTTCATCTATTGAGATAAAGAAGCATCTGCATGCAAGCACTGGCAAACAAGTTTATGTCATGATGCTTGTTATTTATAAGGCTTAAAAGACATAATTCCAAATCCAATTTGGTCCACTAATAAAAAATATAAAAATGTTATATTATGGAAAATTATGGGGTGATGGGTGGTAAGGGGATTTCCGTACATTATTAGCTTGAAAAATAAATTTTCATGCAAGTAGCTTGTTAAATTTAAATATCAAAGCATTCTACTTGCTTTCTTTTGAAATCATGAATTACCTATTATTTTTAATATGCTTGATTGTATTTAACAATTGTTGACATTTCTATTGTTCCTATCATGTATGGTTGGCAAGGCGCCTACATCACAATAGACTGACAATGGACTCCGAGCTTCCGCAGATATTCTCAACAGTACATATTTTATAGTTTTTGTTCATGCTAATGTAAAATATTTTTCTTTCTCTTATGTTACATTTTGGGATACATGTGCAATTGTTAGTTTCTTCTGTCGCATGTGTGTGTGTGTGTATATGAAAATAATGCAATGCAAATTGGTGACACATGTTGTTGGTTATGTGATTGATTAGTTACATTATGAATTGCTTTTCGAAATCACAAAAAAAATCCCTAAATTTCAGGTATCCTTATGCGATCCATTGTGAATATAATAATACGAATGTTATGTAAACAGGTAACTCGGATCTGTAGATGGACGTTAAACAATTCGGTATTAGAGCAGTGGTACTCCGCTATACACATTCGTAGTATAAAATTCCGATTGCATTAAGTTCTCGGATAGCGATAGTCCCCCAACTTGTCGTGAATCCGAAACAGAAATATGATATTCAAATTCAATAACCATATATGTCACCAATTGCAATTAATTTTCATATAGGCACCCAAGAAGAGAAAAGCATAATTGATTACCAATGTTGACTGGTGGTCATGAGATGATCGCGGATTGTTCGCTACTACATCTTGATGAGTTTGATTTGATTTTAGGCGTGGATTGGTTGTCAGTTCATCTTGCATTAAGTTTCTTTAGAAAGATGGTTATCTTCAAGATTCCGGACTTACCCGAGTTTTCTATTAAGGGTACATTACATTACTCTAAAATGGAGTACGTCTCAGTGTTGAGACCCTAGAGACTTGTTGATCAGGGATGTGATTCACATTTAGCATTTGTTCGAGAGAAATCCGATCATGAGCCAATGACCTAGTACATCATAGTAGTATAAGACTACCCATATGTTTTCCTGATGATCTACCAAGGTTACCTCCTAAGACAAAGATCGAGTTTGAGATCACATTGCTACTACATACACATCCAATCTCGATGGATCCTTACCGTATGGCAGCAACTAAGTTGAGAGAGCTAGAGGTGTAGTTGTAGGAGTTACTTGACTTATGTTTCATGAGGCTGAGCATTTCACCTTAGGGTACTCCAGTTCTTTTTGTCAGGAAGAAGGATGGATCAATGAGATTGTGCATTAATTATAGGAAGTTGAACAAGAGAAGAGTGAAGAACTATTATCCTTTATCGCACATCGATGACTTATTTGATCAACTTCAGTGATATTTAGTGTTTTTGAAGATCGATCTTCTATTTACTTATCATCAGCTAAGGATTTGAGAGGTAGATATTCCGAAGATAGCTTTCAATACTCGATATGGGCACTACGAGTTTGTGGTGATGCCGTTTGAGCTCACCAATCCCCTACAACATTCATGAACATGATGAATAGGATCTTTCGTCCATAGTTAGACAAGTTGATATCTTTAGTGTCAAATAAGGAAATTAAACATTCCAGTAGGTAGATAATTAAATAAGCTTCAAAACAACACTGAAATCATGAAACTTGGATCTAAAATGCTCAAGATATGAAAGAAACAATGTAGGGGCATAAATATAATAAAAATGCATAGAAATAAAAGATAAATAATCCCAAATAGGTCCATGTAGGGACATATTTGCAATTTAGCAAAACTAACAAGGGCCTAGAGTAATTTTTCCATTACGTGGAGGGCCCTTTTCGTAAATTTAGAAAGTATCAAGGTCCTCCCTTTAAAATACCCAGGCACACACATAAGGCACGCGATTGGGGACCAAATTGTAATATCAGAGAGATGTAGGATTTTTGATGCAAATTACCCATCCCCACACGTTTTTGGTACGTGTGGGGGCTAGGTTTGGTAGGCAGTCGAGGCTCGGGTCACGTGGCACGTTCAGGAAGGCTCGACTCTTGGCTCGGGATGCCTGAGCAAGTCGGATATACGTGAGGCTTGTACAGACCACGTGGCATCAGATTGACCGTCCGATTGTGAGGATCGAACAGTAACTATATATTTGTCCTCTATCGTATGTCCCCAGAGGATGCTGTACTCCAGCGACCTCCCTGGAACTCCGTCGTACTCAATCTGTCCATCCGATGGTCGATGAAGATCCAGGAGGCCTTGGCATTGAAGTCCTGATGGTGGAGAAGGCGTGTAGATGGATTAATGTCGATGACAACAAAGCCTTCCTAGAGGCAGAGCTGCAGAATGTGCCTCTAGCGAATCTCTGACCAATGAAGGTGTCTGCATGAGTTACCATAAGCCAAAGCGTTGATATAGTGTATGCAAGTGAGGTGGGGCGAACTGGAGTCCCATGGAGGTGAGGGAGCGGGGGGCTGGATCTCCTTCCTCGGTGAGGTGAAGAAGGAGATGGGGTGGGGTGATCAGGTTGTGGAAAAGGGGAGATGATGAGTGGATGGGTCGACGAAGGTGAGGGTGAACTTGCATGGCTCGTGAGGCGGTCAAGTGAGGGTGAGTGATGGTATATATGGTGGGAAAATTCGGAGAAAAAAGATGAAAAATAAAGAGAGGGATACCTGGTCGGAGCAAGAAGGAAGAATGGGGCGGAGTGGAGATGGCTTGGAACGAGGTCCAAAGAACATCTATTCGTCACCCAACGAGGCCAGTCGATCATCGAAGCTTGTACAACCATCGTGAAGGTGGTACTTACATAACCGAAGGGGCCATGGATCTCACCAGGGTCCTGATGAATCTACATTTCATCATCTTTATTCTATCATTTTGGCCTTAAAAACCCTAGTAAATGCGTGTAAATGGGTTTAATTTAGGCATTTTAGCATTCATGCATCATTGTGTAAATATTGTATAGAAAATTATAGAATAAAGAAAAGAAAAGAAAAAGAATAAAATATTGTAAATATTTTATGACCCGAAACCCCGAGACCTAGGCATCTCGATGACTAGGTCGACAAGGAATAAAGTAGGGGGAGATAAGGGCCAAATTACAATAAAAATACCTTTTATTTAACCCATTCTTTATTCATTTTGGGATCTATTTTTGGTTCCACTTTTTATACCTCAAATAAAGAAATTTTGTACATGAAAGTTGTAAATAATTAAATATAGAAAAATACAAAATTGATTTCACATAAAAATAATGTACAGATAAAAAGTTATGATCTGAATAAGTTTCCAAAATCCCAACATCCCAGACCTGTATCTCTCAAATAAAAACTCGAAACACATCAAATATATCTTTAATTGTATATAATTTCTCATAAGTTATTTAATGAAGGTAGTTTCATATTTTTCGGAGTTACAGTTTGAAAGTTGAGTTTTGGACCCCACTTGTATACTTATACGGATTAAAATATTCATTTTATTATTTATTCATTATTTTATAATTTTATACTTTTATAATTTTGTAAATAATATCTATAATATATGTGTACATTAAAATCAGAATATAAACCTCAAGAAAGTATAAAAATAAAATACATGTATACAATACCAAGGTATAATACCTATAAACATACCTATATAATTACTACTTATATTTTATTAAGTGTACAAACTACACCAGAAAAACAAAATAAAAATATATTAAGTACATAGGAGTATTTTATAAATTTATAAAATAATAAACAAAATAAATAAAATTAAATACACAAAATAACAATAAAATATCAAAATATATAGATATGTATACCTATATAGGCCTAAAAAGACAACTTGTATTTTTATACCTATAAAAAATAAATAAAAATCATAATAAAATAATTTATAAAATAATAAACGTTTTTTATTTAATAATAAAAAATTAATAAAATCGTTTATTATTTTAAATCGAATTAACAATCCTTTTTCCAAGGAATTTTCTGGTTGGTCCACGTGGAGCAACCAGAAGACTCTGTTGGTTGACCTCGGTCAACCCTCTGACCGAGGTCTGGACCTGGTCAGAGTGCATTTTTTGGCCGTTTTTGCGGATTTTTCCAAGGCTAATCCCTTCCCCTTTTTTGAGATGCAATCTTCACGACTTTTGATCCTTGTAGATCCGTGATACACGCCCTTGCGTTATCTCGATCTTTGGATTTCTGACGTGCCCTAGATTCATCGTTCTTTGAGCCCCCAGAGTCACCTTCTTCAAAAACCCCCTTTTCCTTCTTCTCGAATTTGAACCCTTCCTTGACCATTTTCCTCCTTTTTTGGCGAGCTCTGGACTAGACCTCGTGACAGGAGGTCCTCCAGCTCTCTTGAGGCGAGGTTAGGCGGTCGTGGAGGCGCTCCACCACCCATCTCCGGCCTTGGACGTTAAAGTCCTTATCTTTGGTTTTTTGGACCATTGAGGTTCTATTTTACTTATGCTTCATATAGTCTTAGTTGTAGGGTTCCATTCTATGCTTTCATTTCATGTTTTTGCGGCTTAGATTAAGGCTTAACACATCCTCGCCGGAGCTTTGCTCCGACCGACCGCCGTCATCACCATTCCACATCCATTACATGCCAGCAACCCATGGGATCCATTTATGTCGTATTTAAGTTTGCTTGCAGATCTAGGGGCCAAGAGACTCCATTTGGGGTCAATAATTTTGAGGAACGTGCAACCTAGAGCCACCTTCTATCCCTGACCTTGCGGCGGCGCGTCGGGGCCCCTCCGCCCAATTTGGCATCTCTGTCGAGTCAGGGATTCTTCTAGGAACGTCGTACTTTTTGTGCAGCAAGGGAGCTTCGGGAGAGGAGACGCGAGCTCGGAGAAGATCGCCCAAGCACCTGTTCTTCCCAGTTCATCTACTGGGCATCCCAACCGTTGATCCAAGCCCGTTCTTCCCGTGCAGCAGTTGTCGTTGGATCATCCGAGCCCAGAACTATCAGATCTACTAGGGTCTTCTAATCATGCCCCTCCATCTCCGAAGCGGTATCGGGCCCTGTCGGCGTGACACGTGTCTTAAGTGGCTTCTCATCCACCGTCTGATCTACTGGGTGAGGGAATTTTGCAACAAGCACCCTCGCCATTTTTTTAATATTTTATTAGTATCAGAGCTTTCCTTGACCATTCATTAATTTCTGTATAATTTGCATAACGACCCAAACCTTGAGAATATTTGCGACAGGGTCCTCGGCCACATCACCTCACGTGCCTAGCGTGCGTGAGGTGCAGGCATTTTACGCTTGAAGCCCTAGGATTTTAAATATTGTTATTCAGTCCAAAAAGTAATATTGCACGTTATAATTTTTTTGGATACTTTGCATTCGAGCCCCCATTGTTTTGTTAATTACCTAAAGGTCCTCGCCAGCCACGTGCTAGTCACATGGTCCTTGGCAGTTTTGAAGCGGAGCCCCTAGAGGTTTATTTATTTCATTTTAGTCTCCAATTATTTTTAATCAGTTATAAGTTTTGTGGAGATATTGCACTTTGGCTCTCGCACTTTCACATAATTACAGTTTAGCCCTTGCTAGTAGTGTAGTTTCTCTTTGTTGTCCCTATTTATTTCATGCATCAACAACTTCCTAAAAAAATCCACAAAAATTAGCATAGACTACTGTTGCATTCTAGTTTCACGACATATTTTTATTTTGTATATTTATTGCATTTTAATATTTATAAAAATTCGAAAACATGTATTTTTAGCACTGTTTGCATTAGAAAATACATAAAAATTATAAAACTTTTTGAAAAATTCCAAAAAAATATATTTTATGTGTTTGCTTTTAACTCCAAACCAAAAATCACTAAAAAAATACAAAAGAAAACTCCTAAAAACTAGAAAACCCCAAAAACCTTCCTAAAAATATTAAAAATTCCTCAAAAATCCTAAAAATATATTTTTTATCTCTAAATTTTTTCTGTTTGATTATCTTTGTTTTAAAATTAATTTGAGAAATTTTGGGCACTGTTTGATATTTTTCATCCTCATTTTAATTTTGGCCAGCAACTTAGTTCACTGTTTTCTACTATTTCTACCTTTAAAAATACCAAAATAATTAGGAAAAATCTAGAAAAATAACAAAAACATTAGAAAAATATAAAAATCAGAAAAACATTTTGTTTCCTGTATTTTGACTATTTTTTTCCTTATTTTACCTCTATCTTATCTTTAGTGTACATATGCTCTTTATATATATTATATCTTTATTAAAAGAAAAAGAAAATACAAAAATCCAAAATATAAAAAGAAAATACAAAATCAGTAAATTAAAAATCAACATACAAAAATATAAAATAAAAAATTAAATAAAAAAAATATAAAATTAAAAACCCAGAAAGATATCATTTATAGACAAAGTATCACATTTTGAGCATTATTGCCCCGTTCTACCTATTTGCTCCATGTGTTCGACCTCTACACTACTTGCACACTATACACATCCTTTGTAGAGTTATAATAAATTTTAACTCCGTACCTCTTTTCATTGCTCGATTTCTGTTGTGGGTTAATTGTTGTTTGAAGATTTGATTTCGTATGGGCCGCCTCAGCGACATTGTAATCCTGCCTTGTGTGGATTACTCTAGACCCGTGAAAAATCATCTTCAACAGGTCAGTAGTCTTCTTCTCCTTGGCCACCGCCCTCCACTATCACCGGAGAGACAGGACAAGTTGGGCCAACGCTCGTCGAGTGGTGGTTGGTTGACGAGGAAGCGGAGGTGGTGGTTCTATAGGTGGAGGTGGTGGTCGTTTAAGGTGGAGCATAGGTTTGTAATGGTGGTTTGATGGTGGGGGAGTAATAGAGGTGAGTGTTTAGTAGTCGTACAAGGATGGCAGAACTTAAGGCTACATAGGAGTGGTGTTAGTGATGAATCTATAATTCCTCCAGTCGATTAACTAGCAAATGGCATTAAAAATCAACAAACATATGACACTATATAACTGGAATTTATCATCATGATTTAAGTGTCAGAATAAGAAATGAATAATACCAATGGATAGACAATGAAACATTCTTCAAAATGACATTTAAATTCAACTTAAATGGAGATCATATGCTCAAGATGTCTGCAAAATAGTCAAGGGTATAAACATGAAGAAAACATGAAAATAATTACAAAATCAACACAAACATGTCCCAGGAAGGGCATAGATGTAATTAAAAATAATCGTAAGGCATTCCCTATAAAAATTCCATGCATGCGGGGGCTATATTGCAATTATTGAAACCTGAAGGGGGTAGGTTTGCAAATAACCCCAAGCGTACATGCATTGCACGCTCTTGGAGGGACCTGAATGCAATTTAGAGAACATAGCGGGGTACCCATGCAATTTACCCAGCCCTAGGCTGTAGAATGGAGAAGGTGGCACCCATGGTGTGATCTCCTCTACCTCTGATGGAGGAGAAAGCCTGGAGTGGGAGGAGGTCGTAGAAGAGAGAGAAGGTGGTCTAAGTGTGGTGTGAGGATGAGTGATGTGAGGAGAAGCTCGAGAGGTGATCAATTGAAGGTGAATGCATGTGTGTGTGCCTACAAAGTTACAAGAAAACAAGACGGGGAGAAGGAAGGCTTACCTGGAGATTGAAGAGGAGAACGACGGACAAAGAGGTATAGGCGGAGATCCATGGTTAAACTCCGGTCTTCGCTAGACTCCGACGACCATTCAGAGTAGCTCAGCGACTGGGCTATGGTCGTATCATGGCCTACCATGGCCATGGACCAACACCAGGCTGGAGGTCATGGTTGCATCATCTATTTATCCCCTCCCTATCACAGAGTAGAGGAGAGACACTGGGCCTCAGCTCGTGTAAAGGTAGACATCCGGCGCACGGGGGAGAGGAGGTGTATCTGAAGAGGGTAGGTCAGAGGTGTTGGTGGCGGAAGTGATGCGTTCGGAGGCCCGCGTTGACCATAAGAAGAGGGAGGAAGCAAGGCCAGGTGGTGCGCGAGGATGGTGGTAGTTGGGGCTTCAAATTGGCATGGTCAGAAGAGCGAGTGTGGTGTCGAGAACATGGAGAAAATGGGAAGGGAGATAGTGCTTAGGAGTAGGGATCGTGGGAGAGAGGGGGTGTTCAAGATTGAAGATGGTGGCTTGGTCGTTGGATCTAGTGATCCAACGGTTGCAGTGCGGGCGAAAGTGGGCGCTCCAGATTAGCTCTGGAGGCGTCGATCGAAGGGTGGTGAGTAAGGCAGGTGGCAGTGAAGGAGCGGGACATGTGGAGCGCTCAGAAGGAGCCACATGGCCCAATGAAAAATAGAAAATAAATAAAATATAGAAAAATCTAAAATAAATAAAAGCGGATGAATTAAAAAAATTAAAACATGAAAGTTGTTGATCTTGATGAGATCTACAAGTTTCATGTTAACCAAAAGCACAAAATAAATCAAACAAAGGGAAAAATTATTTTTGGAAGCATTTTTAAGGTATAAAAATACTTGATTTTAATTTTTGTATATTTTTTGTTATAATTTTTAATTTCTTTTTAAGACAATAATAAATATGTACGAGATTTTAGAGTTTATTAATAATTAGGGTGAGTTATACACAAGGGCCAGTTGCTTAAAGTTAATGATTTAAAGCCTATATTTATTGAACAGTTTAATTAAAGAGGATAATAATTGATAATAAATATGAGGTATTATAGATTCATAAGTTAGGTGGCAGTAAGGTGTAGTGATGTCGGAGCTAAATTAGGAAGGGAGAGGAGCAACGGCAAGGCGTAACAGACGGGAAAGGGTTGTGTTGGAGGTAGGAGATGAAGTAGTGGCCGTTGGATTTCGTGACCAACGATCCTCGAAGGGGGAGCAGGAGAACGACTGAGATCAGATCGTCAGATCTAATCCAGTAGTGGAGGTAGAGACGGTGGCGGCCAGTTCAGATGGGACTTGGAGTCTCATCCTACGGTGGGGGATAATCATGTGACGTGGAGCGAGGGGGACCATAGGATTGATTGAGATCGTGTGGGCTAGGTCAAAACGCGAGGGAGCGGATGAGATTTCATCTGAAGCAGTGATCGGACGATTGTGGGTGAGATGGTGATGGAGTGCGGAGATGGAGGCGGGGGAGGCTTGATCCAAGGGCCAGAAATGAAGCTGGGTGGTGAGAAGAGTGGGCGATTGCATGGCAGCTCCAGATAGTGCCACGTGGCCGCTCCATAAAATCAATAAATAGAAAAATAAAGAAAAATCCAAAAGAAATAAGTAGAGGCAAAATTAGGAAAAAAATCAGATAATGAAAGTTGTAGATCTTGATGAGATCTACAAGTTTTATGTTGGACAAAAAGCCAAAAAAGGTCATTTGTACAAAAGTGTGTTTTTGGGTGCATCTTTAAAGGGTAAAAACACAACCGTTCTGGTTTTGAGATTTTTTTGATATTTTTTCTTTTAAAGGTCAGGATAATTATATACAATTAATTAATATCATTTTTAGGGGTTTTTAATAAGAATTAAAAACAAAGAAAATATTAGTAATTAAATACAATAAATATAGTAATAATTATACACATAATCTATACAATATACTATAGATTTAGAACAATGAATTATCAGTGATTTTTATTGAAAATTTAAGCAAGGAGATTAATAAATTGATTTTAACATGATAAATACGAGATTCATCATACCCTTATACTTAAACTATGCTCGTGCTCAAGCATCTAAAGAACGAAGGAGTCGGATTAATTTCTGACAGTGCATGTGGAAGTTTCAAGGCTCAATTCTTCGATGATCCTTAATTTAAATTATCCTAAAATTTGGGGCCCAACCATGCTCTAGTCAGAAGGAATCCAACTTCTCTAATTATCAGACTCTCTGTCTATACATATAATATAAGGATATGAAAATTAGTGCACTACAATCATGAGAGTCGAGTTGAGACACCACCCAAGGTTCTAGTCCAGGAGACTCTCTTCTGGACCTAATCTTCAACACTAGGTAATAAGTCTATTCTTGCTTCAGTAAATTGTCTCATTAGTTTGTCGGACTTCAAAGTGTAGATGGACGACCAGATGATGGAGGGCTTAAGTTTGTGTCTATTTCTCTCTCACACACATAGGAACCAGGGGCCTCTCAAGTGCCATATTACTCAATACTTCTATATTTTTATTTTGTTGATCAATGTGTCCGTCAAGAGAATTCGGAGTCGTCTGCACTTGTTATCTGGGAGTACACCGAGGTGTGTCTCTTTTGAGTATCTATGATACCTTTGACACCCAGACTTGTATCACTATACGATGCAGAGCGCTTTTATGGTGCTATCCCACTCTAGCACATACGTGAATACCAAAGATAACATGCGAACTTGTTCACATACTGGCTAAGGTTCTCTAACACTCAGGTTTCTTGATGCCTTCATTAACGTTATCCCATTCTCGATCATCATTAGATCTGGTCTAGACTCAAATCTCCAGTCCTAGTTCCTCAAGTGATAACTCAACTCATCCCATTAACCAGACAGTTGTGAAAGTAATGTGTTGATCATATTCTTTAGAGGTTAGAGGTGAAGAGTTCAATATGGCGCTTAAGTCTTTCAAACTAGGGAAGTGTGGATTATTAAGTTTTAAAACCCTAATGACTAAGGCATGTTAACTTAGTCTCTCAAGATCTCAGAAATTCAGTGTCTTCAAATCCTCAAGCTTCGAGTGATAGTGAATGTGTCAGGAATACACCAACTCCTCGATTAGTAATTTTTTTTGTGATTTATAGTTTTTTTGCAAATTTCGTGGATTTTATTTTTTTATAATTAGTTCCTTTGAGAGACAACAACTGGTCCAAGCTCATATGAATAGTTGCATCTACTTGCAGATAGTATGGGTCTAAGTACGAACCGTTAGATGGACCCCTGTTACTTGAGGACAAAGTCATATACAGTGTCTTCTAAACCACCCACTCTGCTAAGGGAGACTGAAGTTTCCTCACTAAAGAGTAGCTATTCATTAAGCTAAGTAGTCAGAGTCTCTATCAAAGAAAAGTTTTAAATTTTTAAAAATTTTAAGGATTTTTTTAGAAAAGATTGATTTTACAAAAAGTCCCTCAATTTTTAAGAAAAAGATTTTACAGGGATTTTTATAAAATTCAGTTCACATGTCAACTTAAACCAAGCTCAAAAAGATTTTCAAACGTTTAAAAACACGAGCTATGGTTAAAGTATATATAAAATACTATACAATATACCTCCCTATACATAAATATTGCTATGTCCTCATAGCACAAGTGATACTAAGCCATAGCTCTGGTTAAATATAGGGTGATATAGCAGAACTGAGGAGGAGGGTCCCCCTATATTTAGGTCAAAAATGACATATGTATAAGAAGACAGATGGAGGGATGGATGAATGAGCCGGGTCCCCCTATACTTAGGTTAAATATAACCTAAGTAAAAGATCTGGAATTAGGTTGGGGGGACTCGAGATTGTTACGGTTAGAAGGGGATTTATATAGATGATTGGAGAGAGGGGTTTGAAGGGTGAATTTTCACAGATGGGGACGTAGGAGAGGGGAGGTGTATACATTGTGGTAGGGGGAGGGGGTGATGTGTATGAGAGAGAGGGGGTATATATACAGAGATGGTGAAAAAGGGGTAAGTGCATGTGTATGTGTGAGTGTGAGAGGGGGGTGGATCAACTAGTGATCTACTCTTTTTTTACACACGCGAGCCCTCGAACAAGGGCCATTAGAAATGCACATGCTACATTTTTCTACAACATGATGAATGAAATGCTAATTAATGTTCCTTAAACCCTTCCTCTATTCTTTTGTGTCTCCTCGCGGCAGGAGCTCCCAACTCCATGCCTCCATGTAGATCAAGTGTTCTCGATCTTCATGGCCATGCCACAAAGAAAAATGTCAGAAAATATCACGAAAAATAATTAATAAAATGATGAAATGATGAAAAAATACATGATAAGACCTGCAAATTTTGACAATATTCACAATAAAAAATATTTCAAAATTCGATAAATAAATAAAGGTGAGTCGTGTCCTCGGCAATGACGCCATTTGATGAACGTCAAATTTACCTCTATAAAGTTGTGTTATCGTGGTACATGATGTTTTAGTTCAGTAAAGACCACACCTTCAAATATGTGGACATTATTTTACTTGGTAAGTGTACCACGATCAAACTTAGGGACACAAGCCTCTTTAATATATTTATCAATTTTTTTCATTGATGTGTGATTATTTCCAAGTATTTAGGTCTTCATGCAGATGCATAAAAAATGCAGGAAAACAACAAAAGTAATGATGCGTGAAAGAGATGCAATTTTTATTTTATTTTTCAATGAAATTGTAAGAGATAAAATATTCATGATGTGATGCATGCAAGACAAAAGATACAAATATGACCTACAACACATTAAGTTAATGAGCACATATTATGGTTCGAATTCAGAGTCAAATTGAGCATCAAAGTTAAGAATAAGTATTTATCAATGGTAGAGATTTATAAAGCATGGGACACTTTAAATCATGAAATTAAACATGCCAGTAGGTAGATAATTAAATAAATTTCAAAACGACATTGAAATCATCAAATTTGGATCTAAAATGCTCAAGATGTGAAAGAAACATTGCAGGGGCATAAATGCAATAAAAATGCATAGAAATAAAAGATGAATAATCACAAATAGGTCCTTAAAGGGACCTATTTACAATTTAACAAAATCGACAGGGGCCTAGAGTAATTTTTCCATTACGTGGAGGTGCCTTTTCGTAAATTTAGAAAGTATCAAGGTAATCCCTTTAAAATACCCTAGCGTACACGTGAGGCACACACCTTGGGACCAAATTGTAATATCAGAGAGTTGCAGGGTCTTTGATGCAAATTACCTGTCCCCCCATGTGCTAGGCACATGCGGGGCTAGGTTCAGAAGGTAGCCTAGGCTCAGACCACGTGGAGCATTCAAGAAGACTCAGCTCTTGGCTCAGAATGCCCGAGCCTGTAGAATAGACGTGAGGTTCGTACATACCACATTGCATCAACTAAACCGTCCGATCGTGAGAATCGGACGGTAACTGTATCTTCATACCATATCGTATGTCCCCGGAGTAGGATGTGCTCTGGCGACCTCCTTGGATCTCCACCGTATTGAATCCATCCATCTAATGGTCGATGAAGAACTAGGATGCCTTGGCATTGCGCGTAGATGGCTTGGTGTCGATGATGACAAAGCCTTATCGGAGGCAGAGCTGCAGAATGTGTCTCCAACGAATCTCCGACCAATGAAGGTGTCTACATGAGTTAGCATAGACGAAGTGTGGATACAATGTGTACGGTGACGAACCTCAAAATCAGCCCTTAAATAGTGCAGAATTAGCACTTGGAATAGTCATCGCATTCGGTCCAATTCGGGTCATCAAAAGACCATCTGATGGATATATCTCAAAATAAGAATGAGATGGTCGTAATTTATTTTACTTGGTAATATACCAAGGTCGAACTCAGGGACACGAGCCTTTCTCAAATTATCCGGATTTTTATCTATTTAACAAAGTGTTGAATTGGAGATCTATAGGTCAAATTATGCAGACACGACACAACAAGGCATTAAAAATCAACATGCATTTTTTTATCAGTTTTTATTATGCAAGTAAATGCAATGATATGCAATGAAAATAGGCCCTTGATCAGAATAAATATGATGAGCAAATTAAATAAGAGTCAAATTCAGACTTGCTTAAAGTGTCAAACTTGATTGATAATGTGAACATGGCATACGCGAGTAATAAGAGACACATTGCGAATAAAATAATACATAAAAATTCAATTGTCCAAAATGAGAAATTTAATATGCCTTTAAGAAGTACATCAAACAAGCTTCGAAATGAAACTGAAATCAACTGAAACGGAATTACGATGCTCAAGATATGCAAGAACGAAGATAAGGGCATAAAAGAAAGAAAACATGAACTGATAACTACAAAAAGGTCCCTGGGAAGGACTAAAATGAAAATAAAATAAGTTTTGAGGCCTTCCCTGTAAAAGATCCACATGCACAAGGGCCTTTCTGCAAATTGGAGAAGTTTGGAGGGCGTCTCTGCAAATTGCTCAGATACGCACGCGACTAGCACATGCCATTCAGGCTTGGGGTCAGGCTCGGCAGAGGCTCAGACTGCTTCGGGTCGGCTCGGTGTAGGTTCAGAACTCCATGCAGGCTCGGTAGCTGGCTCGGCAGCTCCGAGCCTGGAGGGTTGAAGACGAAGGCGTGAGGGAAGCTTTGGAGTGACACGTGGTCGGCTGGAGTCCATCCGATCATGATGATCGGGCGGTTGTTGTGCGTTCCTGGAGTGTTGACGTGGTGGCATAGGAACCGTTGGATCTTGAGGATCAACCGGTACCTGGAAGGAGTTCTTAGCGGCGACATGGGCTCATCTGGGCTGTTGGATGGTCTCTGAGAAACGACCATCCAACGGTATATGCATCTCCATCTTCTTCAGCGGCTGGCGGAGGGAATAGAGCTCCGACGAAGGTGGCTCTTCTCCGCCGCTCGTTCTCCGTCGACTTGGTCCTCCTCGAAGCTCCATAAACGGTCGTCGATGAAGCGGGGAGCTCGGGGGAGGTGGTGGTCCTTCCTGATCGGTCCGTCGGAGCGTAGATGACTATGTAGAGGTTGACGAAGATGGCTCTGGCGGGGCTCCGACCATTGATAGTTATGAAGAACTGCACGGTTAGTTCCTAGCCGAAGCGTGATGTTTCGTGACGGGGAGTGAAGTAAAGAGCTCTTGTGGGCGAGGGAGATGAGAGCTCGAAGCTCGATCTCCGGTGGTCGGAGATGAGGTGGGTCGGAAGTGAGCAGAGGCGAAGAAGTAGGGAGAAGGCGAGCGGAGGGTGTCGCGTGAGAGGGGGGAGCGTGGCGGAGCTTGGGAGGCGATCAGTGAACGACGAGGGAGAGTGACAAGGCCTACTTAATTAAGGAAAAGCAAGAAGAACTGCAGAGGAAGAAGAAGGGATCTTACCGGAGAATGGGCGGAGCGGGGCCTGTGCTCGAGGTCATCGGATGACCTCGGGGTCATCGTTGGACTCCCCCGGCTATGGGGAGCAGCTTGGCGGAGGCGGAGCTCCGCAGGCCTGGCCTACCATGGCCAGGGGTCGACATCAGAGCAGACCTTCATCTTCGCGCTCCTCGCCGCCCCCTCGCTGTCACCGGAGGGCGGGGGCTTGCTGGGAGGTTACCCACGTATAGGTGGACAAGGTGAATTGGGGAGGAGGGCGGTGTATTTGAAGAAGAAACATGCGGTTTGGGCTGGTGGAGACGTGGGTTTCAAGGAGAAAATGGAGCGAGTGGGAGGACGACGGTGGTTAATGGAGGCATCGACGAAGATCATGGATGATAGGGCTCGGTCATGGGGCAGTTGGCGAGTGGAGGAGCTGGCTGCTGAGGGCGAGAAAATGGAAAGGGGGAGACGTCTTCGCGAGGTGGAGAACGTGGGAAGAGAGGGGGGTCGGAGGTTGACGATGACTGACGGCCGTTGGATCTGGAGATCCAACGGTTGATAGTTGGGCGCGAACGAGAGGGTAGGATTGAATCGGGGGTGGAGCGATCGGAGGGCTGGAAAGCAGCCACGTGTCGAGCTGGAGCGTGCACGCTAGCGGACGGGAGTGATCGGGTTATGGCTTCGATCGGGCGGTTGGGATTCAAAGAAGAAGTGAATGGTGTGGATGATGAGGCTGGGGCGCAATCGAACGGACTAAGATGCGCCATGTGGCGCGCTCAGCTTGAGGTGCGAACGAGCGGTGCGGATTGAAGACGGGGAAGATCTGATGGCTGAGAAGATTAGGAGGCGTAGAAAGCAGTTAGCCGTTGGATCAGGAGGGCGATCCAACGGCTGGCAATGGAGGCGGATGAGACAAGGGGAGCCGGGCCACGTGGCGCCCCCAGAATGGGCCACGTGGCCCAATCAGAGTATTCAGATGGTATTTTTTATTTTTGAAGGTTAATTTGGTCGAAATTGAGAAAACTCAAAACATGAAAGTTGTAGATCTGGATGAGATCTACAAGTTTTATGTTGACCAAAACTGGAGATGAGATAAACAAAGACCCGAAATATTTAAGAGGGTATTTTTAAGGCTAAAAATACCACAAATTTTAATTTTGTCATTTTTTGTGGTTTTTAATTTAATCAGGACTCTGATAATTACAAGACATTAACTGGATTTTATTGTCAACTAGATTAAGCAAGGGGGTTAATAAATAGAAATTAAGATGATGAAATTGGGTTTCATCACCACCTGTACTTAAACTATGCTCGTCCTCGAGCATCAAAGAGAATGACTAAGTTGGATTAACCCCCTTGTGCATGTGAGTACAGGATCCAATCTGTTCAAATCGACTCAATCTTTTTAGAGGTCCAAAATTCTCGAGTTCAACCCAGCCTTAATCAAGAGGTACCCAATTCCTCTAATTCTCCAGACTCTCTCTGATGTACATATAATCTAAAGGATATGACATTTAGTGTTGACTGCAATTCTGAGAGTAGAGTCAAATCGTCACCCGAAATCTTGGTCCGAGAAATTCTCCTAAGGACCCAATCCTCAACACTAGGGAATAAATCAAATTTTGCATCCAGTCCATCGTCTCTTTAGTTGTCAGACTTAGAAGATGTAGATGGCAGGCCAGTAATGGAGGGCATGGGATTGTGTCATTTCTTCTCTCCCTCTCATTGGAACAAGGATTCTCTCTAGTGCCTTTTATGCAACACATTTTTTTGGTGTTGATCAGTGCGTCCATCAAGAGAAGTTGGAGCCGTCTGCACTTGTTTTCCTGGGTGTACACCGGGGTGTGTCTTTTTTGAGTACCTATCGTACCTTCGACACCCAGACTTGTAGCATTTACGATGCAGAGCCCTTTTTTGGTGCAAGCCCGACTCCTGGTCCTAATAGCGGTGGTCCAAGCGGACACTTTGAAAAGTTTGGGAGCGCTCGCCTTTGGTGGAAGCTCTTTGATATTTAACTTTATGGAATGAGAGCTTTTCTTTGAATTTCATTGACTTGTATAATTTGTGGCTAGTTCCACTGCTTTTACCAAGAGTTGGCGCACACTGATCAATAATTTTTTTATTTATTTCACACCCAGGCACTTAGGTCAGTATCAAGAGATTAGTATAAGAACCAAGTTCTCATACTGGCTAATATTGCTGACACTCAGGTTTCATGAAGCCTTCAAAGATTTCATCCCATCCTCGAGCATCATTAGATCAAGTCCAAACTCAAATCCCTCGTCCCAATCCCTTAGGTGAAAAGTCAACTCATCTCATCAAAACAACAGTCGTGCATGTGATGTGTTGATCATATTCTTTAAGTCTGAGACTAAGCATGGAATATAGCATGCAAATCTAGAGACCTAGGGAAATGTGGATGATTAAGTCTGTGACCCTGGTGGCTAAGGCTGGTTAACCGAAAATCTCAAAGACCTCATAAAACTCAATTTCCTTGAACATTTCAGATCCTGGGTGGAAGTGTAAAAGTAAAGGATTAATCCAACTCCTTCATTCAAAAACACATTTATTTATTATTTATTTTTTTTTTTGAATTTTGCTCATTTTTATGGATTTTAGTTTAAAGTTAAAACACAGGTTAGACTTAACTTTCCTTGAAAAGAGATAAAAGATTTTCAAAACCATGTCACACAAATAAAAGATTTTCAAAACATTTTCAAAAGATTTTTCAAAACAAGAAAATCTCATTTTAAAAATCATTTTCAATAATATTTTTATCAAAAATAGTGTAACATAGTATAGAAAAGTCGTGAAATCATTTGAGTCCTCTTAGTCCAAAGAATTTTACTGTAGCCAAAAAGTTTTAAATTTTTCAAATTTTTCAGATTATAGCTAAAGTAAGTATACGGTATATACGGTATACCCCCCTATCCTTAAACTTTGTTATGTCCTCATAGCACTAGATGATACAAGTCCATAGGTCCATTTAAGTACAGAGAAATATACAGGAGCTAAGAGGGGCTCCTCCTATACTTAGGTTAGAAATAACCTAAGTATAAAGGCAAGGAAAGATGAGTAGAGAAATCACAGGGACTCGGGTCCCCCCTATACTTAGGCTTAGATTAGCCTAAGTATAAAGATGGAAATTGATGTTGGGAGGGACCCAAGGTAAATGAAGAAGAGGAATGGATTTACAAGTGAGCGGTTTGAATCTGCGGAGATGAATGGAGTGACTAAGGTTTTGGGGTGTGTATCGAAGCAAGCATGGCTCAATCAAGCAAGCAAGACCCTTAAGTTCACCAACTTACACATGAAACCAACCGAAGTTGGTTTATTATCTTGTCGGTTTTATTGGTGATAAAACATTTGATTTTACGCAGAGAAAAATGTGAATTGAAAAATCCATGCGTATGCAAGGGTGTTGCTCCCCCAAAACCGAAATTTTACTCCATTTTTGTTTGACTTGCAATTAACATTCCCCATTTTATTTAAAGTCATCACTGAATTATGGTTAGCACAAAAATCAAGAAATCATCGTCTACCGTTCATTCCCATTTTCCATTTATCCTAGGTGATCAAACTAGGAATAGAAAGCCGAGAAAAACATGTATTCGATAAAATCACGATCTAGGCTAAGCGAGAAATCATGCAGTGATTTTACGAGAAATCTGTGAAAAACTTGGGCCATTTTGAAAACCAAAATCAATATGTATGCAAGTCGATAAAATCCGCACCTAATCATGCATCAATTAGCGGTGAATGATTTTCATTAATTTTAGCTAAGTGAGGCGAGATTATGTGCGTCAAAATTTAAAGTGTGTCCTACCTACGAGCAAGCACGTAAAAGATAAAAACTGAAAACAGCTCAATGAGCCGCCTGCCTGGTCCTAAGACGACACTCAAGTGGGGACGATCCCCACACAACCACGATCGTTTGATTACAATCGCGAACCTTCAATTGAAGACCGCTGTAAAAGACGATTATTACATGATAAGAAAAAATAATTATGCGAGACACACATTTTTTTCTTTCTTCCCTATTTGCTCCACGTATGTTTTGCGGCTCCTCGCAGCGGGAAGCGTCCTGCTCCTCGCCTCCTTGAACCATCAAGGGCCCTGCCACAAAAAACAATGGTTAGAGATCAAATAAAAAAGGAAAAATTTATAATGCAAAATATGTGAACACTTGACCAATAAAAAGGAACTCTGAATTAAACAAAAAAATCAAAAAAATATAAGAAATGAGCCGTGTCCCCGGCAACGGCGCCATTTGACGAACCGCGAAATCAGCCCTCAAATAGTGCAGAATTAGCACTTGGAATAGTCATCGTAGTCGGTCCAATTCGGGTCATCAATAGACCATCTGATGGATATATGTCAAAATAAGAATGAGATGGTCGTAATTTATTTTACTTGGTAAGATACCAAGGTCGAACTCAGGGACACGAGCCTTTCTCTAATTATCCAGATTTTTTATCTATTTAACAAAGTGTTGAATTGGAGATCTATAGGTCAAATTATGCAGACACGACACAACAATGCATTAAAAATCAACATGCATTTTTTTATCAGTTTTATTATGCAAGTAAATGCAATGATGTGCAATGAAAATAGGCCCTTGATCAGAATAAATATGATGAGAAAATTAAATAAGAGTCAATTTCAGACTTGCTTAAAGTGTCAAACTTGATTGATAATGTGGACATGGCATAAGCGAGTAATAAGAGACACATTGCGAATAAAATAATACATAAAAATTCAATTGTCCAAAATGAGAAATTTAATATGCCATTAAGAAGTACATCAAACAAGCTTCGAAATGAAACTGAAATCAACTGAAACGGAATTATGATGCTCAAGATATGCAAGAACGAAGATAAGGGCATAAATGAAAGAAAACATGAACTGATAACTACAAAAAGGTCCCTGGGAAGGACTAAAATGAAAATAAAATAAGTTCTGAGGCCTTCCTTGTAAAAGATCCACATGCGTAGGAGCCTTTCTGCAAATTGGAGAAGTTTGGATGGCATCTCTACAAATTGCCCAGATACGCACGTGACTAGCACGTGCCATCCAGGCTTGGGGTCAGGCTCGGCAGAGGCTCGGACTGCTTCGGCTCGGCTCGGTGTAGGTTCAGAACTCCATGCAGGCTTGGTAGCTGGCTCGACAGCTCCGAGCCTGGAGGGTTGAAGACGAAGGCTTGGCGGAAGCTTTGGAGTGACACGTGGCCAGCTGGAGTCCATCCGATCATGATGATCGGGCGGTTGCTGTGCGTTCCTAGAGTGTTGACGTGGCGGCATAGGAACCGTTGGATCTTGAGGATCCAACGGTACCTGGAAGGAGTTCTTAGCGGCGACGTGGGCTCATCTGGGCCGTTGGATGGTCTCTGAGAAACGACCATCCAACGGTATCTGCATCTCCGTCTTCTTCAGCGGCTGGCAGAGGGAATAGAGCTCCAGCGAAGATGGCTCTCCTCCGTCGCTCGTTCTCCGTCGACTTGGTCCTCCCCGAAGCTCCATAAACGGTCGTCGATGAAGTGGGGAGCTCGGGGGAGGTGGTGGTCCTTCCTGATCGGTCCGTCGGAGCATAGATGACTATGTAGAGGTTGACGAAGATGGCTCCGGCGGGGCTCCGACTATTGATAGTTATGAAGACCTGCACGGTTAGTTCCTAGCCGAAGCGTGATGTTTCGTGAAGGGGAGTGGAGTGAAGAGCTCCTGCGGGCGAGGGAGATGGGAGCTCGAAGCTCGATCTCCGGTGGTCGGAGATGAGGTGGGTCAGAAGTGAGCAGAGGCGAAGAAGTAGGGAGACGGCGAGCGGAGGGTGTCGCGTGAGAGGGGGGAGCGTGGCGGAGCTTGGGAGGCGATTAGTGAACGGCGAGGGAGAGTGACAAGGCCTAATTAATTAAGGAAAAGCAAGAAGAACTGCAGAGGAAGAAGAAGGGATCTTACCGGAGAATGGGCGGAGCGGGGCCTGTGCTCGAGGTCATCGGATGACCTCGGGGTCATCGGATGACCTCGGGGTCATCGCTGGACTCCCCTGGCTACGGGGAGCAGCTTGGCGGAGGCGGAGCTCCGCAGGCCTGGCCTACCATGGCCAGGGGTTGACACCGGAGCAGACCTTCATCTTCGCGCTCCTCGCCGCCCCCTCGCTGTCACCGGAGGGCGGGGGCTTGCTGGGAGGTTACCCACGTACAGGTGGACAAGGTGAATCGTGGAGGGGGGCGGTGTATTTGAAGAAGAAACAGGCGGTTTGGGCTGGTGGAGACGTGGGTTTCAAGGAGAAAATGGAGCGAGTGGGAGGACGACGGTGGTTAATGGAGGCATCGACGAAGATCATGGATGATAGGGCTCGGTCATGGGGCAGTTGGCGAGTAGAGGAGCGGGCTGCTGAGGGCGAGAAAATGGAAAGTGGGAGACGTATTCGCGAGGTGGAGAACGTGGGAAGAGAGGGGGGTCGGAGGTTGACGATGACTGACGGCCGTTGGATTTGGAGATCCAACGGCTGACAGTTGGGCGCGAACGAGAGGGTAGGATTGAATCGGGGGTGGAGCGATCGGAGGGCTGGAAAGCAGCCACGTGTCGAGCTGGAGCGTGCATGCTAGCGGACGGGCGTGATCGGGTTATGGCTTCGATCGGGCGGTTGGGATTCAAAGAAGAAGTGAATGGTGTGGATGATGAGGCTGGGGCGCGATCGAACGGACTAAGATGCGCCACGTGGCGCGCTCAGCTTGAGGCGCGAACGAGCGGTGTTGATTGAAGACGGGTAAGATCTGATGGCTAAGAAGATTAGGAGGTGTGGAAAGCAGTTGGTCGTTGGATCAAGAGGCGATCCAACGGCTGGCAATTGAGGCGGATGAGACAAGGGGAGCCGGGCCACGTGGCGCCCCCAGAATGGGCCACGTGGCCCAATCAGAGTATTCAGATGGTATTTTTTATTTTTGAAGGTTAATTTGGTTGAATTTGAGAAAACTCAAAACATGAAAGTTGTAGATCTTGATGAGATCTACAAGTTTCATGTCGACCAAAACTGGAGATGAGATCAAACAAAGACCCGAAATATTTAGGAGGGTATTTTTAAGGCTAAAAATACCACAAATTTTAATTTTGTCATTTTTTGTGGTTTTTAATTTAATCAGGACTCTGATAATTACAGGACATTAACTGGGTTTTATTGTCAAATAGATTAAGCAAGGGGGTTAATAAATAGAAATTAAGATGATGAAATTGGATTTCATCATACGGGTGAGGCGGGGTGAACTGGAGTCCTATGGAGGTGAGGGAGCAGGGGACTGGAGCTCCTTCTCCGAGGAGGTGAAGAAGGAGATGGGGCAGGGGTGATCAGGTTGTGGAGAATGGGAGACAGTGGGTGGATGAGTCGGTGAAGGTGAGGGTGAAGTTGCGTGGCTTGTGAGGTGGTCAGGTGAAGGTGATTGATGGTATATATGGTCGGAAACTTTGGAGAAAAATGATGAAAAATCAAGAGAGGGATACCTGGATGGAGCAAGGAGGGAGAAGGGGCTGGAGTAGAGGCTTGGGATGACGTCCAAGGACCTCGGGTCATCACCCAGCGAGGTCAGCCATTCGTCAGAGCTTGTGCAGCCACCGTGGAGGTGGTGCTTACATGGCCAGAGGGGCCATGAATATCACCAGGGCCGATGGTCTCTACACCTTGGCCACTGCCCTCTGTTGTCACCAGAGGGATGGGGCAAGATGGGCCAATGCTTGTCGCATGGTGGATGGGTTGACGAGGGTGCGGAGGCGATGGTTTTATAGGTGGAGGTGGTGGTTGTTTAAGGTGGAGTGGAGATTTTTAATGGTGGTTTGATGGTAGGGGAGTAATGGAGGTGAGTGTTTGGTAGTCGCGTGAGGATGGTAGAAGTTAGGGCTACAGAGGGGTGGCATTAGGTGGTTGTAAGTTGTAGTGATGTCGGAGCTAAATTAGGAAGGAGGAGGAGCAGTGACGAGGCATAACGAACGGGAAAGGTGTGCATGGGAGGTAGGAGATGAAGTAGTGGCTGTTGGATTTCGTAATCCAATGGTCCTCAAAGGGGGCACATGCGAACAGTTGAGATCAGATCATCATACCTGATCTAGCGGTGGAGGTAGATGTGGTGGTGGGCGGTTTAGATGGGACTTGGAGTCTCATCCTACCGTTGGTGATTATTAGGTGACGTGGAGCATGGGTGATGAATCTCTATTTCATCATCTTTATTCTATCATTTTTGGCCTTAAAAACCCTAGTAAATGCGTGTAAATAGGCTTAATTTAGGCATTTTATCATCCATGCATTGTTGTGTAAATAGTGTATAAAATACGATTTTTAATGCCAAAATTATAGAATAAAGAAAATAAAAGAAAAGGAATAAAATATTGCAAATATTTTATGACCCAAAACCCCGAGAACTAGGCATCTCGATGACTAGGTCGACAAGGAATAAAGTAGGGGGAGATAAGGGCCAAAATCCAATAAATTCCCCTTTTTATTTAATTCATTATTTTTTTATTTTTGGGACCTATTTTTTGTTCCACTTTTTATACTTCAAATAAAGAAACTTTGAACATGAAAGTTGTAGATAATTAAATATAGAAATATACAAAATTGATTTCACACAAAATAATATACATATAAAAAGTTATGATCTGAATAAGTTTCCAAAATACCAACTTATCTCTCAAATAAAAATCGAAATGTATCAAAATCACCTTTAATTTATATAACATTTAATAAGATATTTAATGAAGGTGGTTTCATATTTTTTGGAGTTACGATTTGAAAGTTAGGTTTTGGACCCTTATTGTATACTTGTACCGATTAAAATATTCATTTTATTTATTATTCATTATTTTATAATTTTATATTTTTCTAATAATTTAAATATTATTTACAATATATATGCATATTAAAATAGAAATAAAACAACAAAAAACATAAAAAAATAAATTACTTGTATAAAATACATAGGTAAAATACCTATACTTATACCTATATAGATTATACATCTATTTATATAAATGTATAGAATACATCAGAAAGTAAAATAAAAATATATTTAAGTGTATAAAATTAAGTTATAAATATATATAATAGTAATAAACAAAATTAAGAAAATTAAAAATACAAATTAAAAATAATACATTAAAATACCGATATAGCCCATAAAAGGGAACTTTTAATTTTAAACTCAAAAAATATATAAAAATAATCATAAAATATTTCATAAAATAATAAATATTTTTATTTAATAACCTAAAATTAATAAATTCGATAATTATTTTAATTTGATTTTTTAAATCTTTTCCCCAGGACTTTTCCTGGTTGGTCCACGTGGACCAACCAGGAGGGTCTGTGAGTTGACCACGGGTCAACTCTCTGACCCGCCTCCTGCAGTTGTCAGAACCTCGTTCTCCCCTGTTCTTTCGGATTTTTCTAGGCTCACTCTTACACCTTTTTGCGATGCGGTCTTCACGACTTTTGATCCTCGTAGATCGGTCTTACATGCCCTATGTTTGTCTTGGGGATTGGATCGTTGAGCTACCTGCTACGCCCTGTTCTTTAAGCCACTCCATCAACCTATTCAAATAACCCGCCGACCATTCATCTCATTTTTGAACCATCCTTTGACCATTTTTGCCCTCTCCTTGGGAGCTCTGGATTGAAGCTCGTGACAAGGGCTTCTCCAGCTTCTTGGAGACAGGTAAGGCGCGCCTCAGGTTGGTCTCCACCATCTCAAGCAACTACGCCGCCATGAGATCCTTGCTTCACGGTATAGAACCATTCGAGGTACCTTTTTTGTATTCTTTTATGCAATTTTAATCTATCCGTAGTTCTAGGATCATTGCCACCTTCCATTTCGACTAATACCCAACCGAACATCTTTGCCTCCACCTCGTCGGAGCTTGCTCCGGCGAGCTCCTTTTTCACCATTACCACCTTTTCCGCCCCACATCGAGGTCGAGGCACTTTCCCCTCGACTCCATAACCATTCTCTTGTAGGATAACGAACCCTAGCGCACCTGGAGCTCATTTTGGGAATGCCATCGTGGTTCCTGGAGCATGCGAGCTCCGTCGGCCTCACGCGCCACCTCCGACCCTCGCTGGGGATTTTTGGAGCTGCCAGCACATCGAGAACACCTACAGGAGGCGATTGGGCACTTTTGGAGCCGCAACGGACATCAGAAGAGGTGGGGATCGTCGGGAGAAGTTCGATGCGGTGAGGCTTTGTCCTTGTTCTTCCTCGACCTCTTTTCACCATCATATCAAGCACATCCGCCCATGCGTACCGTAGCCATCAGATCAGGAGTCTTCTCAACCGTTGATCGCCATAGCCAAATCTGATTGTGGCCGTTGCTCGCGAACCGGTATCGCCTCACCTGATCATAACACCTGTTTAAGTGAAAGATCTGTTGTCATCTAATCTGGCTTTCGTGGCTATTTTGCACACCTAACCCACAAAATTTTGCAATTTAATATTAGGTTTATAATCATTCATCGGTAGTTTAAATTTTTTTAACATCTGCATTCCTCCCCCCCGCGCTTTTAGTTATTACAAATCGGTCCCTAGCCATGTCACCTCATGTGACTATTGCACGTGAGAGGCATGAAATTTTGTGGAAAGGCCCTTGGGATTTCTGTTATTTCTAATTAGTCCACAAACTTTCTTATTAAGTGTAAAAATTTTGGACATTTTGCACTTTGACCCCTAGATTTTGGAATATTGCATCATCATCCCTGCCAAGTGTGTGTGCTCACGCACGTGAGTTCTGGGTTTGTTGCAGAGAAGCCCTCTTGGGTTTTTATATTTGTATTTAGTCAGAATTTTAATTATTTAGTTATATATTTTTGTGAAATTTGCAACTTGGACCCTGGAATTTCATATAGTTACAAAATACCACTGTCAGGGTTGGATTTTTTCGTTCTTTCTAGTATTTATTTCATGCATCTATAAATCTCGAAAAAAAACCCAAAAAGGCATAATTTTTGTGTTGCATTGCACTTTAATGACACATTCTTTTTTCACATTTTTGAGTCATTTTATTATTTATAAAAATTCAAAAACATGCATTTTCATCTTTGTTCGCATTAGAAAATCCTTAAAAATTATAAAAACCTTTTGAAAAATTCCCCAAAAAATATATTGTGTGTGTTTTTGCATCTTTAGCATTTAAACCAAAAATCTTAAAAAAATAAAAAAGAAAACTCGAAAAAATAGAAAACACTAAAAACCTTTATAAAAAATTATAAAATCTATAAAAAAAATACAAAAATTATAATTTCTATTGCTAAATCTTCTCTATTTTGTTATATTTTTTAAATAAATTCAGATAATTTTTAACTCTTTAATATTTTTTATCTCCATTTTAATCTCAGATATTTATTTTATTCCCTATTTTGAGTATTTTGGACTTTAAAAGTACCATACAAATTAGAAAAAATACAGAAAAATCATAAAAATATTAGAAAAATAAAAAAGCACAAAAGATTTCATTTCCTGTATTTTGGATATTTTTACATACTTTTATCTCTCTTTTACTTCCCTTGTATATATATATCCTTTATATAGATTTATATTTATTTTAAAAAGAAAAAGAAAAAATAAAAACATAAAATACAAAAAAATAGAAAATCAGAAATTTAAAAATCAAAATAAAAATTTAAAAAAAATAATAAAATAAAATTAAAAACCTACAAAAAATAGCACATATAGACAAACACATCACAATCATTTTTTAGCTTTAATTTGCCTCGATCTACCTTTTTTCCATGTGTTTGACCTCTACATACTTGCACCTATACACATCCTTGTTGTAGAGTTATAATAAATTTTAATTATGCACATTTACTTTCATTGCTTGATTTATCTGTTGTGGGTTAATTGTTGTTTTAATCCGTATTTTGTCTGGTCGATTCAGCGACTGAGTTCCTGCCTTGTGTGGAAGTTAAGACCCCTAGATTTTGGGTTAAAAAATGGTGTTGTTGCCGGGGAGAAACATCATATAGATTGGCTTTGTATTTGATTGTGATATTTGTCTATATTTTTGCTATGTTATTTTCTCCTCTATTTTATATATATTGTTTAGTTATCTAACCTCCTCTCTTTGTTGACTTTGTGCGAGGTACCGTGCGCACCCACGTGAAGCCAGCTTCTGCCTGCCAACCTAGCTCAAAGAAGGCTTAGAGAAATTTTGCAGACCAAGCTCTAATTTTTGTTGCATTTATTGTGTAATTTGTGTGTGTGAGAGAGAGACCACTATTATTGTAATAATACAAGTACTCCGAACTTTGACTTTCGGGCCCAATTTCCAAGTGATTGTTCACTTGGGGGCTCACCGCAATTTTACCGTGTTTTCATCGCATTCTTTTCCCTTTGTTTTCTGATTTTGTTTTCTTTATTTTGTGTGATTGAGTCCTTAGTTTTAGGATTGCTTGCGATAGATTAAGGGCAAACACCTAATATATTTGCCTGTGCCTATAGCGACGTTTGGACTAAGTCAAATTTTGAATTACTTCTCACTTAGTCTTGGAACCATCGTGCAACGAGAGTTCTCCATACAACGCTTGCAGGACCCATTGTGGTGGGCACTGAGGAGACTCCAAGACTGGACATTTTGATTTCATTCTAAGTCATCAGCATTGGTTCTTCACGTTAATCGCAATTTCTAAACTTAGGGTGATTTCATCGGCTTGCATTTGCATATAGATAGGTTTCAATTCGGCTGAGCATTCTTGCATGTAGAGTGCTAGAGGGAAGGTGAGCATTTATGCTTTAGCATTCATCATCGTTTTTGTCGCTTGCATTGCTTTTCTGACTCTACCTCTGATTTTTCCAACCTTTGTACTACGTAAAATTGACTCCTCATTAGGATTGTGCATTTCTCATGAAAAATCCAAAAAAATGATAACCAATAAAATAGGGACTGCTAATATTACTTGACCCTAAAATCGACTAAAAATAAAAATTTTATCGTGGGGTGAGTAATCCCCTCATTGTCTTCATTTTACTTGCTCGCGCACACACTAACGATTAGTGCCAAAATCCTACTCAACCCCTAAGTGATTGCGTATTTTGAACTTCTCTCCTAACTCTAAAGCAGACAAGTAAAAAGACCGACTTTTCGGTCTCTACCGAGTCGAGTAGGTGAATTGAGGGTTTGTCTTGCGTGAGTTTTGTTTGTGTTTGCTTGTGTACATTCTAGATCACCTCTGCGCATTTGTGCCTTTTTCTTCACTTCTCTTGACTTGACCATCGTGCTCTCCCGATCATTTCCTTTTGTTTCAAGATGGCTGATTGGAGCATTTTTTGTCTGGACCTTGCGGACCCCTTGTTCACTCCAGTCGGTCCACCTCTCTTTGTCCAGGAGGACTTTTCTCCTAACTTTTGTACATATCCTCCTCAACCACTAATTCAGGACTCGAACTTTTATCCACATCCACCGTCACCTTTCCCTTCACATCCCCCCAAGACTGATCTGTTGGAGTCACCTTTCATGGAGTCCACCCTTGAGCACTTGACCCAGATAATGGATCATATAAGATAGAGTATTGACAACCTCACTAGCATAAATAAGAGCGACCATGATTTTCCACCATTTAATGATATGGGTTCACTTGAGGATTTCCATGAGAGCTTGCAATCGCCCAAAACACAAAAGAATGAGAAAGTTTTAAAAATCCAAGAAGAGTTCGGTAGACCCTTGGTTGATTCAGATTGTGAGGAGAGAGAGCCTTTGACAGATCATTTGACCACACAGCCTTTAACACTCTATCCCACCTTTGACTCCGAGGATGCCGATGTACAGACTGCTCTTGGCATTCCTCATGTATATGTTGATTTCGACTTCCTCCAGTGTATGGAGGAAGTCCAAAAATTCAAAAAAATATTGACTGAACCTGAAGTGGTGGCCACTCTTCATGACATTATCTGTGCCCCACTTAAACAGGCCATGACTGATTATTCTGCTCCTCTTCCCTAGAAGAGAAAGCAAAGGAGCAGATCTGAGCATCGTATCTTGACCATGGCCACTACCCATGCCATCACACACCGTCCCATTCCTAGGAAAAAGAACAGGGCCACGCCTTTCATCAGTTGCACCATCTCTGACTTCACATGTGATCACACTCTCCTCGACAGCGGTGCTTCTATTAGCATATTACCCCTCTCCTTGGTACAATCTCTTCACTTAGGACCTCTCAAGAACACCAGGATGATAGTACAGTTTGCTGATGGATGTATCAAAGGCCAAAGGGTATCCTTGAAAACGTCGTCATTTTGATTCAGGGCACAAGCTACAATGATGATTTTTCGTATTGCCCATAGAGACCTCCACAAGGGAGCACTCTCCAATCATCCTGGGATGATCATTCCTCACCTCTGCGAGGGCCGTTATTGACTATGGTCAGAAGAGATTTGCTTCCATCCTGTTGACGAGAGCGAAGTGTTGATCTCCGCACCGACTGTTGACCAGAGACCTGCACCTGATGTGACTACACCTATCTTGGCTAACCCTGGGAACCATGACCTTGATGAGACGATCCGAGACTTTTGTTGTATGTTGGACTCCACTGAGACCCAAGAATTCCTCTCCAAGGAGGAAGACTTGGAAAGCATGGACCTCGGAGTTCCTTCTTATGGGACTTGGCATTGTGTTGATGACATCCGTGGGATTTAGACGATTGATGACATTTAGAGGAGGGTGGATTCAGAGATTAGACAGGACGAACATGATTTGACTACTTCTACTGATGAGTTCGTTCCTGTTCACTTAGAAATTGATGAGACAAAGGGCAAAATTGATATTTTTTCTTTTATTCAGGAATTCAGGCCTTTTGATGAGAAATATGATCCGATTGAGATTGTAAAGGATGAACAGAGTTCGACTACCTCCATTGATGTGTTTGTTCCTTTTAGTTTTGACTTGGATGAGACCTTGCAGGATGACACTGACTACACTTCTTCCGATGATGAGTTTGTCCCATTCCACTTTGATATCAGCGAGACTCCCAAGGCCAGACCTAGCCGTACTTCTTCCACTGATATGTCTGTGCCTCTCCCCCCTATGACCACTGAGGACTATCATCGTGTTGACCCTGATCGGTTTGCGTCATCTGAGGACCCTGACATCGACCTGCACCACACCAGATCTATTCCTCAGCGATCCTGCAAAAATGTTTGCTTTCAACCTTCTTGATCCTCTGTATATCCATCTTGTTGTACATTCGCTTTTGTTAACCTCTGTCCCTCTACTGTATTGCTCATCCATCCCGTTCTCGTGTGTGCCTTGCTTAGGATGTACTTTGTCCTAAGTATAGGGAGGGTGGATGAATCGAGTGTCCATTCGTCGTTCCGTTTCATGACTCTTATTGTTGCATAAACTTAGGGCTTCTTTTACCCTAAGTATAAGGGGAGTGATGTGTACTTCCTTTTCTATCTTTTTCTATCTTCTCATCTCTTTTCTTATTTTCTTCTTTTCTTCTTTTCCTTTTCTATCTTCTTTTTCTACCGAAAAGGTGTTGCCCCATTTTGTCAGTCTTCTATACTTAGGACGTACCTTGTCCTAAGTATATTAGGTTGTTCACCACTATTGCTTCTATTCTTGGATCCTCTCCACTGTCTCCTCTTCTTGTCTATACTTGGGGATATCTTACCCTAAGTATAGGGGGAGACAGTCTGAGTACGATCTGTTCATTCCCACCCTTGACCCTCCCTTCTTTGTGTACAGACTGCTATACTTAGAAGTATTTGATCCTAAGTATAGGGGGACGGTCAACTTATTATTCGTTCATTCCTTCATTCGTTTATTCTTTAGACATTCCTATACTCAGTATGAGTTATGTCTTCTCTTTTTCTCTCTGATCTATGAGGGCATAGCTTAAGCTAAGGATAAGGGGGTCGTATATACTTCGTATATACTTTAGCCATAACTCGTACTTTCGTATTTTTGTTAATAATTATGGTTGATTATACTATAATATTCATTAAAACCTTAATAAAAAGATGTTGATTATTCCTCAAACTCTTTCTGTATTTACTGATTAAGAAATCAAGTGTAAATTTTTTTTGCAAAATGTTTGAAAAATAGTTTGAAAATCTTTTTGAAAAATCTTTTAAAAACTATTTTGAAAATACTTTGTTACGCATTTTCAACCTTTGTAAATTATTTTTTTTTTGTGAAATTTATTTTCTTTGTGTGAAATAAAATGTTTGAAAAACTATTTGCAAATGATTTGAAAAATGGTTGCAAAAATATTTTAAATATATATATATATATATACAGTTTGGAAAACCTTTGCAAAATAATTTTCAAATGTGTTTACATATTTGTAAAATAGTTTGTAAAAATTATTTTGGACTATAGTTTTCCAAAAATGTTTGAAAAACCACTTCAAATAATTCGAGAAATATATACATATCACCTAAAATTCTTTATATCTATAAAATTGACCGCTTACCCTTTGTAAATTCTTAATACACTAATTCTTGTAAAATATCAGATACATCCCCATGTAAATATTTGTACATAGTTTTTGGCCAAAATCTTTTATTTTCAAAAATTTCCAAAAAACATTTACAAAACTAAAATACCAAAAACATTTGAAAAATCTTTTGATAAATACCAAAAAATGCATATGCATCATCTTTTTCAAAAATCCATAAAAAAAATCAAAATCTTTGAAATTGCATCACAAAAATACTTTCTTCATAGCATTTGCATGGCATTCGCATTTTTCGAATTGAATTTAATAGTTGAACAAGTCTAAGTAAAATCCAAAGATTGGAGCTTGGTTGGACCTTAAATCTACCTTATTAACAAGAACCTTATAGGAGCTGGAATTGAGGTACTTCAGGTCTAGTTGACTTAATTCTTTGAGGATCACGAGACTTGGTTCAATGGATTCTTGACTGCCTAAATAGAGTATTTCAGAGCATATGCACGACTCTTGTCGATAATGACCTAACGTGGACATCTGAACCTTTCACTTGGCTCAACTCAGTTGGAGTGGTGAGGGGGTTGGATTTGTCGGTATGAGATGCACACAGGTGGAAAAATTTGTCCTCCTCTAGGGATGGAAGTGCACCCCAACTCGTCTGTTGATGATGAATTTTGAAGACAGGAGAGTGTGGGTTGCAGTAAAGCTTCAAAAGAGGGATAGTCTACTGGCTCAAGAGGAAAAACTCCTTATGTAAATGCTAATGTGAATAGTATTTCAAAAAAAAGTCACAAAACAAAAAACTCCAAAAAAAATGAACAGGCCTTTATAAAAATAAAAATGCTTGCCAGAGTATGCATGTTTGTATAGTAAATAAGCAAGCTTGAGCTTCAAAGTCAAATCATGTGAGCCTGTAGCTGGATGACTTGACTACACTAGTCTTGCATCCTAGGATAGGTAGCTACACTAGCTACCGTCCATTCTTCTCTTTACCCCCTCCTCTTGAGCTGATTGTTACTTGAACTTAGAAGGGAATACCACGCTCCTCGATGAATAAGTTATTGAATTGGGGAATCATTAGGTTGTCATACTGGAGAATTCAGTCTCTTTGTCATTTCAGTTGGGGAGAGCCACCATTACTTACACTGTACGAGTCAGATTCATAGTCATAAGGATTTTGCGTATGAGTTGAAGTATTCTGACCTGGCCATTAAGGAGACTTGAGCAGAGTTTTGGGATTCTTGAAGGCTGTTGGATTTCAAATTTGGTTCTCATTAAGGTTTCGACCGTACTAAAATTCCAAAGGTCCGACTTGAGCTCCAAACTTTGATTTTGTGAAGACAAGTTTGATAATTAAACCTAATCGAATTTTCTTCATTTTCTTTTCTTTATTTTTTTCTGCACGTATTGCATAAGTGTTTCCTAGTGACTAGCAAAGGCAAGTATAGGGGGATGATGAATCTCCATTTCATCATCTATATTCTATCATTTTAGCCTTAAAAACCCCTAGTAAATGCATGTAAATAGGCTTAATTTAGGCATTTTATCAACCATGCATTGTTGTGTAAATAGTGTATAAAATACGATTTCTAAAGCCAAAATTATAGAATAAAGAAAAGAAAAGAAAAAGAATAAAATATTGCAATTATTTTATGACTCGAAACCTCGAGACCCAGGCATCTCGATGACTACGTCGACAAGGAATAAAGTAGGGAGAGATGAGGGCCAAAATCCAATAAATTCCCCTTTTATTTAATTCATTCTTTATTTATTTTTGTGACCTATTTTTAGTTCCACTTTTTGTACTTCAAATAAAGAAACCTTGAACATGAAAGTTATAGATAATTAAATATAGAAAAATACAAAATTTATTTCATATAAAAATAATATACATATAAAAAGTTATGATATGAATAAGTTTCCAAAATCCCAACTTCCCAGACATGTATCTCTCAAATAAAAACTCGAAATGTATCAAAATCATATTTAATTGTATATAACTTTTAATAAGAAATTTAATGAAGATATTTTCATATTTTTTAGAGTTACGGTTTGAAAGTTAGGTTTGGATCCCTATTATATACTTGTACCGATTAAAATATTCATTTTATTTATTTTTCATTATTTTTATAATTTTATATTTTTATAATATTGTAAATACTATTTGCAATATATATGCAAATTAAAACAGGAATAAAACACCAAATAAAACATAAAAAATAAATTACTTGTATAAAATACATAGGTAAAATACATATACTTATACCTATATAGATTATACATCTATTTATTTAAATGTATATAATAAATCAGAAAAATAAAATAAAAATATATTTGTGTATAAAATTAAGTTATAAATATATAAAATAATAAACAAAAGTAAAAAAATAAATATACAATATAAAAAAACATTAAAATACCATATAGCCTATAAAAGGAAACTTGTAATTTTGGACCTCAAAAAATAAATAAAATTCATCATAAAATACTTCATAAAATAATAAATGTTTTTTATTAACCTAAAATTAATAAATTCATTTATTATTTTAATTTCATTTTTTAAATATTTTCCCAGGATTTTTCCTGGTTGGTCCACATGGACCAACCAGGAGTGTTAGAGAGTTGACTGTGGGTCAACTCTCTGACCCGCCTCCTGCAGTTTTCAGAACCTCGATTCTCCCTTGTTTTTGCGGATTTTTCTAGGCTCACTCTTTCACCTGTTTGTGATGCGGTCTTCATGACTTTTGATCCTCGTGGGTCGGTCTTACATGCCCTATATTTGTCTTGGGGATTGGATCGCTATCGCCTACTAGGCCCCGTTCTTTGAGCCACTCCGTCAACCTATTCAAATAACCCTTCAACCTTTCATCTCATTTTTTAACATTCCTTTTACCATTTTTTTCCCTCTCCGTGGGCGCTCTGGATTGAAGCTCGTGACAGGGGCTTATCCAGCTTCTAGGTGACGGGTTAGGCGCGCCTTAGGTTGGTCTCCACCATCTCCGGTGGCTACATCACCATTTGGTCCTTTCGTCATAGCATCGTTCGAGGTACCTTTTTTGTATTCTTTTATGCAATTTTAATCTATCCATAGTTCTAGGATCATTCCCACCTTCCATTTCGACTAACACCCAACCGAACATCTTTGCCACCTGGTGAGCTCCTTTTTCACCATTCCCAACATATTCTGCCCCACAGCAGGGTCGAGGCACTTTTCCCTCGACCCCCATAACCATTCTCTTGCAGGATAACAAACCCCAACGCACTTGGATCTCATTTTGGGAACGTTGTTGTGGTTCCTGGAGCCTGCAAGCTCCGCCGGCCTCGCGCACTACCTCTGACCCTCGTCGGGGATTTTCGGAGCTGTCGTCACATCGAGAACACTTGCAAGAGACGATTGGGCACTTTTCGAGCCGCAACGGACATCGGAAGAGGCGGGGATCACCAGGAGAAGTTCGCAACGACGAGGCTTCGTCCTTGTTCTTCTATGACCTCTTTTCGCCATCAGATCAAGCACAACCACCCAGGCGTACCGCAACCATCGGATCAGGAGTGTCCTCAACCGTTGATCACCATCGCCAGATCTGATTGTGGTCGTTGCTTACGAACCTGTATCGCCTCACCGGATCATGATATGTGTTTATATGAAAGATCTGTCGATGTCTGATCCAACTTTTGTAGGTATTTTGCACACCTAACTACGAAATTTTGCAATTTAGTATTAGGTTTATAATCATTCATCTGCAGTTTAACTATTTTTTAAATATTTGCATTTCTCCCCCTACGCTTTTAGTTATTACAAATCGATCCCTGGCCATGTCACCTCGCGTGACTGGTGCACGTGAGGTGTGACATTTTCGGTCAGGCCCTTGGGATTTCTGTTATTTCTAATTAGTCCACAAACTTTCTTATCAAGTGTAAAATTTTTGGATAATTTGCATTTTGACCCCTAGATATTAAGATATTGCATTATCATCCCTAACAGGCGTATGTGCTCACGCACGTGAGTTCTGGGTTTATTGCAGAGAAGCCCTCCCGAGTTTTGATATCTGTATTTCTGTGAAATTTGCAACTTGGCCCCTGGACTTTCATATATTTACGAAAATACCCCTATCACGGTTGCATTTTCTCCTTGTTTCTATTATTTATTTCATGCATCTCCAAATCTTGAAAAAATACCCAAAATAGGCATAAGTTTCTGTTGCATTGCACTTTAACACCACATCTTTATTTCACATTTTTGAGTCATTTTATTATTTATAAAAATTCAAAAACATGCATTTTCATCTCTATTTGCATTAAAAAATCCATAAAAAATATAAAAACCTTTTGAAAAAAATCCCCTAAAAGATATATTTTGTCTGTTTTTGCATATTTATCATTTAGGCCAAACATCACTAAAAATATAAAAGAAAACTCAAAAAATAGAAAAACACTAAAAACCTTTATAAAAATTTATAAAATCTATAAAAAAATCCAAAAATTATAATTTCTATTGTTGAATCTTCTCTATTTTATTATCTTTATTTTAAAATTTTTTGGAGAATGTTTAACCCTATTTAAAAATTTTCATCTCCATTTTAATCTTGGATATTTATTTTATTCTCTGTTTTGAGTATTTTGGACTTTAAAAATACCATAACCATTAGCAGAAATATAGAAAAATCATAAAAAACATTAGAAAAATAAATAAACATAAAAATATTTTATTTCCTGTATTTTGGATATTTTTGCGTACTTTTATCTCTCTCTTACTTCCCTTGTGTATATATCCTTTATATAACTTTATATTTATTTTAAAAAGAAAGGAATATAAAACAGAAAATATAAATAGAAAATAAAAAATAAAAAGTTAAAAGCAAACTCAAAATAAAAAATTAAAAATTAAAAAATTAAAATTAAAAAATAAAATTAAAAACCACAAAAAATAGCACATATAGACAAACACATCACAGTCAATTTTTAGCAATAGTTTGCCCTGATCTACCTCTTGTTCCCTGTGTTCGACCTCTACATACTTGCACCTATATACATCCTTATTGTAGAGTTATAATAAATTTTAACTCCGCACATTTACTTCCATTGCTTGATTTATCTGTTGTGAGTTAATTGTTGTCTTAATCCGGATTTCGTGTGGTCGATTCAGCGATTGAGTTCCCACCTTGTGTGCAACTTAAGACCACTAGATTTTTGGGTTAAACAAAGGGGAGTCGTAGGATTGACTAAGATCGTGTGGGTGAGGTTAAAGTGCGAGGGAGCGAATGAGATTTCATCAAGAGCGGTGATCGGACGCTTGTGGGAAAGGCAGTGATGGAGGACGGAGATGGAGGTGGGGGAGGCTTGATCCAAGTACGAAATGAAGCCCGATGGCAAGAAGAGGGGTCGGTCGTGTGGCATCTCTAGAGAGTGCCATGTGGCCTCTCCAGGAAAAATAATAAATAGAAAAATAAAGAAAAATCGAAAAGAAATAGTTAAAGGTAAAATTAGGAAAAAATCAAAACATGAAAGTTGTAGATCTCGATGAGATATACAAGTTTCATGTTGGACAAAAAGCCATAAGAGGGCATTTGCAAAAAGTGTACTTTTTGGTGCATCTTTAAAGGGTAAAAACACAGCCTTTTTGGGTTTGAGATTTTTTTGTTATTTTTTTATTTCTTTTAAAAGTCAGGACAATTATAGACTATTAACTAATCTAATTTTAGGGATTTTTAATAAGAATTAAAAACCAAGAAAATAGTAGCAATTAAGTACAATAAATATAGTGTTAATTATACATATAATCTATACAATATAATATAGGTTAAGAACAATGAATTATCAGTGGTTTTTATTGAATTTTTTAGGCAAGGAGATTACTTATTTGATTTTATTATGATGAATGTGAGATTCACCACTGATGCAGTGAGGTCACATGATTGCTTACACATCATGTTAGTTGAGACCACATGAGCGTAATTACCCAACCCATGACTTGGAGTTGGAGGCAGTTGTATACGCCTTGAAGATCTGACATCACTATCTTTATGGGATGAATATCGATATTTTCACTTATTACAAGAGTTTGAAGTACATATTTGATCATAAAGAGTTGAACATAAGACAACACCAGTGGCTTGATCTACTGAAGGATTACAATTACACGATCTCTTGCCATCATGGTAAGGGAAACATGGTGGTTAACGTGCTTAGCAAGAGAGCTCATGTTGAGGGTATGGCAAACTAGCAATACACGTGAGATATGCCCGCAACTTTGATTGTTTGGCATCCTTAGGAGAGTGCATCCATATCTATTGCCGTACCTCCGTGATTCAACAGTCTTTGGGATTACATTGTAGAAGGACAGAGGACAGATCCTTGCATTCGAGACATATATGCATGCCATCAAGGATGAATGTAATGACTTTGTAGTGATAGAGTTTATTCTGTAGAAGATTGTCTAGGTCATTGTGCCCAATGATGAGCAACTACACTGAGATATTCTTGATGAGGCACACAGTTCACTATTATCTATACACCCTGACAACACAAAAATGTATCATGATCTACGTCAACATTTCTGGTGGGATGGAATGAAACACGATGCAATACAGCATGTTAGTAGATGTTTGACATGCCATATGGTCAAGGCAGATCATAGGAAACCACCAGGGTTATGCGAGTCTCTCATCTTTCTCGAGTGGAAGTGGGAGAGTATCTCTATGGATTTCATCACTAGATTGCCGAGGACACCGGGTGGCCATGATGCTATTTGGGTCATTGTTGACAGGTTTACCAAATCATCCCATTTCATACATGTCAGCATGACCTACACTCCATCCAAATTAGCCAGGACTTATGTGCAAATTATCAAGCTACACGGTATACCACGTATGGTGGTGTCTGATAGAGACTCGAGGTTTACATCACACTATTGGCATCAGTTCATGTCAGCACTACATATAGAGCTGAAGACGAGTTCTGCATACCATCTGTAGATCAACGGACAGAGCAAGAGCATCATACAGACGCTTGAGGATTTGTTATGTGCATGCACTCTTGAGTGGAAAGGGTCTTGGAAGGACCATCTGTCGTTGGTATAATTCACATACAACAATACCCATCATTCCAGTATAATCATACCACCATTCGAAACCCTATACGGGCAGACATGACTCACACCTCTTAGTTGATGTGAGGTAGGTGATCATGCTCTTTACTCCATAGATCTCTAGGAGGAGACTGCAAAAGTTTTTGATCTTGTGAGGCAGAAGCTTCTGACAGCACAAAGCCGCAAGAAGAGCTATGTTGGCCATCGAAGAAGAGAATTAGAGTTTCAAGTAATTCGATCATCTCTTAATCCATTTAAATATGACTTATCAATATTCAACTTAATCTCGTATATTGATAAAAATCCTGTAAATACATGTAGGAGATTGAATGTTTCTACAAGTATCTCCCATGAAGGGAGTACAAAGATTTGGTGGGTGTGGTAAACTGGTGCTACGATATATTGAACCGTTTGGTATTTTTGCTCGTATTGGGAAGGCAGCCTACAAAGTATCCCTTCCTCCACACCTTTCTATTATACATGATGTTTTCCATATATCCAACCTGAGGAAATATGTGCACAACCCTCGTCACATCATCGACTACAAGAGTCTTGACGTGGAGACCGATTTGACATACAAGGAGAGGCTGTAGATACTTGAAATTTCTATGAAGAAGCTTCGTAGAAAGGAGATTCGGTCAAGGTATTACGGCACCGACATGGAGTCAAAGAGGCAACATGAGAGACTGAAGCAGATATGCGGACATGATACTTGCAGTCTTCTCTGGTAATCATCAAAACAAGCCTATATAATGGCTTGTTTTCCCTTTTAGGCTTTTATGGTTCCAAAATCCTATGAGGTTTTTATGGATAGATAAAATTCAAACAAGACATGTAGTGACCTTTACTCGACTCTCAAGGATGAGACTCCCTTTGAGGCTTTTATATTTGTGACATCTGTATCCGAATAATCTGAATCTGACTCGATTAAGGGTTTGCATGATCAACTAGTATTCAAATAATATTTTATGAACCAGATCGATCCATTGATCATAGATCGAAATTCGTTTGCATCATAATATGTGTCATAGAAAAGGCCACAACTCAAAATCGAAAACAATACAACAAATCGATACATTAGAATATCTGTCTCGATGAAATAACATCAACAAAATCGACCGTTCATCGATCGGAGGTCATTTGATAATTTAAAATTGTAAAATTAAATCAAAAAAATCAAGACCATATTTCGTCAATTTCTGTATCCATCTTGGATCAGAAAAGTATGAATTTATATTGTTAGATTATCATGCAAAGACATTCAAAATGATATATTGTGCACCGAAATCGGAAATTCGAGGCGTGAATATAGTAGACTTTGATATCTCAAATAAATGAGAGGAAAATAGTTTAAAAATGAAAGTTTCTGTACAAGTACAACAGACTGTATAGATATCAGCTCCCTCCCATTTGGCACCAATTTTTCCTTTCCACTTGGCTCCCCTTTCTCTCCTACTTTTCAAACACAAAAGGTCTCCAACCCCTTATTTATATCTCCAAAGACCGTTATTCTGTTCTCAAATCTTTCAAATTCCGAACCCCATTTTCTCTCTTTTTCTCTTCTATTTTTCTAGCGAAGGGCATCTCTAGCCTTCTCCATCACTTCTGCTGGAGTCTTGCTATTCGTGAAGACCGCATACTACTGTCGAAGCAGTTGGAGCCTCTTCAGGAGCTATTGCTCCCCAATCTGGAACTAGCTGCTCTTCCATTTGGAAGCTTAAGCTGCAGCTCCAGCAAATATGTTGTTGTTGTATGCTACTCCAGAAGCTTGAAGTTGTTGTCCCTCTCCCTTGTTGCATATCCAAGTAGCTAGAGAAGCAACCAATCTGCTGCTCCAATTGGAATTGTTGCATCCAAAGGTACAGTCCTATTCCCCTCCTCTTTAATGCCATGCATGTAAAAATCAGCCCTCCCACTTGATGCCATACATGTAATTGCTACATATTTTAAGCCCTATTTAAAGGTGACACTCTTTTATAGTTAAAATTTGCTAGTTTTAAAATAATGGATTGAATTGTGACCAATTAAATTAAGTTTTGTAGTAGGTCATACATTATATATATATATAATTGAGATCTAAATTAGTGTCTATATAATTACACTAATTCAATATTAACAAAAAACATTATGGTCTCCAGGTCCATGTTTATCGAGATGCATTTAAAAAAAGTGATGAAATGAAGGACTTTAAAATCAACCATTTAAAAGTATTTTAGCTGAATATGCTAATTTTATCAATATATAATGAATGAGATTAGTCAAGTGTACTCAACGTCATGGATACATCTAAGAATGTTGGTTTAGGCCCTTGAGATCTCTTTTGTCCAGTGTAATATTCAAGGTGAGTGTTGTGAAACTGATTCGAATTCAACTCATATGGATCAAGTTTCATCTATTGAGTTGATGAAGCAGCTGCATGCAAGCACTCACACACTAGTTTAAGTCATGATGCTTCTTATTAGTAAGGTCTAAAAGACATAATTCCAATACCAATTTGGGTCGTTAATAAAAATATGAAAATGTTATATATGGAAAACTATGGGGTTATGGGTGGTCAAGAGATTTTAATACATAATAGATTGAAAATTAAAATTTCATGCAAGTAGCTTGTCAAATTTAAAAATCAAAACTTATGTACTTATATTCTTTTGAAACCACTGAATTACCTGTTATTTTTAATATGCTTGATTGTATTCAACAATTGTTGGTATTTCTATTGTTCCTATCATGTATGACAGGAAAGGCGTCTGCATCACACTAGACCGACAATTGACTCCGAAATTCGATAGATACTCTTGACGATACATATGTTATAGTTTTTATTAAGGATAACGTAAAATTATTTTCTTTCTCTTATGTTACATCTTGGGTTACACATACAATTGTCATTTTCTTCCGTCATGTGTGTGTGTATGAGGCCGGGGAAGCTGTTTTGAGTAACAGCCAAGATAGTTGTTACACAAGGCAGTTTCCCCAATATTTTTATTTTTTTCAAAATTACACCATATATATTCATCTATGTATCCCTCCTACATGTCATTCAAATTTCGTGAGAAATGGAGACTCCTATGCCCTCCATCTAGAACAGGTAGATTACAACAAATTTCAGACCATTAAAAATTACTTGTTCTAGATGGAGGGTTAGGAGTCTTTGTTTCTCATAAAATCTGAATGACATGTAGGAGGGATATGTAGATGAATACATGATGGAATTTTTGAAAAAAATAAAAAATATTGGGGAAACTGCCTTGTAAAACAACCATCTTGGTTGTTACTCAAAACAGCTTCCCTTTTCTCTCTCTCTCTCTCTCTCTCTCTCTCTCTCTCTTTCTTTATATATATATATATGGAAATTAATACAATGAAAATTGGTGACTGATGAATCCACAATTCATCATCTTTATTCTATCATTTTGGCCTCAAAAACCCTAGCAAATGCCTGTAAATACACGTAAATACATCATCTTAGCATTCATGCATGTACATGTAAATAGTGTATAAAATACTGTAATTAAAGCCAAAATTATAGAATAAATAAAAGAAAAGAAAAAGAATAAAATATTGTAAATATTTTATGAACCAAAACCCCGAGACCTAGGCATCTTGATGAATAGGTCAACAAGAAATAAAGTAGGGGGAGATAAGGGTCAGATACCTATACTATTCCATTCATTCTTTATTCATTTTGGGACCTATTTTTGGTTCCACTTTTTATACCTCAAATAAAGCAACTTTGTACATGAAAGTTGTAGATAATTTAATAAAGAAAAATACAAAATTGAGTTCACTGAAAAATAATTTACAGATAAAAAGTTATGGTCTGAATAAAAATCGAGAATCCCAACTTCCCAGACCCGTATCTCACAACTGAAAACTCCAAATGCAGCAAACTCACCTTTAATTGTTTATAGAATAAAATAATCTATTTAATGGCGATGATTTTCGCATTTGGCGGAGCTACGGTTTGAAAGTTGAGTTTTGGACCCTCATTGTATACTTGTACAGATTAAAATGTTCAATTTATTATTTATTCATTATTTTTGTGTTTTTGTATTTTTATAATTTTGTAAATATTTGTTATAATAATTGTGTACATTAAAATCAAAAGAAAAACACAAAATAAATACAAAATAAAAATGTATGTGTATACAATACATAGGTATAGAACCTATACTTATGCTTATACAAAACATACTTATATTTTATTAAATACACAAAACACAGCAATAAAATAAAATAAAAATATATTTGTTTATATAAAAGTATTTTATAATTTTATAAAATAATAAATAAAAATAATAAAATTAAAATACACAAAATAAAAATAAAGGAATAAAATATATAGGTAATATACCTATATAGGGTATAAAAAGTAACTTGTAAAAATATATCTCATAAAAATAATTAAAAATCATAATAAAATACTACATAAAATAATAAATATTTTTTATTTTATAACCAAAATTTAATTTGTTCTTTTTCTATTTTTAAAATATTTTCTAAATCTTTTTTGCAGGGTTTTTCCTGGTTGGTCCACGTGGACCAACCAGGAGGCAGTCAGCGTTGACCCCGGGTCAACTGCTGCCTTCCCCGCCTGCCCTTCTGTCAGATCTAGGTTTTCACCCATTTTGTCGATTTCTTTAGGTCATGCCTTGCATTTTTTCGTGATGAAGTCTTCACGACTTTTCTTCCTCGTTATATGGTGATTCACGTCCAAGTGAAACCTTGGACTTTGGATCACTGAGGCAAGCAGGGCGCCTTGGTCTTTGGAGCACATCAGTCTCTGAGTCAAACCAAATATATGGGGCACCCAACTTTCCATTCGAATTTGAACACCTTCGGTCCACCCTTCCTCGCTCCTCTCGTGCTCCAAGCACTCCTGGAGGTGACAGCTCCAGCGCCGTGCATCCAGCCAGGGCGAAGGAAGTCAGAGGCGTCTCCACCACCTCCCCCAACTCCGACGGTTGAGGTACCCTCCCTCTGGTCGTTGACTGTCGAGGATGCCACTTCACTTATTTATTTTTAGTGCATTTGCTTCGCCATAGATTTAGGATCAAAAACCCCCCAAAAAATTCCAAGTTCCATCACGTGAATCGCTCAATCCATTCATCTCGCCGGAGCAGAACTCCGGCCGAGCACCGCCCCATCATTTTGCGCCGCCTTTTCGCCACCGCGGGGTCCAGGCAACTTGCCCTGGACCCTCTCACTTTGTTTTGTAGGTCAAACACCGTTGACTCGAGCCTGGGAGCCATTTTGATACTCGTCGGAGCTCGGCCGAGCTCTACAGCTCTACCACCCTCTCGTGAACGCCTCGGCCACCGCCGAGCTCTTTTGAAGCCCCCAGGAGGAAGACGAGACCTCAGGGAACCTCCAGTCCCATTTTGAAGCCAAGAACGCCACCGGAGGAGGAGCAGCACCTCGGAGAAGCTCGGCTCGCCGGAGTTCTTCCGCAGTTCTTGCTCCAGTCTTCGCCGCCCCTGGATCGAGGCAGAGGCCCAAACGCTACAGTTGTCGTTGGATCTAGGCCTCTCATCACCGTCCGATCGCTCGGCCAGATCTAATCGCAGCCACAGAAGACGAAGCGGCATCGCGCGTTGAGGGAGCGCCACGCGTCAAGTGAACGGCTCTCAGCCGTTCGATCTCCCTTGCGAGGGGATTTTGCAAGTATACCCCTCGATCTTTTGTAATTGTATTTTAGTACTGAAACTTTAATTAGTAGTTTAAAATTTTTGTAAAATTTACAAATAGGCCCTCGGACTTTAGATATTTACACATAGGTCCTCTGCCACGTCACCTCACGTAGCCTGTTCACGTGAGGTGTGGGCATTTTGCATAGAGGCCCTCGACCTTTAATTTATTTCGTTTAAGTTCGCTAAATTTTGTATTAAGTGATAACTTTTTGGGAAATTTGCAAGTGAGCCCTTGGAGATTTTTGATATTACGGATAGGTCCCTGCCAGGCGCGTGCAAGTCACGCGCCCTGGTGGGTCTTTTACACCGATACCCCTGCGGGTTTGAGGATTTGTAATTGGTCCATAAATTTGAATATTAAGTGTTATGACTTGTGGAAAATTTCTTGTATGCCCCTTGACTTTTGTGTATTTGCATATATACCCCTGCTAGGTTGTGACATTTTTGTGAACTTGTCTGATTTATTTAAGGCATCATTTGAACTTGAAAAATTCCACAAAAATCACACTAAGCTCCTATTCACTTACACTTTCACGCCATATTTTTATTTTTTTGATTTTATTTCATTTTTATATTAATAAAATAAAAAACTCCACATTTCAGTACTGTCTTGTTTAGAAAATACCAAAAAAATAGTAAAATACCTCGAAAAATTCCAAAACAATTACCTACTGTGTATTTTAACCTATTATAGTGTAAATCCAAATATCACAAAAAATTTCAAAAGAAAAACCTTAAAAATCAGAAAATACTTAAAAACTTCCAAAAATTCTAAAAAATCATAGAAAACTCCAAAAAATACAAACTCAGTTTCTGTTTCTTCCTTATTTTATTCTCTTTGTTTTAAAACTTATTTGGGAAAATTTTGAACTCATTTGACATTTTTCCTTTCCACTTTAGTCTCAGCCAGATTGTTGATTCATTGTATTCTTGATTTCAGTTTTTAAAAATACCAAAAACTTTTTGAAAATATCCAAAAATCACAAAAACAGTAAAAAACCATAAAAATAGCAAAAAGAGTTTATTTCTGAATTTTCGAGTATTTTTGCATATTTTTATAAATATTCTACCGTCTCTTTTATTACATAGTTTATATATTTCAATATTAAAAAAATAAGAAAAAATATAAATTGTAAAATTGTAAAAATCAGAAAATTAAAAATCAAATACAAAATTAAAAATTAAATAAAAAAATTTAAAATAAATTTAAAACCCACAAAAATCTTTGCTTTGCATAGTTTAGACAACACTTCACACTCACGCACACACACACACACACTTGCTTGATCTACCCTGTTTTGCTCCATGTGTTCGAACTCTCTACGTACTTGCTTGCTATACACCATTTATGTAGAGTTAAAAATAAATTTTAACTTCACATTTATTTCTTATTACTTGATCTATAGTGTGGGTTAATTGTTGATTAAATCCATATTTTAATTGGTCAACTCTTCGACTGTGTTCTCGCCTTGTGAGGAATACAAGACCAATTAATTTTTGGGTTTATCAAATGACGCCGTTGCCGGGGAGCAACAACGAGTAGATCATCATTTTTGCTTGATTGTGTTTGGTTGTCTACCATTGCTTCATTTTATCTCTCTTGCATTTTTGATAGATATTGTTGAGCTTTTCTGACCATCTCTTTGTGTCTTCTTGTGAGGGATCGCGGAGCGAGGCGGATCGCCTAGGGGATCCGGAGCAACCACGTGAAGCGGAGCCGGCTTTTCTTAAGCCAAGCTAGCAGGAGAGAGCAGGAGGATTGAGAGAGTGATTAGATTAGTTTGTACTTTATTTTGTGAGAGGGTGATTATTAATTTGTAATAATACAGGACTTGGACACTTGAACTTCTGGGCCCAGTTTCCAAGTGTTTGTTCATTTGGGGGCTCACCGCGGATTTTGACGAGTTTTTCACCGCTGTCATTTTCCGGTTTTGATTTCATTTTCAATTTCTTTGTGGATTGAGCCCTTAGTTCTAGACTTTTGCTTGATCGATTAGATTAGGTCCAAACACACTAATAACCTTTGCATGCACCTATAGATCGTATTTGGACTTAGTTTAATTAAATAGTTAACTCATCTTCTTAGATCCGTCGCGCCGCGAGCCCTCCCCATCAAGCGCTACTCCTGAACTCGATGTGTCGAGAAGAGGAGGGGGGGATCTAGACCGGACTCTTAGGATCGAGGATTGGTGATTAACTTGTGGTTCTTAACGCTAGCAATTGCCTGCTTAGGACGATTTCTGCATTGCATACCGACATGTAGATTAGGTTTATAAATTTCTGTCTTGCATCCCGCATGGAGAGAGCTGGGATTCGCTATAAGTCTTCTTACTTTGCATCCATCATTTAGGCACAAAGGTGAGATTTCCACCTTGGTGTCGACTTGCACGACTTTTCCGACTCTATTCTCCCTCTGTTTTTGGATAAAGTAGGATCAAGAAAATACAAAAACCGTTAGGCGCTTGTTTGAATCTACTCAAAAGAAGCGATAACACCAAAAAAATTAAAAAAGGGACTGCTAAGAAAACTTTGACCTAAATAAAACTTGTAATTGGATTAATTGTTTGGGGAGAGTCACACCCTCACTTGTTTTCAGGTTGCATGGGAAGGTCTCCTTCCAAGTGAGTTGAGTGCTTCGTAAGGATTAGAGCCCAAAACCCAGTCTGTGGTTGCCTTGTGTATCGCCTGGATTTCCGAAGTATTGGCGCTTCTATCGTACGTGGACGAGTAGGGCTTGGTCAACAGTGGTGACTCTCTATTGTGTAGAGCATCGACCTTGTCTGAAGTATCGAGCCTAGGCCACGCCTTCACGGGGGTGTCTGTCTCATCGTCTCGCGTCCGAGTAGGTTCTTGCACGCTTACGGGTGATTCCGTTGCGAGCGAGTTCCGAAGTATCGGTTTCGCCTATTGGCTTCCTTTCTCTATTTCTTTGGCTGAGTAGGGATCCAGGAAGGGGTTACAAGGACTTTAAAAAGTGCAGACTACAGGTTACAAAGGAGGAGGACAAGTACGGGATACTTTTCTGGCAATACTCTCGCTCCTATAGGCGTAGCGCTCTAAGGACTCGTTAAAAGATAAATGCCTGAATTCATTTAAAAGTTACAAAGATAAAAACTGAACCCTTACGGCTTCACGTGTTGAGTTGGTGAATCCCCTTGCTTTATGTTTGATTGCTAGTTGATTTTAGGTCAAGATCAAAAACACCGCACAATCGTACACAATTTTTCCCTCTTCTTCCTCATATCTCAACCTTCTTCTTCTCAAATAATCAAGATGATGGGATGGAGATCTCTTAGGCCGACCTTGTCAGCACCGCTATCCAGCACTCCTCCTCATTCATCTAGGGCAACCTCGGAGAGTCCGCTCTCCGAGCCTGAGTTCACATCCACCCTGTTCCCCCTCGACCATCCTTCTCATTCCCCTTCTATCAGTCCAAGAGTCTCAGAATTCAGTGCATCGCAGAGCTCAGAACATTTGACGGCACCTGAGATGGGTTCGTTTGCTTTTTCAGAGAACCCAGACATGGCTGACAGAGGAGAGCATCCTGATGATCATGAGCACCCGCCATTCTTCATTGATCAAGCCGCCATCAACAATTCACTTCTAGCATCCCTGGAAACCATGTTGAGGCAGATCCGAGACCAGGGAACCTTCATGGGTGATCTCATGAGAGAAATAGCACAGATGCGAGAAAACCGACCTGGGGCCGGTGGCGGTGGTGGAGGAGGAGATGGACCTGATGCAAGAGGAGGTGATCCCGACGCTGAGAGACCGCCACAGACTATCATGAGGGAATTGCACAATCCCGCAGCATCCCTCACTCATCGTTGGATCAGACTTCTGCATATCCATGGAGATTTCGAGCTTCAGCCCCATACCATTCAGCTTCTACCCAAATTCCATGGGTTGCCGACCGAAGAGCCACACCTCCACCTCCAAGAGTTTGAAATGATCTGTAGCATAATCCATGATAGGCTGATGACCGAGGACACTATCAAGATGATCGCCTTCCCTTTTTCCTTGGTTGACAGAGCCGCATACTGGCTCAAACATTTGGGGCGATTCATCGATACTTGGGCAGATCTCCGGACCGCGTATTTAAAGAAGTACTACCCGCTCGGCCGGACGAATGCAGCTAGAGCCATGATCAGCAACTTCGTCATGATTCCGAATGAACAATTCCATGAAGCCTGGGATCGATTCAGAGAGCTCATTGACCGGTGTCCACATCACGATATCTCCAAGCCCAATCTACTGCAGAGTTTCTTTTGTGGGCTGACACCGGAGCTGCAGGGGCTTGTCAACGCCTCTTGCGCTAGGTCCTATTTTTCCAAGGGTGAGGATGACGTTTGGGACATCTATGAAGGCATGGCAGAGAACTCAACCGTCATGGCCCAAGCCCGTGTTTATACACAGCAGAAGCCCCATAAGGAGCGGTATCATTCCAAAGGATCGCCCGCATCGATGCCGGTCCTAACACGTCGTCGGCAGCCGCAGCCCAATCAGAATCAGCTGCAGCTGACATGGGCATAATCAGTGAGAAACTGGTCCGTCTCGAGATCCTCGAGAAAAAGTAGATGCAAGGCATGGACCAGATGGACCAGATTGCCAAGACGATGAGTGACCTAAAGACGCAGATCCTTTGCGTCCAGGAGGCACAGATATCTTCCCAGCAGCCTCCCAGGTCACGTGCTGATCCAAGCAGTAGCAATGCATCCCAACCCTCTGCCTCGTACCGCCAGATCAACCACATCCAGGCAGAGCCGGTCCCATTGCTACAGTACTATCCAGCGCAGCTGCCATCTCAGGACACTCAGATGGTGGTCTATCAGCCGGAGCAGCCACTGGCAGTTCTTCCTCCACCCTCCTTCGAGCAGGAACCATTGATGGAAGTCAATGGGATTTGGTACGACCGATACCCTCAGCCCGGGATTCGTCGTGATCACCCCGGATTCCGTTGGGGGCAACGGTGGCTCCTCATCTCAGCAGCAGAATCCAGCTCAAGGACAGCAGAGCAGCCAGCAACCACATCAGCAGCAGCAACCCCAATACACCCAGTAGCATTACCAACAGGGTCCTCATCCCGCCTATCAGGGACAGTAGTGGAGGCAGCGTCAACAGCCTCAGCAGTCATATCCCCAGCCGACCCAGAACTATCCATACCAGCAGCAGCAGCAACAGCCTCATTTCCCGCAAGGGAACCCATCTGGTTCTCAAGCCCCTATTTTTGAGAACCCAGCTCTCAATGATCTTGCCCGCTTGCTTTCCGAACAGCGAGCATCCTTCAGGCAAGAAATGGATGAATTCCGGCAGGAGATGAGGGAAATCATCAAAGGCAAGGCCGCCATACCCGCTCAGATTGAACCTAACCCGAATAATCTGAAAAGGAAGTCTGAGCAGGTAGAGTTTACAGAGGATACCTCTCCTAGTGACTATTTGAGTGACATATCTTCTTCTTTGTATGATGCTGATTTTGTGACTACTAGGAGCGGTAGGATGCCAGCCGACGGCGCCTCATCTGAGCGAGAGCCACATGTTGAATCCAGAGCGCCAGATGAGCCAGGTAGCGGTGCTGATGCCGCAAATGACGACATTGATGACGGTGGTGCTGAAGCCGCCAAGGATGGAGATCCCGACGACGGTGCTGAAGCCGTCGTGATACCAGATGCAGACGGTGGTGCTGATGCCACCATTTTGGATGCCGAGCCAGAGCGCGGTGTTGATGCCGCAGAGACAGGTGCCGGTGGTGGTACCGAGTCCACTACATCTACTTTTGTTGAGCTTCCCTCTGTGATGTTACCACCTTTTGTATCTATGGACTGTGGTAACAAGAAAAACGAGCATATGAATAAAGGAAAGGTTTCTATTCAAATTGCGGATCCATATGTGTTGAATGATGATGATTGTATGGATTCTAATCCTTCACAGGCACAGGGACCTATTCCTAGTCCTCCATCTGAGGAGGCCCCTACTATCCCCTTCCCTGAAGCACTCCGCTTGGCGAAGGGGAATAAAAAAGAAAATCCTAAAAAGACCCAACAGGTAGAGATCAGCAACCAGATGATTGATAGATTCCACATTCAGCTGACTCTACGAGAAGCACTTGAGCACATCCCCTTCCTCAAAAAGAACTTGAAAGAGGAAACTATAATCCGCAGGAAGAGGAGGTATAGAGATCAGATCCATGTGCTCACCCATTACACTTGCTGCACCATTCAGAACACATTGCCAGCCAAGAGACTTGATACAGGAGCTTCCTATGTCAGATGTGAGATTCAAGAGCAGCAGTTCGATCGTACTCTATTAGACAGTGGCTCTTCTATTAACCTTCTTCCGGCAGCCTTACTTGGCCGATTCGAGTTTGGTCCTCTTCTTCGGAGCAGGATGGTCCTTCAGTTTGCTGATAGGTCGATTAAGAGGCCGAAGGGGTTATTGAAAGACGTGGTCATTACCATTCAGGGCCTGAAATTCCCCGTGAACTTCGTTGTGTTGGACATGGAAACACCTGAATCGGTAACTGATACCCCCATCATACTTGGACGCCCATTCTTGGCCACAACCAAGGCGGTGACCGATCATGATAGCGAGAAGGTATGCTTTCGCGTAAAGGGTGAAACCATACAAATAGAGACGATCGATGAGACCAGAGCGAGAGAATTAACATGCTCAGAGCAGTCCAGCGAAGCCACGCAGATGACAGAGGACGAGCTAGACATCCGCCAGGAGTGCGACTTTGTGATGACAGATGATGAATCAATTTGGACAGATCCCGTGGCACAGACCCTCGCCTTGCCTAAAGATTCCCTATATTTAAAGCTTATGGCAGTTGAGAGCCTGGAGAGCACACTCCTGGATGAAGATACAGTTGAGGCTGGCAGTGTTGGGACGAGTGGTGATGATTTTCAATCCTGTTCTTCTTCTTCAGACCCCTCGGACTCAGACATTGATTGGGATGACTTTGATGAATATCTACCTTGTCTGATTCCTTCTGAGCCAACAACCATGATAGAGTGCGAGCCAGTGCAGTGTATTGAGGATTCAGCAGGCCACCCTTCGTCAGAGATTCATGCAGAGCGAGAGTTCTCCCATGCAGACCTGGTCGCCTTCACACAGACATATCAGAAGCCAGATCTGCCACCTCCCAGTTGTCCAGAACGGAAGCCTCTGCCGCAGTCGCTGAAGTATAAATTCCTTGCGGGTGAGCCAGATATGCACCCAGTCATTATCTCAGCAGATTTGACTGGAGAACAACAATCTCGTCTGATGGAGGTTCTTGAAAGAAACTGCAAGGCAATAGGATGGAGTATAGCTGATCTCCAGGGGATTAGTCCGTCTCTGTTCTCTCACCACATCTATCTTGAGGAGGACGCTAGGCCGTCGCGTGAGTTCCAGCGATGGCTAAACCCGAATCTTCGAGATGTAGTCATGAAAGAAATATCGAGGTGGTGGAGCGCCGATTTTATCTACCCCATCTCCAACTCCAAGTGGGTTAGTCCATTACATGTGATGCCCAAGAAGATGGGCATCACTATAGTTGTAAATGAGTCTGGAGAGGAGATCGCTACCCGAGTACCCACTTCTTGGAGGGTTTGTGTGGACTACAGACGATTGAATAAGGCCACCAAGAAGGATCATTTCCCGCTGCCCTTCATTGATCAGATTATCGAGCGACTAGCTGGGAAGAGTCATTATTGTTTCCTTGACGGGTACTCCGGATACAATCAAGTGGCCATTGTGCCCGAAGACCAGGAGAAAATGACATTCACCTGTCCGTTTGGGACTTATGCTTTCAGATGGATGCCCTTTGGTCTATGCAACGCTCCGACGACATTCCAAAGGTTCATGTTGTCCATATTCTTGGACATGGTGGGTGACTATTTAGAGGTCTTCATGGATGACTTCTCGGTCTACGGCGAAGGGTTCGATGCTTGTCTTGACTGCCTAGACCGTGTGCTTCAACGTTGCATTGAGGTCAACCTTGTATTGCCTTGGGAGAAGAATCACTTCATGGTGACTCAAGGGACAGTCCTTGGTCATATCGTCTCCAACAGGGGCATGGAGGTCGACCCGGCCAAGGTGGATATCATTAGAAAACTCAATCCACCGTTCAATCTGCGTCAGTTGTGGTCTTTTCTGGGGCTTGTCGGTTTCTATCGACGGTTCATTCAGGACTTCAGTTGTATTGCCCGACCGCTTACTGATCTGCTGACGAAAGACACCGAGTTCGTTGTCAATGATAAGTGTCTTGCGTCTTTTGAGACTCTCAAAGGTATGGTTGTTTCAGCTCCTGTCCTCCAGCCACCTGATTGGTCTCTCCCATTCGAGATCATGACGGATGCTTCAGATTTTGCTGTTGAGGATGTGCTTGGACAGAGGAGGGATGGTTTACCGTTTGCCATTCACTACGCCAGCCGAACTTTGGATGCCTCTCAGCGAAATTACACTGTGACTGAAAAAGAGATGCTGTCTGTAGTCTTTGCTTTGGATAAGTATCGATCTTATATTCTCGGATCTAGAGTGACAATTTACACCGATCACACTGCCATCCGGTACTTAATGGCCAAGAAGGATGCCAAAGCACGTCTTACCAGATGGATCCTTCTACTCCAGGAATTTGATATTGAGATTAAGGACAAGCCTGGAGTCAAGAATGTGGTGGCGGATCATCTCTCCAGATTGGAGAATCTTGAGGAATCTGAGCCCAGCGCACCTATCACAGAGACGTTTCCAGATGAGGCGATCTTGGCTATCACCTCGCTCCCGTGGTATGCCGACATTGTGAACTATCTTGTTGCCAAGACGGTCCCACAAGGTTGGCCCATACAAAAACTCGAGACCTTCCTAGCGAAGGCCAAGTTTTACCATTGGGAGGATCCCATCCTTTATCATGAGGGAGAGGACAACATCTGGAGGAGGTGCATTCCTCAAGAAGAGCAGCATAGCGTCCTCACATACCGCCACAAGCTTGAGGCAGGAGGACATCATTCTAGAAAAAGGACAACACAGAAGGTGCTTCAATCTGGCCTATGGTGGCCTACTCTCTTCAAGGATTCTGATGAGTTCGTGAAGAGATGTACTGACTGTCAGAAGATGGTAACCTGCGGACAGAGAGACATGATGCCCATGCAACCCATTCACTTTTGTGAGGTTTTTGATGCATGGGGGATTGATTTCATGGGCCCATTTCCTAAGAGTCAGGGATTCGAGCATATTTTGCTCGTTGTATATTATGTCAGCCGATGGGTTGAGGCCATCCCCGCCCGAGCCGCAGATGCTAAAACTGTATGCAAATTTTTGAGGTAAAATATCATTTCACGGTTCGGGGTACCTAGAGTCGTGATTTCAGACGGGGGGTTTTATTTCATCAATGACAAGGTTAGGGCCCTTGCAGACGAGTTCGGCATTGACCATCGGGTTGCCACACCGTATCACCCTCAGACTAATGGTCTTGCCGAAGTATCGAACCGGGAGATAAAAACTATCTTGCAGAAGGTTGTCCGCCCAAACTGAAAGGATTGGTCACAGCTTTTGGACTCGGTCTTGTGGGCCTATCGGACTTCCTTCAAGAATCCATTGGGGACATCTCCCTTTCGACTCATCTACGACAAGCTGTGCCATTTGCCAGTGGAAATCAAGCATAAATCTTTTTGGGCAGTCACTGAGTTATTGTTAGATCCCGAGAGTATAGGAGAACAAAGAAGAGCAGAGTTGGCAAGCCTGGAAGAACTGAGAGATACGTCCTTTTCTAGCAGCCTACAGTATAAAGAGAAAGTGAAGACATGGCATGATTCCCACATCAGCCATAAACAGTTCGAGCCAGACCAGAGAGTATGGTTGTTTGATTCCAGGTTGAAATTATTTAGGGAAATTACAGAGCAAGTGGAAAGGTCCGTATGTGGTCAGGAAGGTACATGACAATGACAGTGTTGACATATCTGAACCGTCATCTTCCTCTACCTTTCGTGTCAATGGTCAACGCCTGAAGCTATATCTAGATCATGACCCACCGACCATTGATGTTGCCCCCATTCTTCTGGTATGAGATGTGTTCTTTGACTCATATCATCTGCATCTCATACATGGTGATCAATTCCATCGTCCACTGTACAGATCCATCTGTCCATATCTTCTTTCAGTTGTTGATATCTTTTTATCTTTTCTTCTTTTCCTCTTCTATATTCTTCATCTACCGAAAATGTGCCGCCCCTTGTAGACAGTTTTCCATACTTAGGACGTACTTTGTCCTAAGTATAGGGGGGTGTGCACCCCGAGTGATTCTATTCTTTTCGATCCTCTCCATTGTCTCCTCTTCTTGTCTATACTTAGGGATATCTTACCCTAAGTATAGGGGGAGACAATCTGAGTACGATCTGTTCATTCCCACCCTTGACTCTCCCTGCTTTGTGTACAGTCTGCTATACTTAGGATTATTTGATCCTAAGTATAGGGGGGACGGTCAACTTCTCATTCGTTCATTTATTCCTTTATTCTTTAGACTTGCTTATACTTAGTACGAGTTCTGTCTTCTCTTTTCTCTTCGATCTATGAGGACATAGCTCAAGCTAAGTATAGGGGGGTCGTATATACTCTATATATACTTTAGCCATAACTCGTACTTTCGTATTTTCTTAATAATATGGCTAATAATTCACTAAAAACCCTAATAAGAAGATGTGATTATTCCTCAAATGCTTTGTGTATTTACTGATTAATAAATCAGGTGAAAATAATTTTTGCAAAATGTTTGAAAAATAGTTTGAAAATCTTTGTGAAAAATCTTTTGAAAACTATTTGGAAAACATTTTGTTACATGTTTTCAACCTTGTAAAAACATTTTGATTGTAAAAATATTTTCTTTGTGTGAAATAAAATGTTTGAAAAAATGATTTGCAAATGGCTTGAAAAATGGTTGCAATAATAGTTGAAAAATCTATATATACTGTTTTGAAAACCTTTGCAAAAATGATTTTCAAATGTGTGTACATGATTGTAAAATGATTTTAAAAATTACTTTGGACTAGAGTTTTCAAAAATTCTTTGAAAAACAGGTGTCAAGAAAGTTTGAGGAATATATGAACATCTCACCAAAATCCACTATGTACTTATAAAATTGATCACTTACCCTTGTAAATTCTTAAAACCCACATCTTGTAAATACAAGAAGCATCCCAGTGTAAATATTTGTACCTAGTTTTTAGCCAAATATTTTTGTGTTCAAAAATCCCAGAAACATTTGCAAAAATTAAAATCCAAAAACATCTGAAAAATCTTTTTGAAAAATCTAAAAAATGCATATGCGTCATCATCATCTTTTCAAAAATCCATAAAAAGCTCAAAATCTTTGAAAATTGCATCACAAAAATATTTTCTAAATTTGCATGGCATTCGCATTTTTCAGATTGAGTTTGATGGTTGAACGAGTCTAAGTAAAATTCGAAGATTGGAGCTTGATTGGACCTTAAATCTGCTTAATTAACAGGAACCTTATAGGAACTGCGATTGAGCTACTTCAGGTCTAGTTGACTTAATTCTTTGAGGATCACGGGACTTGGTTCAATGGATTCTTGACTGCCTAAGTAGAGTATTTCGGAGCACACGCACGACTCTTGTTGATAATGACCTAACTTGGACACCTACACCTTTCTCATGGCTCAACTCAGTTGGAGTGGTGAGGGGATTGGATTTGCCGGTATGAGACGCACACAAGTGGAAACATTTGTCCTCCTCTAGGGAGGGAAGTGCACCCCAACCCGTCCAGTGATTAGGAAGTCTAAAGATAGGAGGTTGTGGGTTGCGATAAAGCTTCAAAAGAGGGATAGTCTACTGGCTCAAGAGGAAAAACTCCTTATGTAAATGCTGTTGTAAATAGTATTAAAAAAAGTGTGTTCAGGCATGTACAAAAATAAAAAGCCTGCAAAGTATGTACAAATGTTGTAAAGCCAATAAGCAAGCTTGAGTTCCAAAGTCAAATATGTGAGCATGCAGCAGGATGACTTGACTACACTGGTCTTGCATCCCAGGATAGGTAGCTACACTGGCTACCATCCATTCTTCTCTTCACCCCCTCCTCTTGAGCTGGTTGCCACTTGAATTTAGAAGGGAATACCCCGCTCCTCGAGGATGGAGTTATTGGACTGGAGAATCATTGGGTTGTCGTACTGGAGAAGTCAGTTTCTTTGCCATTCTAGTTGGGGAGATCCACCATCACTTACACTGTACGAGTCAGATTCATAGTCGTAAGGGTTTGCGTATGAATTGAGATATTTCTGACCTGGCTATTGAGGAGACTTGAGCGGAGTTTTGGGATTCTCAAGGACTGTTGGATTTCAAATTCGGTTCTCATTAAGGTTCCGCCCGCACTAAAATTCCAAAGGTCCAAATTAAGCTCCAAACTTTGATTTTGTGAAGACAAGTTTGATAATTAAACTAAATCCAAGTTCTTCTTTTTCTTTTCTTTCTTTTTCCTTTTTGCACTTATTGCATAAGTGTTTGCTAGGGACTATCAAAGGTAAAGTATAGGGAGATGATGAATCCACATTTCATCATCTTTATTCTATCATTTTGGCCTCAAAAACCCTAGCAAATGCCTGTAAATACCCGTAAATACATCATCTTAGCATTCATGCATGTACATGTAAATAGTATATAAAATATTATAATTAAAGCCAAAATTATAGAATAAATAAAAGAAAAGAAAAAGAATAAAATATTGTAAATATTTTATGACCCAAAACCCCGAGACCTAGGCATCTTGATGAATAGGTCAACAAGAAATAAAGTAGGGGGAGATAAGGGTCAGATACCTGTATTATTCCATTCATTCTTTATTCATTTTGGGACCTATTTTTGGTTCCACTTTTTATACCTCAAATAAAGAAACTTTGTACATGAAAGTTGTAGATAATTTAATAAAGAAAAATACAAAATTGAGTTCACTGAAAAATAATTCACAGATAAAAAGTTATGGTCTGAATAAAAATCTAGAATCCCAACTTCCCAAACTCGTATCTCACAACTGAAAACTCCAAATGCTGCAAACTCACCTTTAGTTGTATAGAATAAAATAAGCTATTTAATGGCGGTGGTTTCACATTTGGCGGAGCTACAGTTTGAAAGTTGAGTTTTGGACCTTCATTGTAAACTTGTACAGATTAAAATGTTCAATTTATTATTTATTCATTATTTTTGTGTTTTTATATTTTTATAATTTTGTAAATATTTGTTATAATACTTGTGTACAATAAAATCAAAAGAAAAACACAAAAGAATACAAAATAAAAATGTATGTATATACAATACATAGGGATAGAACCTATACTTATGCCTATACAAAACCTACTTATATTTTATTAAATACACAAAACACATCAATAAAATAAAATAAAAATATATTTGTGTATATAAAAGTATTTTATAATTTTATAAAATAATAACTAAAAATAATAAAATTAAAATACACAAAATAAAAATAAAGGAATAAAATATATATGTAATATACCTATATAGGGTATAAAAAGTAACTTGTAAAAATATATCTCATAAAAATAATTAAAAATCATAATAAAATACTACATATAATAATAAATTTTTTTATTTTATAACCAAAATTTAATTCGTTCTTTTTCTATTTTTAAATTATTTTCTAAATCTTTTTCGCAGGGTTTTTCCTGGTTGGTCCACGTGGACCAACCAGGAGGCAGTCAGCGTTGACCCCGGGTCAACTGCTTGCCTTCCCTGCCTGCCCTTCTGTCAGACCTGGGTTTTCACCCATTTTTGTCGATTTCTTTAGGTCGCACCTTGCATTTTTTCGTGATGAAGTCTTCACGACTTTTCTTCCTCGTTATATGGTGATTCACGTCCAAGTGAAACCTTGGACTTTGGATCACTGAGGCAAGCAGGGCGCCTTGGTCTTTGGAGCACATCAGTCTCTTAGTCAAACCAAATATATGGGGCACCCAACTTTCCATTCGAATTTGAACACCTTCGGTCCACCCTTCCTCGCTCCTCTCGTGCTCCAAGCACTCCTGGAGGTGACAGCTCCAGCGCCGTGCATCCAGCCAAGGCGAAGGAAGTCGGAGGCGTCTCCACCACCTCCCCCAACTTCGGCGGTTGAGGTACCCTCCCTCCGGTCGTTGACTGTCGAGGATGCCACTTCACTCATTTATTTTCAGTGCATTTGCTTCGCCATAGCTTTAGGATCAAAAACCCCAAAAAAATTTCAAGTTCCATCACGTGAATCGCTCAATCCATTCATCTCGCCGAGTGCAACTCCGGTCGAGCACCGCCCCATCATTTTGCGTCGCCTTTTCGCCACTGTGGGGTCTAGGCAATTTGCCCCGGACCCTCTCACTTTGTTTTGCAGGTCAAACACCGTTGACTCGAGCCTGGGTGCCATTTTGATACTCGCCGGAGCTCGGCCGAGCTCTACAGCTCCGCCACCCTCTCGTGAATGCCTCGGCCACCGTCGAGCTCTTTTGAAGCCCCCAGGAGGAAGACGAGACCTCAGGGAACCTCCAACCCCATTTTGAAGCCAAGAACGGCACCGGAGGAGGAGCAGCACCTCAGAGAACCTCGGCTCACCGGAGTTCTTCCGCGGTTCTTGCTCCAATCTTCACCGCCGTTGGATCGAGGTGAAGGCCCAGACGCTACAGCTGCCGTTGGATCTAGGCCTCTCATCACCGTCTGATTGCTCGGCCGTATCTAATAGCAGCCACAGAAGACAAAGCGGCATCGCGCTTCGAGGGAGCGCCATGCGTCAAGTGAACGGCTCTCAGCCGTTCGATCTCCCTTGCAAGGGGATTTTGCAAGTATACCCCTCGATCTTTTGTAATTGTATTTTAGTACTGAAACTTTAATTAGTAGTTTAAAATTTTTGTAAAATTTACAAATAGGCCCTCGAACTTTAGATATTTACAGATAGGTCCTCTGCCACATCACCTCACGTGACCTGTTCACGTGAGGTGTGGGCATTTTGCAGAGAGGCCCTCGGCCTTTAATTTATTTTGTTTTAGTTCGCTAAATTTTGTATTACATGTTAACTTTGCGGGAAATTTGCAAGTGAGCCCCTGGAGGTTTTTGATATTACGGATAGGTCCTACCAGGCGCGTGCAAGTCACGCGCCCTAGTGGGTCTTTTACACCGATACCCCTGCGGGTTTGAGGATTTGTAATTGGTCCATAAATTTTAATATTAAGTGTTATATTTTGTGGAAAATTGCTTGTATGCCCCTGAACTTTTGTGTATTTGCATATATACCCCTACTAGGCTGTGACATTTTTGTGAACTTGTCTGATTTATTTAAGGCATCATTTGAACTTGAAAAATTCCAAAAAAATCAAATTAAGCTCCTGTTCACTTAAACTTTCACGCCATATTTTTAGTTTTTGATTTTATTTCATTTTTATATTTATTAAAAATCAAAAACTCCCCATTTTAGTACTGTCTTGTTTAGAAAATACCAAAACAATAGTAAAATACCTCGAAAAATTCTAAAAAAATCACCTACAGTGTATTTTAACCTATTTTAGTGTCAATCCAAAAATTACTAAAAATTTCAAAAGAAAAACCTAAAAAAATAGAAAATACTTAAAAAATCCAAAAATGCTAAAAATCATAGAAAACTCCAAAAAATACAAACTCGGTTCTTGTTTCTTCCTTATTTTATTCTCTTTGTTTCAAAACTGATTTGGGATAATTTTGAGCTCATTTGACATTTTTCCTTCCCACTTTAGTCTCGACCAGATTGTTGATTCACTGTTTTCTTGATTTCAGTTTTTGAAAATACCAAAAACTTTTTGAAAAATATCCAAAAATCACTAAAATAGTAAAAAACCATAAAAATACCTAAAAGATTTTATTTATGAATTTTTGAGTATTTGTGCATATTTTTATAAATATTCTACCTTCTCTTTTATTACATAGTTTATATATTTCAATAATAAAAAAATAAGAAAAAATATAAATTGTAAAATTGTAAAAATCAGAAAATTAAAAATCAAAATACAAAATTAAAAATTAAATAAAAAATTTTAAAACAAATTAAAAACCCACAAAAATCTTTGCTTTGCATAGTGTAGACAACACTTCACACTCTCACACACACACACATACACACTTGCTTGATCTACCATGTTTTGCTCCCTGTGTTCGAACTCTCTACGTACTTGCTTACTATACACCATTTATGTAGAGTTAAAAATAAATTTTAACTTCACATTTATTTCTTATTGCTTGATCTATAGTGTGGGTTAATTGTTGATTAAATCCATATTTTAATTGGTCAACTCTTCGACTGTGTTCCCGCCTTGTGAGGAATACAAGACCAATTAATTTTTGGGTTTATCAGTGACACATGTTGTTAGTTCTGTGGTTGATTAGTTACATTATGAATGTTTTTTGGTATCGCGAAAAATTTTCCCTGAATTTCAGGTACCGTGATGACATCCATTGTAAATATAATATTTCGAGTGTTGTGTAAATGGGTAATCCGAACCCATGGACGATCGTTAAAAAGTTCATAATCAAAGTAGTTGTACCCTGCTACACACATTCGTAGTATAAAATTCCAATCATATTATGTTCTCGGATAGCAATAGTCCCCCAACTTGTCACGAATCTGAAACTAAAGTTTCAATTTTGAGCATCATGTATATGTATTTATATAAATTATAAAAGTATATTTTTAAATAAGATGTAGTATAAATAATATTTTTTTCTAGAAACATCGGTCAAACCTAGTTTAATCAAGTTGGACCATACGAACCAACCTAAAAATATAACGGATCATTTTATTCAAATTTTATGAATTATTGATGTCATCGTCGATTTGATTCGTAAGTCTCATCGGTCCAACTACAAATAAAAAATATATATACATGAATTGGTTTGATGTTATTTGGTTGTTAAAACCTTTGAACAAAGACTCGTGTACCAAACTATATAATGAGGTGCCCCACGTCATGGAAGGAGATCAAGGGATTCTATTGGAAATGGAGTCTGTACTATAAGTCATTTGATCTCATGTGATAGATTTTTAAACTGCTACAAATGTTAGGAGCAACTAGTGGACGTGTTGGGAACTTAGTCAGAATGCACTATACTCCACTGCATGCCTATGGAGGCAACCCAACCCTAAGGTATTCTTCATGCCTTAGAGTCATAGTGTGAGGTCACACTCAGACCAAGACAACATACTACCACTAAGCTCAAGAATTTGTCACAGATAAAGTTCAGATTAGAGACTCATCATCCTTATTACCAAGATACATCAACATGATCTATAAGTGATACAAAGATAATAATCTACATATGGATTATTAATTAATATATGAAAAGATTGTCTATGGAAAATTATGAGGTGATGGGTGATCAGGGAATTCACATAAAAACAACTTGAAAACCAATTTCCATGTAGTTTGTTAAATTTTAATTTGCTTCATTTTGAAACCACTAAAATACTTGTTTTATTTTTAATAAAATTTGATTATACAAACATTTGTTGATTTTTATCTGGTTCCTAACATGTAAACATCGCAGTAGATTGACAGTTGGATGCTGAGATTCCGTAGCTCATGTTACGGTACACATGTTATAGCTATTTTCGTGCAAGATAATGTAAGTGCTTTTCTTGCTCTTCTATTACATTTTGGGATAGATGTACAATTGTCAGTTTCGTCTATCACATGTAAATAAAGAAATATATATGTATATGGAGATTAATGTAATATAAATTGGTGTCACTTGTTATTAGTTATTGATGAATCCTTGACCCTCACTCTTTATTCTTTTATTTTAGCTATTTATATTAGTAAAGCAGCATGTAAATACATGTAAATACAATAATATAGCATTCAACATGCATCTGTAATATTGAATAATTAACATATTTTTGTGCAAAAATAAAAGAATAAAGAGAAGAAAAAGGAAGGAGGTATTTAGAATAAATATAGAGTGACCCGAACCCAAGAGAAGGTCAAGCCTTGACCTGATCGCAAAATATAAGTAGAGTGAGATATGGTCTACTTTGTGTTGTGTATATAGCCTATATTTGTAAATAATTATTTTTCATAAAATATAAGTAATTTATTATTTTACCTCCTTGTATATATTTATAAAAATAATACAAAAACAAATAAAAATCAGAAAAATTAAATAAAAGTAAAAAAATCTCTCCTCAATTGTACAGATACACATGTATATACATCACATTCATTATTTATTATATACATGTAAATAACTCCTAAAAATAAAATAAAAATTATTTTGTAATCCTAAAAATATGTTGTAAATAAATAAAATATTGAATTGGGGTATTTATGTAAAAATAATAAAATAAAATTACATGTACATAATACATAGGTATATTATATCTGTATAGAATATTGTATATTGTATATACACTAATTTATTGTTCATAAAAATAATTAAAAATGACAGAAAAATTTCTTTGAAAAATAATAAACATTTTTCATTTTGTTCATTTTTTAATTTGAATTTATTTATTATTCTTAATTTAATTATATTTATTTCTACCCTTATTTTGTCTTGTAGTGTCTTTTGTCGGTATCCTCAGCCTCTTCTGATTGGGCCACCTCGGTTTGTTGACCGAGGTCAACTGGTCCCCCTTCCTCTTTCCGCCTGAGTTGGGTTTGCCCCGATTTTCTCCCATTTTTAGAAATTCGATCCGACCAACATTCCACCCGATCCTTCACCCCGATTCGAGAGCGTGGATCCCTAATCTTCTCCCACTACTTTCCTCCTCGATACGTGCTCGATTCGCGGGTCATGCCTCCACCTTCTCGGGCATGTGCAATTATATAGCATGTGCCTTCCCATCCCTTTTCCTCCACCTTTGGTTGCTCCACCATCTCCTGCGTACTCGTCCTTCCTTTTCCAGAGTGGCAGCAAATGAGAAGAGGGTGAGGAAGCCTTTTGGAGCGTGAGAGGCCCCCAGGTCCAACGAGGAACCCCTCAGCTCCGTCGTGAGGAGCAAAGCCTCTGGCAACGCCGGACATCGAGGACAAGACCCCCGTGGACAACATCCGAATCCTCAGCCATACTCCGATCATCCTTAGGCGTTCTCTATACCTTCTATTTCCACCGAATCGATCATCTATCCGAGAAACAGAGTACCTCAGACGAATACCTTTCATACCATGTTTCATCGTTCCTCGACTTTCGCACACCTCGCTCCGACCTCCTCCCGCTTCTACGTGTGCTCCACAACCTCCCATCTAAATCCAGCCACCGGGTTGGAGTCCCCTACAGTTCGATTCCTTCATCTAGCGTGAGACCTGCCCCATTCATCATCCATCCTCTGCTCTTCGCTATTTGCGTGCTCTAACCCTTGCCAGAGCCACCTCTCCAAGCATATATCTTCTCATGCAGGGTTGGCGTGTGACCAGACCTCATCTGGAGGTCAAAGATATCACCAACAAGCTCCAAGAAACTCATGACTCCCCAGGACCCCTCTCTTGGTCGTGAGCCCTTCTGAGCCATCCAACTACGGTAGAACACCATCGCCATCATTTCCCACACTCCAGCAGCTCTTGAAAATGCTGGAACCACGCACCATCACCGATTGAAATTCGTTAGAGGCGAGTTCTTCCCTGTTCATCCAGGCACCTTCTCCACCGTCAGATCAGGCCCCTATACAGTTCTAATTGCATCCATCCATCATCGGGTGGTCCCTCGACCATCAGATCCATCTGAGGATCTTGTCTCCATCATCCATCGCCGAAGGGGTATCCCCATATCCTTACCGTTCATCCATAAATGGAGTGCCATCGGTCGTTGGATTGCATTTAATAAAGGGTAAACTTCACTTAGGCCCTTTATATTTTGCTTTTATTACTCATTCTTGTAAATATTTATCGTACTTTAAAATAGTTTGGATATTTTGCATGTGGACCCTTGTTATTTCCAGTATTTTCATTTTAGTCCTATGTATGTGAACTCACGTGTTGTCTCACGTGATTTTCTGGGTTATTTGCATGCTAAGTCCTGAATAATTAAATGTTATAGTTTGAATGAAAACTTTCTGATATTTGCAAAACTATCCCTATGTGGTTTATTGTGCACGTGTGTGAATTCTTTGGACATTTTGCATTCTTTGCCCTAAGCTTTTCATCTCTGTTATTATTTGGCCCCTAAACTTCGTTGTAATTACAAGTAGGTCACTACAATCTGTATGTCTCATAATTAATTAAATAATACCAAATAAAGTCCAAAATCTCTATAACAATTATTGTTAGCTCCTGCTAACAAATGATATATATTGTGATTTTTGGGATTAATTTTGTTTTGTATTTTATTTTCTAAATATCAAAACCCCTAAAGTGTTCATTGTCTATTTTAGAAAATACATAAAAAATTTCGAAAAATCCCTTTAAAAAATCCACAAAATTATCCTGGTATATTCTTGTGTGCTTTACCTTCACTACCGGTTTCGTTTGAAAAACCCTCATAAAACCCCTAAAAATAGCAAAGCTCTTAAAAACTTATAAAATCATAAAAATTTCTAGAAAAATAAAAAATACAATTTCAGTGCATGTTTGTAGCTCTTTTAATCAATTTTCTCATAAAATTGCTCCCCAGGACATTAGGGCATTCTAGCTATTTTTAACTTGCAATAGTGTCCTGGTTGTGCACTATTTGCATTTTTAGCATTTATTTGATTTTTATAAAACCACAAAAACATCAGAAAAATCTTAGAAAATTACCGAAAATACTTTAATATTTGAAAACCCAAAAATATTTTTATTTCTTATTTTTGAGCTTTTTAGCCTTAAATAAAAAATCAAAAAGCTTGATTGTGTGCATTGTTTCCTTGTTTGTTTGTTTTTACACCTTAAATAAAAACTATAAAAATATGCAAAATAAAAATAATATATGGATTTTAGTTTCTGAATTTTGACTATTTCGTAAGTTTAGTCGAGCTCCTCGAGTTTGACCCCGGTTGCTATACGATGTTTAAATAAATAGCGGAGATCGCTGACATATTTGTGTAATTTGATTGTTTGATTTGTGTGGTTTTCATCTTTTTCTTGATTGAGCATTGTCCTTGTGATCTAGATTGCAACGACCCTTTGATTACTTGATTCCCTAACCCGTGTCGCTCGGCCGCTCATCAGAATGGCACCGTTGCTAGGGAACACGGCTTTTAGTTTTTAGCTCTATTTGTTATAACTGCTTTCTGACTTATTTCTATTTCAAATTTTGTGTGAGGAACCGCCTGAGGACATTTTGGAGGAGACCCCTACCCGAGGAGGAGCACGAGAAGAGCAAGGATTACTTATATTAGATAGAGTAGAGTAGAGTAGTTAGTTTTCTTTTCAGCAGAACTCCATTTATTATTGTTGTAATAATTGTTGGACTCTTGGACTCTTTTAGACTCTTAGACTTATATCGAGGCCTTTTTCATCGAGCACCGGTGTTTTCGGGGGACCTCACCGAGTTTTTTGAGGCTTTGTTTTTATTGCCTTCTTTCTATTTGATTCTCATAGATTTGGCCCTTAGACTTAGGATTTTTTATTGATTATGATGTACATAAATTATGGCCCAATCTCCCTAATAGATTGCTTGCACATATAGATCGTAAGTGGAACTTATTAATAATTCATAATAATAATTTAGTTTAATTAAATCTGAGACCACGTGCCTTGAGGAACCACATACAACACTAGCAGAACCTGTTGTGGTGGGCATCGAGTGGTTCCCAAGATTGGACTCCGGACTCGATTTGGTTGACTAACTATTGTGCTTCACGATCATTAGAAATTGCTCGTCTAAGGTAGATTTCTTCGTGCATCAAATAGTTAGTTTTATTTCTGTTTTTTAATTTATGTGTGGATCACTCTGCATGTAGAGTGCTGGCGACAGGTACGCATCTCTATCTTTGCATGCATCATAGTGTTTAATCATGCATCGGCTTTTTCGACTTCCTCCCCCTTGTTTTCTGGACTCAAAATAAGCAAAGGGTATCGAAAAATTTGTTAGGCAATGTTTATCTTTGAAAAATACCTAAAAAAGTGAAAGCAATAAAATTTGAGCTTGCTAATGCAAACTTGACCCCTAAAATACACCTCATCTAAAAATATTTGTTTCGGGGAGAGTCACCCCCTCATTGGTTGGTTTGCTTGATAGAGAGAGTGAACCACACATTAGGCTAGAGCCATACTTGAAATTCCACTATACTACTGATCTTGAGTTTAATCATTTTCCAATGATGATCTCTTCAGGTAGCCGATGAACGGTCCATGACGTCCTCAGTAGATTGAATTGATCGGGTAGCCGGTAAACGATCCTCAATTCATACTGGATGGGAAAGATATAAATTCAGGATTGGGCCAGTCACCTGGGAGCATCGGGTTCCTAATAACTCACTTAATCACTCTACTAGACTGATTGATCACCTAAAATAAAACTGACAAGATTAACGACCAAAATTTTACGGTCGTCAGCTCTCGTGTTGAGTAGATAAATTAGGATTTGACTTCTGATCTTGTTTGCTTTGCAGATCTCATCCGTAGTCATCTGCATATCATGATGATGGGATGGAGATCCCTTAGACTACCATTAGTAGACCTGCTCTCAAGCACTCTGCCTCATTCATCTAGGGAGGTTTCGGGGAGTCAAGACCCGCTCTCTGAATCCGACTTTGATTCAACCATGTTCCCCCTTGACCACCCTTCTTCCAGTCTTGAGGTGCCCGAGCAGAGACCAGTGGAGCTATTTGTACATTTGACGGCGCCTGAGTCCGGGTCCTTTGCCTTTGCAGAGACCCGCAAAATGGCCAGCAGTGAGGGATGCACCGATGAGCAGCCCCAGAGTTCCACTTACATTCTTGATCAGGGTGCCATCAACAACACACTTCTAGCCTCCCCAGAGATGATGTAGAGACAGATCAAAGATCAGGGAGCATTTATGGTAGAGGTGCGTCGAGAGTTAGCACAGATGCGAGCCAACAGAGGAGAGCCGCTGCGACCAGTTGGTGGAGATATACCCACAGCTGGAGGAGGAGCAGGAGGACAACCAGAAGTACAACAGGATCCAGCCCAACTCGCCAGGATGATAAGGCAGTTGCACAACCCTGATGCAATCCTCACCCATCGTTGGATCTAGCTTTCAGAGATTCTGGGCTTCTTCAAGCTCGACCCCCAGACGATTCAGTTACTACCCCAAGTTCCATGGGCTAGCCATCGAGGAGCCACATCTGCACTTATAGGAATTTGAGATGATCTGCAACATTGTCTATGATAGATTCATAGACGAGGGTATTTCCCTTCTCCCTTGTCGATAGAGCAGCCTACTGGATAAAGCATTTGGGGAGATATGTTACCACTTAGGAGCAGCTTCGGACCGAGTACTTGAACAAGTACTATCCACTCGGTTGGACCAATGTAGCGAGAACTCTGATCAACAATTTCACCATGATCCCCAACGAGCAGTTCCATGAGGCGTGGGATCGATTTCATGATCTCATCGATCGATGCCCACACCATGATATATCCAAGTCCAATCTAGTACAGAGTTTCTTTTGTAGGCTGAAAACGGAGTTGCAAGGACTTGTTAATGCTTATTGTGGGGGTTCTTACTTCTCCAAAGATGAGGACAAGGTCTGGACCATCTATGAGGAGATGGGAAAAAACTATACAGTGATGTCCCAGACCCAAGTCTACATATAGAGGAAGCCCCTTCCACTGGTCGTGTCTTATCAGAGGATAGCACGGGTTGATGCATCTCCATCTACTTCCTCATTAGCAGCAGCACATACAGAGTCATCGACAACTGACATGGGTATCATTTGTAGAAGCTGGACCGTATAGAGATTATCGAGAAGAAGCAGTGTCGGGGCATGAGGGCCGCTCAGAGGGAAAAGACAGGAAGGGGACGCAGATCGACCAGTTGGCACAGACTCTTAGTGACCTGAAGACCCAGATCATGTGTCTCCAAGAGACACAGACGACTTCTCATCCCTGTCTCAGGCCACGGGCTGATCCCAGCAGCAACAGCTCTTCTCAGCACTCTGCCCAGTACTGTCAGGTCCACCATATTCAAGCAGAGTCGATCCAACCGTTGCAGCAACACTACACTCGACCACCATCGTCTTAGGACAAACACTCACATGGTGGTGTATCAGCAGGATCAGCCACTGAAAATTCTTCCCCCGTCCCCTTACAAGCAGGAGTCGTTGATGGAAGTCAACAGAATTTGGTATGCCCGATAGTAGCTCGGGATCCATCGAGATAATCCCGGATTTAGGTGGTCTATCGGAGGTACCTCGTCCCAGCAGCAGCCTCCAGCTCCAGGTGGACAGAACAGTGATGAACGCGAAATCTGCCTCTTTAATATCGATAATTGTAGTATAGGAGGTAGAAATCGGTCGATCAAAAACCACAATCTTTGAATGTTGTGGAGTATTTATACTTGGCAAGTCTACCAAGGTCGAACACAGGGAACGGTGATTCTCAGTTGCGTGGTTTTTAATTAAATAAATAATTAATTAATGGTTGATTAATTTCTATATTGGAAAAATATAATACAATGCAATGAAGACGCGAAGATATAAATAGAGAGAATGAAGCTCAGGATCGAAGATTTTACACGATTTTAAATCCTCAATGGTATGATCAATAAATCCTCAAAACCAATCACAGATCAAAAGGAAATTCAAATTGTAATTTATGCAATCAAATCCAAGTTGCAGTGAGGGTAATGAATTATCCTATCAGGACTCAATGTAATTCGCTCCTCAAAATCACTATTTAATCAAAGAAATGACTCAGGAAATTGATTAAATTCTTCCTCGATTTAGCCCCCTGTACAACTTAATAAATTATGATAATCACAAAGAAATAAATATCTTCAATCAACTTCCTACAGAAAGATCATTAATTTCATCTTTTCCCATAGCACAAATATGTCAATTCTTAGCCTCTATAAATCAGAATAATCCTCGAATAATGATCACAATGAATTTCCTCATATTACTCCACAAGTTATGCAAAAAATGATAGAGCACAAAGATAGCTTCAAAACGGCATATTATATGCTAAAAATGGAGTTCGAATGAAAAAGTTATGCTAAAATGAAGTTGTAGGGGCTAAAATAAAGTACAAGTTTTTCTTTCAAAGTGATCCCTAGAGGGACTTATCTGCAAAATCAAGAAGTCAAAGGGTCTTTCTGGAAAATACCCAATAGCATGGGTATATTTGCAATTAATACAATTTTGGAGGTCCTGACTGCAACATTCCTGTCACGTGCAAAACACGTGGCATCAGCGGGTCTTCTTGCGATTTTAAGCAATAGAAGGGGCTGCATGTAAATTGCCCAAGGTCACATGCCTCCTACACATGACCTGATGGCTTGGCTCGACGCAGGCGGTTTGGGCTGACCCTGAGGCTTGGTTTGGATGTGGCGCCTCAACATGGGCTTCATTCATCCGAAGCAGGAGGCTCGGATGGCTCTTAATCGGACGGAGGATATGCACCCACAGATGTAATCGGACAATCAAGGAGTGACGGGATTAGAACGTAGGATCAAGATGTATCCTACAGCATCTGTACGTTCTGGAAGTCGCCTTCCTCCTTGAGAAAAGATGAAGGGCTGTGGACGGTGGTTGTGCGATCGACGAAGCTTCAGAGCTTCAAAGCTCCAGTGGTCGATGTGTATTCAGTGGAGACAGGGGAGCTCTGTGAAGCTTCAACTATCGAGAATGAGGCTCTAAACACCTGCAAGTGGAGTTCCACTCCAGAAGAAGCCTTCCATGTTTGACCTGCAAATGGTTAGAATACGAAAGAAGGGGGAATGGGGAAGATGCACGGTGATGCTCGGTGGTGGGGAGGCTAGTCAGGCGTGGTACAACAGAGTTAGGCGTCACGATGGAGGTGTGGTGGTCGGTCAATGATGGTGGTGTGCAAGGCTGGTGCAGATGTGGAGGTGGAAGGAGATGGGGTGTAGGGAAGAAGAAGTGGATGGTTTGGTGGTGCAAGATATGGAAGGAAGGAGGAGGAGAAGTAGGTAGGAAGAGATGAGGAAGAAGACAAAGGACAAGATGAAGAGAGAGAATGTAGGGAGGGGAGATTTCCACAAAAACAGGGGATTGCACTTCCCCTGTTCGGCATGTATTTGTTTAGCACGTATAAATGTTGGATTAATTGATTCACGAAATCTCACCAAAAAATAAATAAAATTCATATTCATGATGAGAAGACATGATATGTAACAGCTCTAATTTCTAAAGGCTAACTAAATCCTAGATGATGAATGATTATGGATGGAAGTTGATGGAATTTGGAAAGTCATTAAGTGACTAAGTGGTGGTTTGTGGCCAAGATGTGATTAAGTGGTTACGTGTGATTAGTGAAGGATCACTATTCGTGGGTGGGCCTTGTTTGCAATATTAGAAAGTTGAGTGGGTTTTGTTTCAAAATGACCAAGGTCTATATAAACCCACTAAACCCCAATCTCGGCCACACTTAATCCCAAATCCTTCTTCTTCCTCTTGAGACTTGGAGCTCTCCTCTCCATGGTCGAAACCTTCTTGGACCTCCACCTTCTTCTTTAGTTTTCTACCTCATCTCTCCACCAAATTCGAGTTTCTTGGGCTCAAATTAAAGCTGGGAAGGAGAGGAACAAATATCAAGTGTTGCATGTAGGATCCAAGTCCAAGCTTGGATCGAAATTGGAGTTGGAGGGCTGGAGCTGCTGTTGTTCTTGAGCAGTTCTGAAGCACTGTTTAAGGTACAAATTATACCCCTCTTTGTTGCCATTAAGATGGAATTTTCTCCACCCTATGAGCCTTGTGTTGAGCTGATATATCAAGGTTTTGATTATGATTCTTGTTGGACTTTAATTTAGTTTTGGAGTGGCTTTTGATGGACAGTTTTGGGGATTTCCAGATCTGTGTATGCTTGATAAATCCGAGTTTTTGGCATGGTTTGGGGGAAATTTTTGAGCTCTTTTGTTGGCATTTGATTGCTGTTAGATCCTCCATCATTTTGGCTTTAGATCCATGTGCAAATTTCGGATTTTTATGATGATTTTGAGGGATTATGGTTGTTGTTCATATGGACCTGCAACTGAAATTCAGATCTGTGTTCTTGAGATTTGCATGCGTTGATGCATGATTTTTGTATGATATAAGGGCCACTTTCGAGTATATTTGATTATTGATCTTGTCTACATTCTATTGGCCTTTAATCCATGGCTTAGATGTGGATTTGAAGATGATTTTGGGAGTGTTTTAACTGCTGTTATATTGCAGTTCAACAAGTTTCAGATTCTGTGATCTTATCCTTTGAATGCATTTTTATACATGATGATGGGATGATCTAAGGGGAAACCTATGTGACTTGATTACTGGATGAATGGTGAATATAATATCATTCAATCCATGCTTTTGATTCGAGTTTGGAAGTGTTTTTGAGGATGAATTGGTTACTGAATTATGGACTGCTATATGCAAAATTCAGCCAGCCTTTGTGCATGTTTGTTTCTCTAACATGCTTTCCTTGTGTTTTTTTAAAATCCCCACATCCTTGAGTTCTCATCATATTTATCATGGGTGATTACATGGTGATTTGATCCCATAGAGGAGATGACTTTTGAGTCATTTAATTGGATGGTTTGGACTGATAGTTCACTGAGAACATTCAGTTTTACATGCATGTTTTTCCTGTTAAATGTTAGGATTTTGGGTATGTTTTAGCCACGAGATTGCTGTCACTTAAACATGGATTAATGACGGTTGATGTTGTGATTTGAAGCCCTAAAAATGCATGTGGAATTGAGGGGATTAGGGTCTTGAACTGTGAAGTGTTTTATGTTATATGGTATATTATGCGTATGATTTAGTTGCTGAATGCTGCATGTTTTGAGGCATGTAAAGACCTCTTAATGAACCCTTATTGTTGTACTTTAAGGATTAATTGATGCTTTAGTATATGAAGATGAATTACACAAAATTGGATGAGTTTTGAAAGAACTTAGGTGCCTTCAACTGTGAAGTGTTTCTATTATACTATACACTAAGCGCATGATTTAGTTGTTGAATGTTGCATATTTTGAGGCATGTAATGACCCTTAAAATGCTGAAATTTAAAAGTATTATGATGCTTTAATCATGGATAGTGAACCTCATAAGATTGTGTGAGAAACTTGAGAAGTTATAGGTGCTTGGACTGCTGAGCATATAGCTGTGCACACATGGAATTCTAATGTTGTCATGTAAATGAATTTGATTAGGTAGAAACCCTCTTCAGACCATATATGAGTTGTGTCTTAGTCTTGTTTGATGACTACAAATATGGACTGGAATCCCTTGATATTAAATTTTAGAACTAAGAACACACAAAGGATAAGTCTTGCCCATTTGGTTGTGCACTCACATGACATTGTGGCTGAATTATATGTTGAACTTGGGAGTGTAATCACCCTTATAACAACGTTGAGTTGTTCCTTACTTGAATCCATGATAAACACTTTAACCCTCCCCCCCCCCTACATTGATAAATATAAAGAGCTTTAGTGTGATATTTGTATGAACTATGGACTCTGATATAAATATGAAATTACACATATGAAAATAAGACTGTATATGGAACTTGTCATCTGACCCTAAGTTAGCTAAGGAGTCTAACTCCTCTAAACTGTGAATTGACTTCTGATACCATAAGACCTTGAAATCTCGAAGTAGCCAGATCTTGTATGTGTTGTGAATCTTGGGGAACATAGGAAAGAAAGATGTTACAAATCTGGTAGTCAAAGATCCTAGGATAAGATGTTCATCAGTGAGAAATGAGAGAGAGAGACTAATATCAGGTCTATATCCCTGACCTTGGATCAGTTGAGGATCTTGTAGACAAGTTCGGGTCTAGGACTGATAACTTGTAAATGTGAATATGAATCAAGCAATTGAGACACATAGAGTGAAACATGAAAAATAAAAGAAATGGTGATGTCACATATGGTCAGTAATGGAGATTTATACTCCGACTGTGCGAGGGCGCGGTGACCCTCACCTGAGCAGGAGATGAGGTCACTCAAGCTTAGGTAGAGGACATTGAGAGCATGGGTCTAGGATCCCAGTTTTGTGTACGTGTTTTCTTCGAGCCAGCTCAGTTTTTACTCTTCTTTGGGATCCACGAGTTGTCTAGAACATTCCGCTGACCCTTTGGTTTTTCTTAGAGAGCCTAGGTTGGGGGTTCTTCGTAGTTAGTTACGAGCTCGTCTGGTTTTTCTTAACTCTTCTCCTCCGGGAGTTGAGCAACGAGAGAGGATGTCAGGTCCGGCAGGCTTACCTCTTCTTTTTCATGACTCTAGTGGCGTAGTAGTCGTACTATTACTGCCTTTCCCTTGGACCACACTTCCACTAGGATTGGCGAGACAGATGAATCCCTTCGGGGGTTTCCTCACCGCAGAAATTAATTTACCTTTCCGCCAGGTTTGTGACCTGGTGATGGGGTAGTGATTAATAGACATGTGACAGTTCACCAATTGCCCAGTTAAGTTGTAGTTCCATCAGTAGATATTGATGACTTCATTATTACCTTTCCACCAGATTTGCGAGCTGGTGATGGGGTAGTGGTTAGTAGACACTAATGAATCCTTTAATTACCTTTCTGCCAGGCTGTGACCTCGTGATGGGGTAAGAGATGGGTGACTTTCTGCTATCTGCCTAGTGACGACTTTTCCACTAAGAGACTAGTGACGACAGTACCGTTAGTAGAGACTAACGAGGGTTTGGTGTTGAGAGAGTTACGAATATGTTTCCTCTTGTACACCTTCGTGAGCGAGCTATCATACGTGTCGACCGAGAATCAATGAGAGTTGAGAGAAAAAGCTAGAAGGAGTGTTGGGAACTTAGTTAGGATGCAAGACACCATCGCATGCCTACGGAGGCACCCCAACCCTGAGGCGTACATCATACCTCAGAGTCATAGTGTGAGGTTCAACCTGGACTTTGAAGTCCTACCGGATATCGAGGTCCTAACCGGACCAAGACCACAGACTTACTTCTAGGCTTGAGTTGTTGTTTGGTTAGTTCCAATGAGCGAGGGAGACACGGTGTGGTAGTGAGCGAGTTTGTTCTTCTTGTTAGCCTTTCAAAAAGCAAGTAAATAACTTAAAAGAATCAATTAACCTACTTTTACTTGCTAGTTCTTCTTTTGTCCACTACAGTTTACCTTTCTATTTTTCTAGTTGTTTCTAGTATTTTTCTTACTACTTTTCTTAGTAGAACTGTATAAAATTTGTACTTGACAATTTTGTGACAGATACTTGCTTGTCCCCTTTCTACTTCTGGCAGGTAAGGGTCCGGCGACCGAGTAGCCGACGTAGTTTGGGCTGCAGTCGTTTCTTTTTGGAGGATACACTTTCAGAGCAGGTATATCTTTTGGAGTTCATTTGTACAGTGGTATGTTGTGCTCTCCTCTATAGCCTTATTTTTGGTGTGTGTGTGTGTGTGTGTGTGTGTATTGGGTGTTGTGAAAACCCAACATGTTTATATGAATGAAATGAAAAGGAATGAATACCTTGTTGTTCAGTTCTGGTGTATTGTTACTTCCGCTTTTAGTTTCCTCGTGGTTGCTTGCTTATCTAAATTAAATCTTGTGAATGCCATGATAAGAAGCGAAAAAATTTCCCAGGTTTTCTTAATATCGGATTAACTTTAAGCTAGTTAAGTAAGTGAATGACGTGTTTGATGGGTAACCTAAGGTCCTCGGGAGGAGGTCGTGACATGATATGTCCATGGAAATGCAATCATTTTGACGTTTTGATGAAAGATTGATAATGAAATGAAGAGAGAGAAAATATTAAGGGAAGAATAAAGTGTAAACAAATGGAGGAAGAAGATGGAGATGAAAGGGGGTATACCCGATGAGTTGGTGGAATGGGAGCCTGGGGAGGAGCTGGAGATGATGCTCCAACTGGGGTCTTTGCTCGATGAAGTCGGCAAGCCTTCAAAGCTTGAGAAACTACAAGGAGATGCAGCTGCGACAGTGAGAGCTTCTTGCTGGATCACACCAGAGATGGGAGAGGGTCGTTGCTCGACTGGAATATCTCAGTTGTCACCTAAGATTCTAGGAGCTCGATCTCTCATTCTATGAAGTGGTGGATAATTATAATAGTGGGAGGAGATGTGTTCTTACAGGTGGTGGAGGAGGAAATGGTAGGTGTAATGGCTTGGAATGGGTACATCGGTTACATGATGGGACGATGGGAGTTACATGCATGGCGGATCCAAGGTCGTGGGAGGTGGCATTCATGGAGGAGTGGGTACGTTGGGTACCTTCATGTAACGGTTGATGGAGGGGTTGTTGACTAGAGGGTCAATGGAAGCAAGGATTTAATTGGCTAGAAAAGAGAGGAGCTGAGAGGAATGGATGACTTGGTTAAGTGGGTTGTGTTGGACCAGTGTAAGGATGCCACATGGCACCTAAAAATTTCAAAATTAAAAAGGGAAAGGAAATAGAAAAGAAATAAGAAGAGACCTCGGATCTAAAAATTTCCTTCACAAAAGTTGTTCGTCTTGACGAGATCTACAACTTTTATGGACTCGAGAGCAAAAGAGGTCACTTGTGTGAAGTGTTATTTTTGGTGGTTCTCCACGTGTATAGAAAATCGTCTTTTTGGTATTTTATAATTTTTTGGTAGTTTTAAAAAGGATAAAAATTCTAAAATACAATAAAATACAAGGAGATTAATTACACACTAATCTATTTTTTTTATTTTTAATAAATAATAAAATCGGAAAATAAAATAGAAGTAAGAAACACATAATGTTTATACAGACTCACAACGGACACTTGGACTCAGTAAGTTTCTTTGATTTCAGTTTTAATCTGGATTTGGATTTTTATGTTGCTAAATAAAACTTTCATCAAAGAACACAAATGAAAAAGAAATAAAATTAAAAGGGTTAATTATGTACATAAAAACTCAGGTAAAAAATAGCAAAAAGTTAAAATGCACAAAAGAGGCCCAAAACCCAACTTTCACATATGAGATCCGAATTTTACAAAATTGGTCTTGTTTTGAAGGTATTTGAAAATGGAGTACTTTAAAAGTGAGTAGACCAAAATCGGATACTGTATGAGGGAGATATGCTTGTTTTATTCTGTCAGATGTGAAATTAGACGTTGAGATTATTTGTCACTTATTTGAGTTAGTAATTTTTTTGTATTTTTTATTTATTTTTGTTAGTAATATCTACACAATGGAGTGGTCTTGGGTCAATCGGAGTTATGATGAATTATTTACAAATGTGAGAAGTTAGCGGCTTTTTGGGATAATATACAAATGGAATTTTTTTTAATGCAATTATGCATGATTAAATGAAATATTAGTTACACATGTATTAATGCTAATGATGCTTTGTTAATGGTTAAATGCATGTGAATTTTCGAGAACCGAGTCTAATTGACCAATTTTAGCATGATGAATACGGGATTCATCATACCCCTATACTTAGACCATGCTCGTCCCTGAGTATAAATGAATGAATGACTTAGTTGAGTGCATCCCTGACTGTGCATGTGAGTTTTCAAGGCTCAATTCACAGAAGACCCTAAATTTGAGTGATCATAAAATTCTAGGCTCAACCATGCTTTAATCAGAAGGAATCCAACTTTTCTAATTTTCAGACTCTCTATTTGTACATATAATAGAAGGATATGATTTTTAGTGTACTGCATTTCATGAGTGTCAAGTCGCGACATCACTCAAAGTTCCAATCTAAGAGACTCTCCTCTAGACCTAAGGGAATAAGTCTATTCTTGCTTAAAGTAAAAGCTATGGATAAATTAGATAGAATATATATACAAACACATCCCCCTATACTTAGCGTGTGGTATATCCTCATGGCACAAAGTGAAATGTAGACATAACTCGTACTAAGTATAGATGGGTCAAAAATAATAGAAGAGAAGTGAGAAATAAACAATGGTACCGGTCCCCCTATACTTAGGCTCAGGTTAGCCTAAGTATAATCGGATAAATACACGTGGGAGACCGGGTAGATTTACGAATGTACAAGATCAAGGAGGTTTGCGACGAACCTTCTTGCGAGAGTGTGGAGGGAGATAGTATGGAGATGTGGAGGGCAATGAAGAGGGGGCCGATGAAGAAGATCAGCCATCGTTGGAGTCATCCTCAGGAGAAAAGTAGTCATATGCAGAGGATCTCCAACTACTGTCAATCAGAGGTAAGTGCCCTTGGATCAAAGCTGTACTTATTGCACTTATCTGATGAACCACTTCAGGATCAGACAAGGACTTTTCAGAAATCACCTGATATCTAAGGTCAAAAGTGACTTTCTTGGTTGGTTCGTTTCCTTGTGAAGTATTGGGAGGAAGTTGGACAATCTTCATCTCCCTGTCTTGAGTAACCGATATGGCATTCATGAGTTCCTCATATGATGAATCCCTATAAAAGTCGACCAATTCTTGAAGGGTCATGCATTGCTTTGGTCGAGGGAGATTGTTCCTAGTGATTTTGTGGGTTATGGTTGGGGATGTTGATGTCACTTTCTGATGATCATGATTTCTGATGACATCAGAGGTTTCCTGAGTCAGTTCTTTGTATGGTTCAAGTATTTCGTGAAATAATGCCGACTCAAATATTGGACCACTCAAATAATCGTGACGATCCTCAATAATATGGTCCAATTCTTCATAAGCTTCAAAATCTAGATTTTTCCTAGGAGCAGTGATAGGGTGGTGAGAATCCGAAGTTTATGCAACAGTCAGTCTTTTAGGTGACCCTCCTAGGGTTTATATCTGTGTGTCATGTGAAATATTTATCTCCTGATTATAACTGTCAGTTTCAAGTTAGTTTTCCTCAGAGCAGGTCATGTCATTAGGTGTTTGTTCATTGTGGTCCGAGTTCGGGAACATGATTTCCTGAGTCTTACAATCGACGATTACCTTAGCGGAGGCTAAGAACGGCTTTCCTAAAATAATAGGAGACTCAGACAACCTTCCGGGGTGCTCAATGTCAAGGACAATAAAGTCCACTTTATGTTCTTTACCTCGGAAAAATATGACGACAGAAACGATCCCCCGCGGTCTTTTGGTAGATCGATCGGGTAATTGAACGATCACCCTTGTCTTTTTGAGTTGTTCGAATTTAAGTTGATTAAAGACGGACTTCAGGAGGATGTTTTAAGTAGAGTCATCATCTAACCGAACATGAGTGAATAAGGTATCCTCAATTTCACATGTGATCCGAGTCAACCGTTTGACTTTGCAGCTTTTGATTTTATGATTCATCATCAAAGAACTGGCCATAGATATGACATGATATTCAGTCCTTGATATTTTCTTGCCCGTCTTTTTGGGGTTTAGTCGACTCTTCACAAATCTCTTAAAATCGGGCACATATTCTATGGCTTTGATCAATGGAAGCTCTAAGATCAGACTCTTGCAAAATGCTTCCATTTCAGAGTTGTCCAATTTTTTTGAATTTTCTATTTTTTCAATTTTTTGGTATTTTCTGTAATATGGTCAGTAGGGGGGTCAGAGGTCAGCGGTGGTTGTGCTTGATTGTGATGATCCAGTGGTTCGTATCGTGGTGGCCTCACTTCTTCTGAATTCTGCATAGACTGGATGAGATTGTATATTCTCTTAGTTAAAATGTCTGCTTTATGATTATTTCGAGCAAACTCATCCTCAAACATCTCATGACTAGTGATTGAATAATCATTCTCCATGTGTCGTGATTCTGGCATGTAACCTTGAGTAATGTATTGATTGGTCATCATCAATATGATATGGTCATGAGTTATATTTCCTTGACTTTGGTTTTCTCATGGATTGTCGAAGGAAAATTGATTGTACTCAAGAGGATGGTCATCCTGAGTAGGGAATGGTTCAAGAGGCTGTGAGATCATAGTAACTGAAAATCGTGTTTTACTATCAATATCGGTCACTCTATTGTTCATCCTCAATTCTGGTCTCTCTCATGTCCATAAGATTATCAGAATGTGAGAGAGGGCTATTCCAAGAAGAAGTGTGGTCATAGGGTAGGATGTATGGGCGGGAAGAGAATGATGGCTGAGGGGAACTTGATTTGAAGGGCAGGTTCCTCTGAGAAGTATGAGAAGAAGGATATCGGGACATGGTCGTGGAGATTGGGGAAGAAGTCCACTGTGCCGACATCTTTCAAGAGGGATGGAATGATCAGCGAACCACGATTTTCTTACGATTGCAAGGTCTTTGACGCACACAAATCAAACACAAAATAAACACGTAGATTTACCCACTCAACACTGGTGAAGGCACGTTAGGGTTCAGCCGTTTATCTTTTCAATTTTAATTTACTGACAAGATAATCATAAAAATTAAGCGGAGCTGTTAGGTACCGAAATATTTCACAAAGACTGTTCCGAGTTCGTACAACTAGTTGCACCAACTCTCAGCCAGTATATGTGTAAGTACGGACCGTTTAAACGGCTACCCGGGTTACTTGAGGATGGAGCCTTCCACGGTGTCCTCTAAACCACCCACTCTGCTAAGGGAACTCGGATCGTAAAACAGCTACCCGAGACTCTCACTGAAAAGTAGCTAATTATTTTTAAAAATAGTAGTCTTTGTGAAATTTCTCAGTTTTGGCTCTATCCAAAGTGTACGTTCTAGTCCTTACAAACAATGAGTGGGTTTCTCTCCACCAAACACAGGTTAAATTTTATGTCAGTTTTATTTACAATCACCTTGATTAGCAGTCCCAATTTTAAGTTAAGGTTATCACTGTAGTTTATGTGAGCACAGAAATTCACGCCTAACGAGCAGTCCCAATTCCTTTAAATCCTAAGTTGTAAAACTTGAGAAAGGAGAATCGGAAAAGCCAATGCAAACATAAATCAATGATGCATGCTTAAGAGAAAGACTTACAGTGAATCCTCACGTTCTTCAAGCGGGATGTAGTACAAGGAATTAAAATTTATACTGAATGATATGCACAGTTGAAAAATGCCCTAAGTAGATAGTTCTATTAGCAGGAAGAATTGCTTTTAATTTTTGGATAATGTTGAACAACCTATAGTGCGTTTAATTAGTGAAAGTGTGGCCTACGAATTACGAGCACAATCAATGATAAAGAAACGATCGTATATGTCCCTAAGTCCTACGCCACTCAATCCGGGTCCCAACCATACAGAAGGGGTTGAAACAGACCTGACATACCACGGAAATGTTCAGTCCGAATTATTACAAGGGTTCAAAGAGAGGGACCCTGAGAATAATACATAAATTTAAACCTAGACTAAGCTCTCTCTCACAAAAATCAAAATTCAATTCTTCGTCCTTGCAAATCCTTGATTAAATCCCAAAATTTCGCTCCTACTAGTCTATAAAGAGAGAAATTACGATTAGTATCTTAAGTAAGAGAGAAATGCAGAATAAAATGCACAAAAATTAATTTTACAAAAATTAATTACAAAAATGATTTAGATACCTAAAACTTCGTCATTCCCCGGCAACGGCGCCATTTGATGAATGTGAAATCCGCCTCTTTAATAATTGATAATGTAGTATAGGAGGCAGAAATCGGTCGATCAAAAACCACAATCTTAGAATGTTGTGGAGCATTTATACTTAGCAAGTCTACTAAGATCGAACACAGGGAACGGTGATTCTCAGTTGCGTGATTTTTAATTTAATTAAATAATTAATTAATGGTTGATTAATTTCTGTGTTGGAAAAATATAATACAATACAATGAAGACGCGAAGATATAAATAGAGAGAATGAAGCTTAGGATTGGAGATTTTACACGATTTTAAATCCTCAATGGTTTGATCAATAAATCCTCAAAACCAATCATAGATCAAAAGGAAATTCAAATTGTAATTTATGCAATCAAATGCAAGTTGCGGGGAGGGTAATGAATTATCCTGTCAGGACTCACTGTAATTCGCTCCTCAAAATCACTATTTAATCAGAGAAATGACTAAGGAAATTGATGAAATTCTTCCTCGATTTAGCCCCCTGTACAAAATAATAAATTATGATAATCACAAAGAAATAAATATCTTCAATCAACTTCCTGCAGAAAGATCATTAATTTCATCTTTTCCCATAGCACAAATATGTCAATTCTTTGCCTCTATAAATAATCCTCGAATAATGATGAGCAATGAATGTCCACAGAGTACTCATAAGTTATGCAAAAAATGATAGAGCACATAGATAGCTTCTAAACGACATATTATATGCTAAAAATGGAGTTCGAATGAAAACGTTATGCTAAAATGAAGTTGTTGGGGCTAAAATGTAAATAAAGTATGAGTTTTTCTTTCAAAGTGATCCCTAGAGGGACTTATCTGTAAAATCAAGAAGTTGGAGGGTATTTATGGAGAATACCCAATAGCAGGGGTACATTTGCAATTAATACAATTCTGGAGGTCCTGACTGCAACATTCCTGTCACGTGCAAAACACGTGGCATCAGGGGGTCTTCTTGCGATTTTTAGCAATTGAAGGGGCTGCCTGTAAATTGCCCTAGGTCACATGCCTCCTGCACGTGACCTGATGTCTTGGCTCATCGCAGGCGGTTTGGGCCGACCCTGTGACTTGGTGCTGATGTGGCGCCTCAACATGGGTTTCATTCATCCGAAGCAGGAGGCTCGGATGGCTCTTAATCGTACGGAGGATATGCACCCACAGATGTAATCGGACAGTCAAGGAGTGATGGGATTAGAATGTAGGATAAAGATGTATCCTACGGCATCTGTATGTTCTGGAAGTCGCCTTCCTCCTTAAGAAAAGATGAAGGGTGGTGGACGGTGGTTGTGCGATCAGCGAAGCTTCAGAGTTTCAAAGCTCCAGTGGTTAATGTGTATTCAGTGGAGACAGGGGAGCTCTGTGAAGCTTCAGTTATTGTCAACGAGGCTCTAAACACCTGCAAGTGGATTTCCACTCTAGAAGAAGCCTTTGAAGGATATGGTGAGATCCTGAAGCGCATCACGGAAGCGTGAGGATCGCATCGTATGCGATAGGGAGCGACTAGTCGCACTAGTTGCTCGATGCAGCGGAAATTAAAAAAATTTCATGTGATGAAACCACATGAACCAAGAACACTTCTCGGATTGTTTCGTCTAAACCACAAACAAGTAATAGGATTACCTCTTGAAGCGTGGTTGTGATTTATTCTCTAAACGAAGAGACCACCTGTCTCAAGTCCGATCCAATGGAGGAGACGCTTGCGAGCGCGTGGATGAGGCGTGTGCTTCTCGCAATCCATGTTGATGATCCCAGACACGAATCTCCTGATCGCGAAAAACGAGATACAAAGTCTTCTTCACGAGCAAGGCACGCCGAAGTAGACAGAGATCCACGAGAAAACCATCGGGCAACATAACAGCGACGCTACGACGACGGAGAATCTCTCTAGGGCATCCATGGTGGACGGCCACATGAGAGAAGAAGAGAGGGCGTGTAGAGAGAGAAGGAGAGAGAGACCTATGTTCTCTTGTGTGTGTGTCAAGAAGAGCAAAGGGGTGCCTCTCCTTTTATAATATTTTGGGATCCATGGATCTCAATCCATGGCCAACACAAATCCAATGACTCTCATTGATTTGTGTTTCTTTTAATGGCCAAGATTTGTGTTGGTAAAATAAACAACAATTAATTTAATTTAAATTAAATCTATATTGGTAAATCAATATAAATCAATACCAAATAAATCAATCAAGCATGGAGATTATGGAATGAAGATTGCCTCCTTCCATAATATTAGATTTGGTGGCAACCGCATGAGATCTCATGAGATTACATTATTCCATGGAAATCTCCAAGATTTACAACAACACTTGTTGTAAATTATTCTACAAAAATAATTCATAATTATTTTGTGAATATTGCAATCTTGCCATTGGAAAATTGTGAATCACATTCACAACCCAAAATAAAATGTGAATTACATTTTCAATTAATTGTCCAATGTCAATCCAATTCACATGAACATTTAATTAACAAATGTAAGTTCTAAATAGCTCTCTCTTATATATTATAAATCATATATATAATATATACATATGACTAATATGGATACTTCTATCGACATTATTCTTATCCATGATAATTAAATCATATTTAATCATCTTGGATCTCTATTCTCGTGTGCCCAAATAATATAAATCGTATTCACATTAATCGCATCTTTGATAATTAAATCACACTTAATTATCTTAGATAACTCTCCTTATATATGAATAAAATTTATATTATTCATGATAATTAAATCACATTTAATTATCAATTTTCTCAATGCTCGGATACACATATCAACAATGAAATTATAATGAACTCTTTCAAGGATAATGATCTTTCTCCGCGGATACTTGAAGATAAGGACAGGGCGATTATATTGTTCCACATATAGTGACTTGGATATTGAGATCATATCACAAATCCAGATCGTGGGCCTCCCATAGATGCTTGATAAAGTCAAGACCACAAATCTAATCTTTTCTTTGCATCTGAATCTCATTCAGATCAATGTCCAACATTTGGACCAAGATCAGATTACTTCTCTACTGAGAGGAGTCACTAAAATCCAGACCCGTTTCATCACTCCCTAGGAATGAACCTGTATGATCCCTTTGAGAGATCGTATTACTCATATGCCCTTATATGCACACCAGCGTGCCAGTGTATAGACCTTGGTTAGGTCATCAACCTATTGGTCTGCCAAATGTACATACTCAGACATATAGTAATACATCTGTCTCCGGTCAGAGGATGCGTGGTTGTATCGTGACAGCATACGATATAGGACTTTAATTATCTCGATCTCGTTAAGTCAACTCTTTGACCTAACTAATCTGACACCTCCGAATCTCTATTCCTATGCAGAGGACCTGCATCAAGAGGCCGGTCAGATATCAGCCTAATTGAGAAAGGATTGCCATCTCCTACTCCGGCTGGAGATCATCTCTTAACAATCATTTGACGGTGCTTGATAAGTCCTCAATCTAACCCCTTAGATATTCATCCAAGCACCGGCCTCTATGATTCAATTATTGAATCAACAGCTGTATGATTATTAAGATGGCCATGGTACATAACCCTAATTGTGCTAAGGGACCTATTATGCAAATTATTTATTCTTCATTTCAGATCAGGGAATGTATGTGCAATAACATTTATTGCATAATGGCTCGCTGTGGGCTCGCATGTCCAACAATCTCCCACTAGCCCAAAGAGACATTAATGGGCTAATCATTTAAACCCACACACATGTGACAATCATAGGTTATTTAGAAAATAGTTAGGTAAGCTGACCAGTCACTCTCTTCCCGCGAGACTACATCAAGTCCTTTTACGGCACTTGCATATCCCCAGTAACAGTGCTCGTATCTAATGCGAATGTTGCAACTTATGCAACAAATACTCAATCTTGTTAGTTACAGTGTCCTTGACACTATAGATTAATAATTATCATAACCAGTATTTCCATAATCCTTATCAGAATACCCTTATTCCTGGATATCGTTATCTCTTAAGGTATCCACAGTTAAGACCTTTTAGATCTCTATCTATAAAGTCTTAAGTTTTTGAAGATAACAATTTGAGATCACTATCTCAAAAAATCTAGTCATTAATGAAGATTTTGTTATTACTGCAATCAAGTATTTTTTTCATAGTAGGATTAGCAACACTTTACTACTCCCACTGCATGACAGATATCTGGCTTTTGTACATATCATGCATACTCTCAGCTTCTCGTAACTGATGCACAAGTGCAAGCAGTTTTAGCATTCACTACCTCAATTCTTTGAGGTGCTATCCCTTTAGATAGGTCAGTGCCGTATCTTAAGGGAAGGAAGCCTTCCTTAGGATTTTCCAAGAATAAAACATGTCCAAGGTGTACTACAAATGCTTCTATTTTCTTCTGAACAACTTCAGAACTAAGATCTAAGAAGCATCATTGAGATCATATCTCAAGTTATGGAACAAACAGATCATAAAACACTTATTATCATCCTTATATCATTCCTAATGATTAGGATATTATCTACATTTAGAATGATGAACACAAAGGCACTCCCACTAAGCCTCATATGGTTCATCAAGATTCTATATGAAATCGTAACATTTATAATTTCATCAAATCTTATGTTCCAGCTACAAGAAGCTTATTTGAGTCCATAGATGGATTTCTTTAGCTTACACATCTTTCTTTCCTCAACCATGAAGCCCTGGGGCTACTTCATGTGAATATCCTCAGAGAAGAATTCATAGAGGAATGCAATCTTGACATCCATCATGAAGATGTAAATGTCAAGTTGTGTGGCTATAGTTAGCAATATTCTGATGGTTCTAAGTATGGTCACCAAAGAGCAAGTCTCATTGCAAGCAATGTCTTCTCTTTCGGTGTGTAGCTCATGGATACGAACCGTGCTTTGAAGGTCTCTACCTTCTCATTAGGTTCGCTCTTCTCCTGAAGATCCATTTACACCTTAACAGGTCTTACCCTTGTAGGTAGATCCTCGAGGGTCCATACACAACATTTGTATATGAATTCTACTTTAGACCTTTATTGCTAAAATCCATATTTTCATGTTATGATCCTCAGGAGTTTCATCACATGAAATCCGATCATTGTCAGACTTAACTGACATATGGAATACATCCTCAAACTCATTTGAAGAGGTATTAATGTTTTATCTTTGATTGTCCTTTTAGTTTCCAATTTCAGGAGCCTCATTATCTTCTCAAGATTAAATGAGTTCCTACACTTCATTTTCATCTTGATTCTCAAGAGAGTCATCCTCTGAGAATCACATTCTCAGAGATGAGATCTTTTAAGAATCTCAAGGTTATAAATAAGGTATCCAATACCATCCTTTATTTTCCTAATGAAGTAGCACTCTCTAGTGCTCAATTCCAGCTTACTTGCATGGAATCGTATTAAGGATATATAATGTTGTCTCTACTACATATATACCTGGATACTAAGAAGAAATTATTCTAAAATTCATCATTGATCAAATCATGTCACACATGATTCTATTGTATCTCCCTAAAACTCTATTGAGTTTAGGTTTATCAGGAGGAGAGAGATAGGAATGATATTCCTTTGTCCATAAGGTATACCATGAATTCATCTAATAGGTACTGATTACCTAGATTTGACCAAATTCATTTCCATCTTCCTTCGTACTTTGGTTCCAAACCAAAATTATGAAATCTTTGAACATTTCAAAGGTTTCTAATGGTGAAGGGAAGAAATCTTATATCACAAATAATCATTAATAGATATCACATATCCATAATGTTTATTCTGATATAGATGATCCACATAAATCAATATGTATTAGATCTTGAATACCTCGACATCATATACCTTTCCCAAAGAAGGGTATATTGGATATTTTACTTTGAATACAATATTCATAAGTATGTAAGTTTTGAAATTTTAGACATTCTAAAGTTTCATCTCTAACGAATCTATTGATCAAACCAACAGATAAATGTCCCAGGTTTGATGCCAGATCATTGTTAAATAATCTTCATCTTCATATTGATCTTTTAAAGGTTTAATTTCAATATTAGAAATCTTAATGAACCATTCATTATTTTCTAATTTAGTAGATCCCACTAGATGCCAGACTACTATCTGAAATATATCTATCATAACTCTTTATGATAGGTTTATTTCAGAATTCATGTTTATTTCAAACAGTTGGAAATAAACTATGAGTGTATTCTAATATCCAGGTCATAGAGCCATTCTCAAAGACTAAGGGCTCCCACTGAAATAATGAAGTTTGTTTATCCACTAGAGATTGTTGCAACAATTGCATCAAAATTCATGTAGATGACTATTAAACCTGAAGATCAAATTTTCCAGTCTTCTAAAACATATGCAACACATTGCAAGTGTTGTTAGAAGATTGAGATACAATTATAAGACTTTATCTTATTCAATAAGCAGGGCAATATCAATGATTTATGTAGATTATTCTAATGCTCTATCTAAGTCCTTCTTTAAGGATTCTAGACAGACTTGATAGTCATACTATAAACACATGAACTTATTACAGTATTGGCATTTATCCAACTATTTGGATGTCATATGGAAGTCATAGAAGTATGATCACCTCCTTGACTATCCTTCTCATCTTGGGTCTGACCCATGCTTCCACTGCGCTCCCTTTATCTAGAAACAACCATTGCTTAAGATTAAGGTAACTCTTATGTTAAATTCAAAAAGAATTCAATGTAAGAGTGCTTCAACATTTATACATGCTTCATTAAATTCATACAATATGAATATTATGAAGCTTCATGAATGACTAGAGTATGGACAGTAAAATGATGACACTCGTCGTGTCTACATCCATATAGACTATTAAAAACATTGGTTCAGGTAGGTATTCAAATATTTTGAATATATCGTCTCTTATAGAGCCATCATTCTGCATGATGCAGTGAACCATCTCATTCATGATAAATGTCAAGAGCACATATGTATGCCAGATTATCTTCATTGATTTTATAAGGATTATTTGACAATTGCGATCATCATCGACATGTCAATTCCAAAGTATATTCGATGAGAGATTAAGACTATAGAGACATACAAGCCCTAGGGTTGTAGTCCTATTATCTATTTAATTGTCATTCCTCATTAGTATGAGGAGACATACATATTGCAACCACTTACATTATTTGTCCAACTGCAAGTACAATATCTGGATCATGAGTCCAATCCATGATATTTTACTGGTTATCATTGAGTATGACATTGAGTGGGTTTAATGAAGGATTATCTGATATAAGAAATTTGCATAAGTATATATATTTATATATATATATATACATATTTTACTTTGATTTAGGAATTTTTATATCAAAGTTGTCTTGCCTTGTCAACACTGAAAGTTCATTCCCTTAATCACTTTCAATGTAAGAGATATACTTACCATTATATCTCAAGCAAGATCTGGGATCTCCTTCCTTATCTTTGTTACAACCCAATAATATGAGAACCTGCAACTCGGATAAAAAGAAGTGGGAACACATTCCGTCTTGCAAGTCCAACTTGCATCTCCGAATTCGGTCTTTAACACCCGAGCCCACCACCCCTAAGGCGATGTTGACCCGTCATTAATCGAATCAACCACCAACAGGAATACAACTCGCTAAGTGCAATCCAATATCGCCCCAATAATATGAGGACACGATATTGGGGTCACTACGCATACGTCCTTACTCTTTCGAGAAGCGAAGAGCCCCATCCAAATGTATTGTATACATGAGTTGTCACTTCGGACAGGCGTCTCCTACATACAATATTTGGCGACAGAACCCTTCACCTTGACGGGAGACCATGGGTGTCACTTATATGATCCTCCATATCATATTCAAATTCTAATTAATCATTATGAATCATATTCATTACGATTAGTTCTTCCAAGGGAAATAACACATCTATTTATAATAGAGTGTCTTAATTTTAATTGGATTCCAATTAATCTAATCATATTAAATTAATGATCTAATTAATATCCAACAAACATTCTTAATTGTTACTTGAATTATGGTATTATCTCAACTATGTATTATTTCGAATTTTAATAATTATAAATACATCATGATTTCTTAAGCATTATACTAACCCTACCCGCTGTCATGGCCAGTACCGACGGGAGTGGGAAAGACTGCACATGGTGCAACCTGCTACCCCAACGCTCCCCGACTAGACACCATATCCACCTCGGGAAAGGATAATGCAAAATAGATCACTTTGTACTTGAGATGATCATCAGTTCTTCAACCGAAAATATACCATATAATAATAATAACAATTTTAATTAACATTATAATGAGATTTTCTAAACAAATCCCAAATCCTATTCAAGCAACATGTTTGTTGGAATGTAGATCATGTAGATCATGTAACCAATTTTGTTATATAGATCACATCTAATCAATTATTGGTTAAGGTTATATCATGTAAAGAAATAATTATCATCAAATATTTCACAAATATTTATACATAATTATTCCAGGAAATTAAACAATTGAATTTCACTAACTGATTAAATGACAATCACTAGGTTCTTAATTAGGAAAGTATTTCCAGCAGTGACCCTCACTTACTAAAAATACCATATCTCAATAAATTTAAATCCAAATTAAGCAAAGTAAGTTCCTAAAGTCTGATAATTTGATTTACAATAGAACCTAAGAGATGCACGCATTTCAAGACATTTCAAATCCGAAATTAATATCTTAATTACGTCATGATCCGCAATCCCCGGAACAGTGGATACATGTTCACTAAAATGAGCATAACTTGAGCATACGGAATCCAAATTAGGTAAACTTAGATCCTACGATTTCCTTATTCAATGGGGAACAAAATACAATTATTATTTTCATGTTTAAACAATTTAAACAGTGCCGAAAATAATATCAAAAGAGAGATGCGAAAATAAAATGCAAGAAAACTTTCGCAAACCCTAATGAACCCAAGTCATCCTTGGTTCATGGATCGCATCCAAAACCTTTGACCTAAGGCTCTGATATCACTTGAAGGATATGGTGAGATCCTTACGCGCATCACGGAAGTGTGAGGATCGCATCGTATGCGATCGGGAGCGACTAGTCGTACTAGTTGCTCGATGCAATGGAAAGTAAAAAAATTTCATGTGACGAAACCACATGATCCAAGAACACTTCTCGGATCGTTTTATCTAAACCACAAACAAGTAATAGGATTACCTCTTGAAGTGTGGTTGTGATTGAGTCTCTAAACGAAGAGACCTCCTGTCTCAAGTCCGATCCAACGGAGGAGACGCTTGCGAGCGCGTGGATGAGACGTGTGCTTCTCGCAATCCATGTTGATGATCCAAGCCACGAATCTCCAGATCTCGAGAAATGAGATACCAAGTCTTCTTCATGAGCAAGGCACGTCGAAGTAGACGTAGATCCACGAGCAAACCATCGGGCAGCATAACGATGACGCTACGACGATGGAGAATCTCTCTAAGGCATCCATAGTGGACGGCCACATGAGAGAAGAAGAGAGGGCAGGTAGAAGAGAAGGAGAGAGAGAGAGACCTATGTTCTCTTGTGTGTGAGTCAAGAAGAGCAAAGGGGTGCCTCTTCTTTTATAATATTTTGGGATCCATGGATCTCAATCCATGGGCAACACAAATCCAATGGCTCTCATTGATTTGTGTTTCTTTTAATGGCCAAGATTTGTGTTGGTAAAAACCAACAACAATTAATTTAATTTAGATTAAATCTATATTGATAAATCAATATAAATCAATCCCAAATTAAATCAATCAAGCATGAAGACTATGGAATGAAGATTACCTCCTTCATAATATTGGATTTGGTGGCAATCTCATGCAATCTCATGAGATCTCATGAGATTACATTATTCCATGGAAATCTCCAAGATTTACAACAACACTTGTTGTAAATTATTCTACAAAAATAATTCATAATTATTTTATGAATATTACAATCTTGCCATTGGAAAATTGTGAATCACATTCACAACCCGAAATAAAATGTTAATTACATTTTCAATTAATTGTCTAATGTGAATCCAATTCACATCAACATTTAATTAACAAATGTAAGTTACAAATAGCTCTCTCTTATATATTATAAATCACATTTATAATATATATGACTAATATGGATATTTCTATCCACATTATTCATATTCATGATCATTAAATCACATTTAATCATCTTGGATCTCTATTCTCGTTTTCCCAAAAAATATGAATCGTATTCACATTATTCACATATTTGATAATTAAATCACATTTAATTATCTTAGATAACTATCCTTATATATGAATCAAATTCATATTATTCATGGTAATTAAATCACATTTAATTATCAATTTTCTCAATGCTCGGATACAGATATCAATAATGAAATTATCCTGAACTCTTTCAAGGGTAATGTGCTTTCTCTGAGGATACTTGGAGATAAGGACAGGGCGATCGTATTGTTCCAAATATAGTGACTTGGATATTGAGATCATATCTTAAATCCAGATCATGGGCCTCCCATAGATGCTTGATAAAGTCAAGACCGCAAATCTAATCTTTTCATTAATCTGAATCACATTCAGATCAATATACAACATTTGGACCAAGATCAGATTACTTCTCTACTGAGAGGAGTCACTAAAATCCAGATCCGTTTCATCACTCCCTAGGAATGGAAGCGTCATGGTTATACAATCGTTTATGATCACATAACCCTCAGGTATTCCCAATACATGTACATCCTGCATACTGGAAGACTCAGAATAAACCCGAAGTATTGGATCAACTTTATGATGTCTACTTCATGGTTTTATCAGTAAGTTTCTCATTCGATCATTGGGAGTCGGTATTGATCATATACTTTCCAAAAGCATATATCATACCTAGGTCTTGATCATATACTTTCCAAAAGTATATATCAAACCTACAAAATCAGTCAAGCTTCCAAAGTGAGACGATCGTGTACGGAATTTGATTCTTCCCAATACCTCATGAGTGAGCTCATGCTTTCCGATTTAGTAAATGAACATGTATGATCCCTTTGAGATATCATATTACTCATATGCCCTTATATGCAACCAGCGCACCGGTGTATAGACCTTGGTTAGGTCATCAACCTATTGGTCGGCCAAATGCACATACTCAGACATACAGTAACACATCTATCTCTGGTCAGAGGATGCGTGCATGTATCGTGACAGCATACGATATAGGACATTGGTTATCTCGATCTCGTTAAGTAAACTCTTTGACCTAACTAATCTGACACATCCGAATATATATTCCTATACAGAGGACCTGCATCAAGAGGTCGGTCAGATATCAGCCTAATTGAGAAAGGATCGCCATCTCCTACTCAGGCTGGAGATCATCTCTTAACGATCATTTGACGGTGCTTGATGAGTTCTCAATCTAATCCTTTAGATATTCATCCAAGCACCGGCCTCTATGATTCAATTATTGAATCAACAGCTGTATGATTATTAAGATGGTCATGGTACATAACCCGAATTAAACTAAGGGACCTATTATGTAAATTATTTATTCTTCATTTCAGATCAGGGAATGATATGTGCAATAACTATTATTGCATAAGGGCTCGTCGTGGGCTCGCATGTCCAACAATCTCCCACTAGCCCAAAGAGACATTAATGGGCTAATCATTTAAACCCACACTCATGTGACAAATCATAGGCTATTTAGAAAATAGTTAGGTAAGCTGATCAGTAACTCTGTTCTCGTGAGACTACGCCAAATCCTTTTACGACACTTGCATATCCCCAGTAACAGTGCTCACATCTAATGCGAATGTTGCATCTTAAGCAACAAATACTCAATCTTGTTAGTTACAGTGTCTTTGACACTATAGCTTAATAATTATCATAATCAGTATTTCCATAATCCTTATCAAAATACCCTTATTCCTGGATATCACTATCTCTTAAGATATCCACAGTTAAGACCTTTTAGATCTCTATCTATAAAGTCTTAAGTTTTTGAAGATAAGACTTTGAGATCACTATCTCAAAAAATCTTGTCATTAATGAAGATTTTGTTATTTCTGCAATCAAGAGTTTTTTTCATAGTAGGATTTGCAACACTTTACTACTCCCACTGCATGGCAGATATCTGGCTTTTGTACATATCAAGCATACACTCAGCTTCTTGTAACTGATGCACAAGTGCAAGCAATTCTAGCACTCACTTCCTCAATTCTTTGAGGTGCTATCCTTTAGATAGGTCAGTACAATATCTTAAGGGAAGGAAGCCTTCCTTAGGATTTTCCAAGAATGGAACATGTCCAAGGTGTACTACAAATGTGATGGTCCCAATAGTCTCTTCTCTTTTCTTCTGAACAACTTCAGAACTAAGATCTAAGAAGCATCTTTGAGATCATATCTCAAGTTATGGAACAACCAGATCATAAAACACTTATTATCATCCTTATATCATTACTAATGATTAGGATATTATCTACATTTAGCATGATGAATACAAAGGCACTCCCACTAAGCTTCATATGATTTATCAAGATTCTATCTGAAATCATAACATTTATAATTTCATCAAATCTTATGTTCCAGCTATAAGAAGCTTATTTGAGTCCATAGATAGATTTATTTAGCTTGCACATCTTGCTTTCCTCCACCATGAAGCTCTGGGGCTACTTCATGTGAATATCCTCAGAGAGGAATTCATAGAGGAATGCAATCTTGACATCCATCATGAAGATGTAAAAGTCAAGTTGTGTGGCTATAGTTAGCAACATTATGATGGTTTTATGCATGGTCACCAAAGAGCAAGTCTCATTTCAAGCAATGTCTTCTCTTTCGGTGTGTAGCTCATGGATACGAACCGTGCTTTGAAGGTCTATACCTTCTCATCAGGTTCCCTCTTCTCCTGAAGATCCATTTACACCTTAACAGGTCTTACCCTTATAGGTGGATCCTCGAGGGTCCATATACAACATTTGTATATGAAGTCTACTTTAGACCTTTATTGCTAAAATCCATCTTTTCATGTTATGATACTCAGGAGTTTCATCACATGAAATACGATCATTGTCAGACTTAACTGACACATGGAATACAACCTCAAACACATTTGAAGAGGTATTAATGTTTCATCTTTAATTGTCCTTTTAGTTTCCAATTTCAGGAGCCTCATTATCTTATCAAGATTAAATGAGTTCCTACACTTCATTTTCATCTTGATTCTCAAGAGAGTCATCCTCTGAGAATCACATTCTCAGAGATGAGATCTTTTAAGAATGTCAAGGTCATAAAGTAGGTATCCAATACCATCCTTTATTTCCCTAATGAAGTAGCACTCTCTAGTGCTCAATTCCAGCTTACTTGAATGGAATCTTATTAAGGATATATAATGTAGTCTCTGCTACATATATACCTGGATACTAAGAAGAAATTATGCTAAAATCCATCATTGATCAAATCATGTCACACATGATCCTATTGTGTCTCCCCACAACTCTATTGAGTTTAGGTTTATCAGGAGGAGTGAGATAGGAATGATATTCCTTTGTCCATAAGGTATACCATGAATTCATCTAATAGGTATTGATTACCTAGATTAGACCAAATTCGTTTCCATCTTCCCTCGGACTTTGGTTCCAAACCAAAATTATGATATCTTTGAACATTTCAAAGGTTTCTAATGGTGAAGGGAAGAAATCTTATATCACAAATAATCATTAATAGATATCACAAATCCATAATGTTTATTTTGATATAGATGATCCACATACATCAATATGTAATAGATCTTGAATACCTCGACATCTTATACCTTTCCCAAAGAAGGGTATATTGGACATTTTACTTTGAATACAATATTCATAAGTATGTAATTTTTTAAATTTTAGACATTCTAAAGTTTCATCTCTTACCAATCTATTGATCAAATCAACAGATAGATGTCCAAGGTTTGATGCCAGATCATTGTTAAATAATCTTCATCCTCATATTGAGCTTTTAAAGGTTTAATTTCAATATTAGAAATCTTAATGAACCATTCATTATTTTCTAATTTAGTAGATCCCACTAGATGCCAGACTTTTATCTGAAATATATATATATCATAACTCTTTATGATAGGTTTATTTCAGAATTCATGTTTATTTCAAATAGTTGGAAATAAAACTATGAGTGTATTCTAATATCCAGGTCATAGAGCCATTCTCCAAGACTAAGGGCTCCCACTGAAATAATGAAGTTTGTATATCCAATAGAGATTGTTGCAACAATTGCATCAAAATCCATGTAGATGACTATCAAAACTGAAGATCAAATTCTCCAGTCTTCTAAAACATATGCAACCCATTGCAAGTGTTGTTAGAATATTGAGATACAATTATAAGACTTTATCTTATTCAATAAGCAAGTCAATATCAATGATTTATGTAGATTATTCTGATGCTCTATCTGAGTCCTTCTTTAAGGATTCTAGACAGACTTGATAGTCATATTATAAACACATCAACTTATTACAGTATTAGCATTTATCCAACTATTTGGGTGTCATATGGAAGTCATAGAAATATGGTCAACTCCTTGACTATTCTCTTAGGTCTGACCCATGCTTCCACTGCGCTCCCTTTATCTATAAACAACCATTGCTTAAGATTAAGGTAACTCTTATGTTAAATTCAAAAAGAATTCAATGCAAGAGTGTTTCAATATTTATACATGCTTCATTAAATTCATACAATATGAATATTATGAAGCTTCATGAATGACTAGAGTATGGACAGTAGAATGATGACACTCATCATGTCTACATCCATATAGACTCTTAAAAACATTGGTTCAGGTAGGTATTCAAATATTTTGAATACATCATCTCTTATAGAGCCATCATTCTGCATGATGCAGTGAACCATCTCATTCATGATAAATGTCAAGAGCACATATATATGCCAGAATATCTTCATTGATTTTATAAGGATTATTTGACAATTGCGATCATCATCGACATGTCACTTCCAAAGTACATTCGATGAGAGATCAAGACTATAGAGACATACAAACCCTAGGGTTGTAGTCCTATTATCTATTTAATTGTCATTCCTCATTAGTATGAGGAGACTTGCATATTACAATCACATACATTATGTGTCCAACTGCAAGTACAATATCTGGATCATGAGTCCAATCCATGATATTTTACTGGTTATCATTGAGTATGACATTGAGTGGGTTTAATGAAGGATTATCTGATATAAGAAATTTGCATAAGTATATATTTATATATATATACATATTTTACTTTGATTTAGGAATTTTTATATCAAAGTTGTCTTGCCTTGTCAACACTGAAAGTTCATTCCCTTAATCACTTTCAATGTAAGAGATATACTTACCATTATATCTCAAGCAAGATCTGGGATCTCCTTCCTTATCTTTGTTACAACCCAATAATATGAGAACCTGCAACTCGTATAAAAAGAAGTGGGAACATATTCTGCCTTGCAACTCCAACTTGCATCTCCCAATTCGGTCTTTAACACCCAAGCCCACCACCCCTAAGGCGATGTTGACCCGTCATTAATCGAACCAACCGTCAACAGGAATACAACCAATATCACCCCAATAATATGAGGACCCGATATTGGGGTCACTACGCATAGGTCTTTACTTTTTCGAGAAGCGAAGAACCCGATCCAAATGGATTGTATGCAGGAGTTGTCACTTCGGACAGGCGTCTCCTACACACAATATCTGGCGACGTAACCCTTCGCCTTGACGGGAGACCATGGGTGTCACTTATGTGATCCTCCATATCATATTCAAATTCTAATTAATCATTATGAATCATATTCATTACGATTAGTTCTTCCAAGAAAAATAACACATCTATTTATAATAGAGTGTCTTAATTTTAATTGTATTCCAATTAATCTAATCATATTAAATTAATGATCCAATTAATGTCCAACAAACATTCTTAATTGTTACTTGAATTATGGTATTATCTCAAATACGTATTATTTCAAATTTTAATAATTAGAAATACATCATGATTTAGCATTATACTAACCCTACTCGTTGTCATGGCCAGTACCGATGGGAGTGGGACAGACCGCACACGGTGCAACCTGCTACCCCAACGCTCCCCGACTAGTCACCATATCCACCTCGGGAAAGGATAATGCAAAATAGATCACTTTGTACTTGAGATGATCATCAGTTCTTCAACTGAAATTATATCATATAATAATAATCAAAACTATTTTAATTAACATTATAGTGAGATTTGCTAAACAAATCCCAAATCCTTTTCAAGCAACATGTGTGTTGGAATGTAGATCATGTAACCAATTTTATGATATAGATCACATCTAATCAATTATTGGTTAAGGCTATATCATTTAAGGAAATAATTATCATCAAATATTTCACAAATATTTATGCACAATTATTCCAGGAAATTAAACAATTCAATTTCACTAATTGATTAAATGACAATCACTAGGTTCTTGATTAGGAAAGTATTTCCAACAGTGACCCTCACTAAAAATACCATATCTCATTCAATTTCCAAATTAAGCAAAGTAAATTCCTAAAGTTTGTTAATTTGATTTACAACAGAACCTAAGAGATTTACATGCATTTCAAGGCATTTCAAATCCGCAATTAATATCTTAATTACGTCATGATATGCAGTCCCCGAAACAGTAGATACATGTTCACTAAAATAAACATAACTTGAGCATACGAAATCCAAATTACGTAAAATTGGATCCTACGGTTTCCTTATTTAATGGGGAACAAAATATAATTATTATTTTTGTGTTTAAACAATTTAAACAGTACCTAAAATAATCTCAAAACAGAGATGCGAAAATAAAATGCAAGAAAACTTTTGCAAACCCTAATGAATCCAAGTCGTCCTTGGTTCATGGATCACATCCAAAACATTCGACCTAAGGCTCTGATACCACTTGAAGGATATAGTGAGATCCTTATGAGCATCACGGAAGCGTGAGGATCGCATCGTATGCGTTCGGGAGCGACTAGTCGCACTAGTTGCTCGATGCAGCAGAAATTAAAAAAATTTCATGTGGTGAAACCACATGATCCAAGAGCACTTCTCGGATCATTTCATCTAAACCACAAACAAGTAATAGGATTACCTCTTGAAGCGTGGTTGTGATCGAGTCTCTAAACGAAGAGACCTCTTGTCTCAAGTCCGATCCAACGGAGGAGACGCTTGCGAGTGCATGGATAAGACGTGTGCTTCTCGCAATCCATGTTGATGATCCAAGCCACGTATCTCCTGATCTCGAGAAATGAGATACGAAGTCTTCTTCACGAGAAAGACACGCCGAAGTAGACGTAGATCCACGAGCAAACCATCGGGCAACATAACGACGATGCTACGGCGATGGAGAATCTCTCTAGGGCATCCATGGTGGACGGCCACATGAGAGAAGAAGAGAGGGCGTGTAGAGAGAGAAGGAGAAAGAGACCTATGTTCTTCTGTGTGTGTGTGTCAAGAAGAGCAAAGGGGTGCCTCTCCTTTTATAATATTTTAGGATCCATGGATCTTAATCCATGGGCAACACAAATCCAATGGCTCTCATTGATTTGTGTTTCTTTTAATGGCCAAGATTTGTGTTGGTAAAAACCAACAACAATTAATTTAATTTAGATTAAATCTATATTGATAAATCAATATACATCAATCCCAAATTAAATCAATCAAGCATGGAGATTATGGAATGAAGATTGCCTCCTTCCATAATATTGGATTTGGTGGCAATCTCATGAGATCTCATGAGATTACATTATTCCATGGAAATCTCCAAGATTTACAACAACACTTGTTGTAAATTATTCTACAAAAATAAATCATAATTATTTTGTAAATATTGCAATCTTGCCATTGTAAATTGCGAATCACATTCACAATCCAAAAAAATGTGAATTACATTTTCAATTAATTGCCCAAGGTGAATCCAATTCACATCAACATTTAATTAACAAATGTAAGTTACAAATAGCTCTCTCTTATATATTATAAATCAGATTTATAATATATATGACTAATATGGATATTGCTATCCACATTATTAATATCCATGATAATTAAATCACATTTAATCATCTTGGATCTCTATTCTCGTGTGCCCAAATAATATGAATCATATTCACATTACTCACATCGTTGATAATTAAATCACATTTAATTATCTTAGATAACTCTCCTTATATATGAATCAAATTAATATTATTCATGATAATTAAATCCCTTTTAATTGTCAATTTTCTCAATGCTCGGATACACATATCAACAATGAAATTATCCTGAACTTTTTCAAGGATAATGTGTTTTCTCAGCAGATACTTGAAGATAAGGACATGGCGATTGTATTGTTCCGTATACAGTGACTTAGATATTGAGATCATATCTCAAATCTAGATCGCGAGCCTCCCATAGATGCTTGATAAAGTCAAGACCGCAAATCTAATCTTTTCATTGCATCTGAATCACATTCAGATCAATGTCCAACATTTGGACCAAGATCAGATTACTTCTCTACTGAGAGGAGTCACTAAAATCTAGACCTGTTTCATCACTCCCTAGGAATGGAAGCGTCATGTTTATACAATCATTTATGATTACATCACCCTCAAGTATTCCCAATACCTGTATATCCTGTATACTGGAAGACTCAGAATAAACCCGAAGTATTGGATCAACTTTATATTGTCTACTTCATGGTTTTATCAGTAAGTTTCTCATTCGATCATTGGAAGTCGGTATCGATCATATACTTTCCAAAAGCATATATCATACCTATGTCTTGATCATATACTTTCCAAAAGTATATATCAAACCTACAAATTCAGTCAAGCTTCCAAAGCGGGACGACCGTGTACGGAATTTGATTCTTCCCAATATCTCATGAGTGAGCTCATGCCTTCCGGTTCAGTAAATGAACCTGTATGATCCCTTTGAGAGATCGTATTACTCATATGCCCTTATATGCACACCAGCACGCCGGTGTATAGACCTTGGTTAGGTCATCAACCTATTGGTCTGCCAAAGGTACATACTCAGTCATATAGTAACACATCTCTCTCCGGTTGGAGGATGCGTGCCTGTATTGTGACAGCATACGATATAGGACTTTGGTTATCTCGATCTCGTTAAGTCAACTCTTTGACCTAACTAATCTGACACCTCCGAATCTCTATTCCTATGCAGAGGATCTGCATCAAGAGGTCGGTCAGATATCAGCCTAATTGAGAAAGGCTTGTCATCTCCTACTCAGGCTGGAGATCATCTCTTAACGATCATTTGACGGTGCTTGATGAGTCCTCAATCTAACCCTTTAGATATTCATCCAAGCACCGGCCTCTATGATTCAATTATTGAATCAACAGCTGTATGATTATTAAGATGGCCATGGTACATAACCCTAATTGTATTAAGTGACCTTTTATGCATATTATTTATTCTTCATTTCAGATCAGGGAATGATATGTGCATTAACATTTATTGCATAATGGCTTGTCGTGGGCTCGCATGTCCAACAGCCTTCCATTTTTGACCTACAAATGGTTAGAATACGAAAGAAGGGGGAATGGGGAATATGCACGGCGATGCTCGGAGGTGGTGAGGCTAGTCGGGCGTGGTACAACGGAGCTAGGCGTCACGATGGAGGTGTGGTGGTCGATCAATGATGGTGATGTGCAAGGCTGGTGCAGATGCGGAGGTGGAAGGAGATGGAGTGTAGGGAAGAAGAAGCGGATGGTTTGGTGGTGCAAGATATGGAAGGAAGGAGGAGGAGAAGTAGGGAGGAAGAGATGAGGAAGAAGACATAGGAGAAGATGAAGAGAGAGAACGTAGGGAGGGTGATTTCCACAAAACAGGGGATTGCACAACTTCCCCTATTTGGCATGTATTTGTTTAGCACGCATAAATGTTTGATTATTTGATTCACGAAATCTCACCAAAAAAAATAAAATTCATATTCATGCTGAGAAGACATGATATATCCGTGGAAATGCAATCATTTTGGCGTTTTGATGAAAGATTGATTATGAAATGAAGAGAGAGAAAATATTAAGGGAAGAAGAAGGTGTAAACAAATGGAGGAAGAAGATGGAGATGAAAGAGGGTATGCCCGATGAGTTCGTGGAATGGGATCCTGGGGAGGAGCTGGAGATGATGCTCCAACTGGGGTCTTCGCTCGATGAAGTCGGCAAGCCTTCAACGCTTGAGCAACTACAAGGAGATGCAGCTACGACAGCGAGAGCTTCTCGCTGGATCACATCGAAGATGGGAGAGGGTCGTTGCTCCACGGAATATCTCAGCTGTCACCTAAGATTCCAGTGGCTCGATCTCTCATTCTATGAAGTGGTGGATAATTATAATGGTGGGAGGATATGTGTTATTATAGGTGGTGGAGGAGGAAACGGTAGGTGTAATGGCTTGGAATGGGTACATCGGTTACATGATGGGACGATGGGAGTTACATGCATGGCGGATCCAAGGTCGTGGGAGGTGGCATTCATGAAGGAGGAGTGGGTACGTTGGGTCCCTTCATGTAACGGTTGATGGAGGGGTTGTTGACTAGAGGGTCAATGGAAGCAAGGATTTGATTGGCTAGAAAAGAGAGGAGGTGAGGGGAATGGGTGAGTTGGTTAAGTGGGTTGTGTTGGTCCAGTGTAAGGCTGCCACGTGGCACCTAAAAATTTTAAAATTAAAAAGGGATAGGAAATAGAAAAGAAATAGGAAGAGACCTCGGATCAAACAATTTCCTTCACGAATGTTGTTCGTCTCGACGAGATCTACAATTTTCATGAAGGACTCGGGAACAAAAGAGGTCACTTATGTGAAGTGGTATTTTTGGTGGTTCTCCATGTGTATAGAAAACCGGCTTTTTGGTTTATAATTTTTTTGGTGGTTTTAAATAGGATAAAAATTCTAAAATACAATAAAATAAAAGAAGATTAATTACACACTAATCTAATTTTTTAATTTTTAATAAATAATAAAATCGGAAAATAAAATAGAAGTAAGAAACACACAATGTTTGTACAGACTCACAACGGACACTTGGACTTAGTCAGTTTCTTTGATTTCAGTTTTAATCTGAATTTGGATTTTTGTATCGCTAAATAAATCTTTCATCAAAGAACACAAATGAAGAAGAAATAAAATTAAAAGGGTTAATTATGTACATAAAAGCTCAGGTTAAAAATAGCAAAAAGTTAAAATGCGCAAAAGAGGCCCAAACCCAACTTTCACATATGAGCTCCGAATTTTGTGAAATTGTTCTTCTTTTGAAGGTATTTGAAAATGGAGTACTTTAAAAGTAAGTAGACTAAAGTCAGATACTGTATGAGGGATATGCTCGTTTTAGTCCATCAGATGTGAAATTAGACTTTGAGATTATTTGGCACTTATTTGAGTTAGTAATTTTTTTGTATTTTTTATTTATTCTTGTTAGTAATATCTACACAATGGAGGCGGTTTTGGGTCAATCGGAGTTAGGATGAATTATTTACAAATGTGAGAACTTAGCAGCTTTTTGGGCTAATATACAAATGGAATTTTTTTAATGAAATTATGCATGATTAAATGCAAATATTAGTTACACATGTATGAATGCTAATGGTGCTTTGTTAATGATTAAATGCATGTGAATTTTCAAGAACCGAGTCTAATTGACCAATTTTAGCATGATGAATACAGGATTCATCAAGCAACCAATAATAATAGCAGCCCCAGTACTCCCACTAGCCATCGCACTACTACTAAACGCGTCCTCATCCCTACCAGCAGGGACAACAGTAGAGGCAGCAATAACAACCACAATGGTTCACTCAGCCCCTTCCTCACCAGTATTGGATCCAGCCTCATTTTCAGTGAGGCAACCCGTCCGGTTCTCATGGTCTAGCCTATGAGAATCTAGCTCTTGATGATCTAGCCCGCCTACTCTCATACCGGCTGACATCCTTCAGGCGGGAGATGGACGAGTTCAGGCAAGAGATGAGGGAAATCATAAAGGACAAGGTTGCCATACCCTCTCAAATCGAGCCCAATCCGAACAACCTCAAGAGGAAATCTAAGAAGGTACAATTCACAGAGACCACCACTCCTAGAAATTCATTGGGTGATATTTCTTCCTACATATTTGACGCTGATTTTGTAACACTTAGGAGCGGTAGGATGCCAGTCAGCGGTGCCTCATCTGAGTGATGACCCCATGATGATCCAGGAGCGCCAGACGAGGAGGATAGCATTATTGGTGCCACTAATGATGATGATGGTGGTGGTGCTGATGCCATCAAGGATGATGATCCAATCGACGGTACTAAGGTCATTGCTTTTCCAAATGCAATTAGTGCTACTGATGCCACCATTCTTCCTAATGCTGAGCCCAAGCACGATGTTGATGCTGCGAAGACATATGTCGTAGGTGGTGTTGATGCCAATGTTTCTATTCCAGTTGTGTTTCCTCCTGTTTTTGTATCTCAAGACAATATCTAAAAGACCAAAAAATAATAAAGGAAAGGTTTCTTCATCTTATTCGAGCCCATATGTGTTGCATGATTATCATTGTATGGACTCTATTCCTTCTCAGCAGTAGGAACCTCTTCCTAGCCCTCTATCTGAGGAGGGCCCAGCTACCCCATTCCCTCAAGCACTCCACTTGCTGAAAGGGAATAAAACATAAAATCCAAAATAAAAGACATCAACTAGAGTTCAACCAGCAGATGATATACAGATTCCAGATCCAACTGACTCTACAGGAGGCACTTGAGCACATCCCTCTCTTCCAGAAGAACTTGAGAGAGAATACTACCATACGTAGGAAGAGAAGGAACCATAATGCAGAGATCCATGTGCTCGATCATGCCACATGCTTCGCGATCCAGAATTGTTTGCCAACCAAGAGGCCAGATGCAGGAGCTCCCTATATCAAATGACACATTCATGAGCAGAGGTTCGATAGGACTCTATTAGACAGCAGCTCTTCTATCAACCTCCTTCTGATAGCCTTACTCGACCGATTCGAGTTTTGCTCCTCTTCGACAGAGCAGGACAGTCCTTCAGTTTGCTGATAGATCTATCAAGAGGCCGAAGGGGATGTTGAAGGATGTGGTTATCACAATTCAAGGCCTGAAATTTCCCATGGACATTGTTGTATTGGACATGGAGATCCCTGAGTTTGTGATAGATACCCCCATCATACTAGGATGTCCATTCTTGGCCACAGCCAAGGCGGTATCCGACCATGATAGTGGGAAGGTGTACTTTCACGTTGAGGGCAAGAGTATACAAATAGAGACGATCGACGAGACTAGAGCACGAGATTCAGCTTGCTCAGAGCAGTTCAGCGATGTAGAGCACATAACAGAGGCAGAGCGAGACGTCCAGCAGGAGTACGACTTTGTGATCACTGACGATGAAGCTGCTTGGTTTGACCCCATTTCATGAGCTCTTCTCTCACCTTCAGACACTATAGAGACACATTTTCCAACAGATGAGAGTTCAGAGAGCACACTCTTGGCCGAGGACACATTCGAGGCTGACGATCGCGTTCAGGAGAGCGAAGCAAAATATGTTTCTTGTGATTATGATTCAGATCCCTCAGATTCAAACATTTATTGGGCTGAGTTTAATGAGATATTATCATGTCTGATTCCCACAGAGCCAGCAACTAGGGTGAGTGGGTCTAGAGAGGAGATCGCTATCCGGGTACCCACTTCTTGGAGGGTCTGTGTAGACTACAGACGATTGAATTATGCCACTAAGAAGGATCATTTCCCGTTTCCTTTTATTGATCAGATTATTAAGAGGCTATCCTGGAAGAGTCACTACTGCTTTCTTGACAGGTACTTCGGATATAATCATGTGGCCATAGCATCCGAAGATCGGGACAAAATGACATTCACCTGTCCGTTTGGGACATATGCTTTTAGACGGATGCTCTTTGGTCTATGTAATTCCCTGGCTACATTCCAAAGGTGCATGTTGTCTATTTTCTCAAATATGGTGGGTGATTGCTTGGAGGTCTTCATGGATGATTTCTCGATCTACGACGACGGATTTGATGCTTGTCTTGACTGCCTAGACCACTTACTTCAGTACTGCATCGAGGTCCATCTTGTTCTATATTGGGAGGAGAGTCATTTCATGGTGACTCAGTGGATGGTGCTTGGTCATATCATCTCCAACATGGCATGGAGGTTGATCTAGCCAAGGTGGATGTCATCAGGAAACCCAATCCACCATTCAACTTGCGACAGTTGCGGTCTTTTCTAGGGCATATCAGTTTCTACCAATGTTTTATTCAGAACTTCAGTAGGATTTCCTGACCACTTATGGATCTGCTAATGAAATACACCGAGTTCATTATAGATGATAAGTGTCTTGCGTCTTTTGAGACTCTCAAGAATCTAGTTGTTGAGGCTCTTGTCCTTCAGCCACCTGATTGGTCTTTCCCATTCAAGATCATGACGAATGCCTCTTATTTTGCCGTAGGGGCTGTGCTAGGATAGAGGAGGTATAGTTTACCATATGCCTTTCACTACACTAGATGTACCTTGGATGCCGCTCAGCAGAACCACACTGTCATAGAGAAAGAGATGCTAGCTGTAGTATTTGCCTTGGATAAGTTCAGATCTTATATTCTTGGATCCAAAGTGACTACTTATATTAATCATACCGCCATCAGGTACCTCATGGCAAAGAAGGATGCCAAATCTAGATTGACCAGATGGATCCTTCTACTCCAGGAGTTTGATACAGAGATTAAGGATAAACCTGTAGTCAAGAACGCAGTGGCGGATCATCTCTCCTGATTGGAACATCTTGAGGAATCTGAGCAGATTGAGACTATTACAGAGACCATCCCAGATGAGGCAATCCTTGCTATCGTCTCACTTCCATGGTATGCCGACATTGTGAACTATCTTGTCGTCAAGAAAGTTACACAAGGTTGGCCCAGATAGCAACCTGGGACCTTCCTTACAAAGGCCAAATCATACCATTGGGAGGATCCCATCCTTTGTCATGAAGGAGGGGATAACATCTGGCGTCGGTGCATTCCTCAAGAGGAACACCACAACGTCCTCGCTGACTGTCGTAAGCTTGAGGCAGGATGACATCATTCTTGGAGGAGAAAAACACAAAGTGCTCCAATCCGACCTATGGTAGCCAACTCTCTTCAAGGATTCTGATGAATTTGTGAAGAGGTGTACTGATTGTCAGGGGATGGGCACTTGTGGATGGTGTGATATGATGCTGATGCATCTCATCCATTTCTGCGAGGTCTTTCATGCATGGGGCATTGATTTCATGGGTCCATACCCTAAGAGTCAGGGATTTGAGTACATTCTATTAGGTGTTGATTATGTGAGTCGTTTGGTTGAGGCCATTCTCGCCCGAACCTAGATGCTAAGACCGTTTGCTGATTTTTGAGGAAGAATATCATTTCACGGTTCGGGGTGCCTAGAGTTTTGATATATGACGGAGGTTTCACTTTATCAAAGACAAGGTAAATGCCCTTGTTAATGAGTTAAACATAGACCATCGAGTAGCCACTCCATATTATCCTCAGGTCAATGGTCTTGCTGAAGTATGGAATAGGGAGATCAAGATGATTTTGCAGATGGTAGTCCTCCCAAATCTAAAGGATTGGTCACAACTTTTGGACTCGGTCTTGTGGGCATATATCAGACTTCCTTCAAGACTCCTTTGGATACATAGCCCTTTCGGCTTGTTTATGGCAAGCCATCCATTTTCCTGTGGAGATAAAGAATAAGTTACTATGGGTTGTCACTGAGATATTATTGGATCCAGAGAATATATTAGATCAAAGGAACACAGAATTGGAAGCCTTGGAGGAGCTTAGAGATACATCCTTTTCGAGTAGCCTACAGTATAAGGAGCGAGTAAAGATATGACATGATTCTCATATTAGCCATAAGCAGTTTGAGCTGAACCAGAGAGTATGGTTATTCGATGCCAGGCTGAGACTATTTTCAGGGAAATTGCAGAGCAAGTGGAAGGGACCATACTTGGTCCGAAAGGTGCATGACAATGGCAACATTGATATATCTGAGATGTCATCTGAGTCCACCTTTCGAGGTAATGGTCAGCGTCTGAATCCATATCTAGATCATGATCCGTTGATCATTGGCGTTGCTCCTATTCCTTTTGCATAAGATGTGGTCTTTGACTCACATCATTTGCATCCCATGCATGTTATCATTGTTTTCTGCCCTTGTATAGATCCAGATGTCCATATCATACATTCTTCAGTCCAACCCCCCATTTTGCATCTTATGATTATGCTATACTTAGGGTGTACTTTATCCTAAGTATAGGGGGTGTCAGATTTTTTATTATTCTTTTGATTCTTTTTACCTCTATTTTGCTGCCTATACTTAGGGATATTTTACCTAAGTATGGGGAGGTAGACCTTGTACATTCTAACCCTCAGTTTCCCCTTGTGTATAGTCTTCTATACTTAGGATTACTTGACCCTAAGTATAGGGGGATAACCGACATCTATTCACTTTATTCTTTTATTCGTCGTTGTAGTATAGCTTTTCTTTTCACTTTCCAATGCTAAGCATGAGTTATGTTTTCTTCATTGCTCTTTGATCACTCTAAGGACATCATTCGAGCTAAGTATAGGGGGGTGACGTATATATTGTATATATACTTTAGCCATAACTCGTACTTTGTGTGAGTGTGATAATAAATATAATGGCTAAAAATCGTAACCTAAAAATCACAAAAATTTTAAAATTTCTATTACAGATGAAATTCTTTCTTACACACATGTTCGTAAATAGCTATTTATAAAAATTAGTTTTATACAAATGTTTGTAAAAATGTTTGATTGTAAAATGCTTGTAAATATTATTGTAACAAAATTATGTATATAGTACAAAATTTTTAAAAAAATATTTGAAAAATAAAAGTTTGCAAAACCCCTTGTGAAAATGTTTGTAAATAGCTTGCAAAACTTCTGCATCCATGCATTCAAACATTTTCAAAAATTTTGCATGTTTTGAAAAATTACATCAAAGAGAGTCTTGTACATATTTGTATATTCTTCGGAATCATAGTTGACATTTAAACTAGTCTGGAATTAAATTGGAAAATAGAGCTTGGTTAAGACCTTAATCCACCTAACTCTCTGAGGAACCTTATAGGATTTGAGGTTAAGACTTTCAGGTCCATTAGTGACTTAATTTGTTGAGTCCACTAGGCTATGTTCACATGTCATCTTGACGAGCCTAAGTAGAACACTTAACAATGTACGCATGACTCTCACAGACAATGGCTTTACTTGTACCAGCACCTGACATATAGCTCCACATGAATGAGGTGGTGAGGAGGCAGAATCCTTTGGCTTGGGGTAGCATATGAGGATAATACTTCTAAGGAGAACCTCTCGTCTTCCTTTGGGAAAGGATGTGCACCTAAACTTGTTCTGGCGGTATTAAGGTCTAAAGATAGGAGTTGTGGGTTGCAATAATGATTCAAAAGAGGGATAGTCTACTGGCTCGAGAAGAAAAAGTCCTTATGTATATGATGCACCATGTAGATATGTTGTACATATGCACATCAAAAAAAGGTGCAAAATCAAGAAAAACTCCAAAAAAAGTGGACAGGCCCAATTGAAAATAAAATACCTTCCAGAGAGTATATAGCCGAATAAAGCAAAGCTTATGTATTACACCTTCTCATCTCATGAAGCTTGCAGCAGGAGACTTAGCTACACTTGTTGGGCTCCTAGGGATATGTGGCTACACTGGCCACTGTCCATTCTCTTCTTTCCCTCTCTTCTTGAGCCGGTTGCACTTGAACTTAGAAGAGAATACCCCGCTCCTCAAGGAAAGAGCTGCTAGAATGAAGAATTAGAGTTACCTTGTTGAGGGAGGTTGTTTCTTTGTCAATTCTGAGGTGGGGAGCTATATATCACTTACACAGTGCAAGGAAAGATACATAGTCATTAGAGTTTACCTATGTAGACTTGTTCTGATATGGATTATTGAGGATTCTTGACCATAGAATGGTGGAACTTAGAGGCTCTTGAGTTTTAAACCTAGATCCCAATAAGGTTCTGACAAACTAATAGTCCAAAGGTCTGACTGAGCTCCATACTTCAATTTAATAAAGATAAGTTTAATAATCAACCTTGATTCTCCTTCTTTTTCTTTTCTTCTCTTTTCACTTCTTTTCCAAATAAGTGTTTGCTAAAGGACTAGCAAAGGTAAAGTATAGGGGGTGATGAATCCTTGATTCTCACTCTTTATTCTTTTATTTTAGCTATTTATCTTAGCAAAGCAGCATGTAAATACCTATAAATAAAATAACATAGCATTCAACATGCATCTGTTAATATGACATGATTAGTATGTTTTGTGCAAAAATAAAAGAATAAAAGGAAAATAAAAAGAAAGGAGGTATTTAGAATAAATACAGAGTGACCCAAACCCCAAGAGAAGGTCAAGCCTTGACCTGATCGCAAAATAAAATAAGTAGAGAGAGAAATAAGGTCTACTTTGTGTTGTGCATATTGCTTATATTTGTAAATAATCATTTTTTATGAATTAAAAGTAAATTATTATCTTTACCTCCTTGTATATATTTCTTAAAATAATCTAAAAAAATAAAAATCAAAAAAATTAAATAAAAGTAAAATCAAATTCTCTCCTTAATTGTACAGTTACACATGTATATACATCACATTCACTATTTATATACCTATAAATAACTCCTAAAAATAAAATAAAAATTAGTTTGTAATCCTAAAAATATGTTGCAAATAAATAAAGTATTAAATTTTGATATTTGTGTAAAAATAACAAAATAAAATACATGTACATAATAAATAGGTATATTATATTTGTATAGAATACTATACATTTTATATACACTAATTTATTTTTCATAAAAATAATGAAAAATCACAGAAAATTTCTTTGAAAAATAATAAAAGTTTTCATTTTATTCATTTTTTAAATTTTAATTCATTTATTATTTTTTATTTAGTCATCTTTATTTTTACCCTTATTTTGTCCTGTAGTGTCTTTTGTCCGTATCCTCGGCCTCTTCTGATTGGGCCACCTCGGTTTGTTGACCGAGGTCAACTGTCCCCCCTTTTTTGCCCGAGTCAGGTTTGCCCTGATTTTCTCCCATTTTTAACAACTCGATCTGACCACCATTCCACCTGATCCTTTGCCTCGATTTGAGAGCGTGGATCCCTAATCTTCGCCCGCTACTTTCCTCCTCGTTCCATGCTTCGGCTCACGGGCCACACCTCCACCTTCTCAGACATGTGCACCTATATAGCATGCGCCTTCCCCTCCCGTTTCCTCCACCTTTGGTTGTGCCACCACCTCCTGCATACTCGTCCTTCCTTTTCCAGAGTGACAGCGAGCGAGAGAGAGGTCGAAGAAGCATTTTGGAGCGTAAGAGCACCCCAGATCCGACGAGGAACCCCTCATCTCTGCCATGAGGAGCAAAGCCTCTGGCAGCACCAGTCATCGAGGCCAAGACCCCTATAGACGACGTCTGCATCCCCAGGCGTACTCCGATCATCCTTAGGTACCCTCTTATTTCCCACGGAATCGGTCATCTATCCAAGAAATAGAGCACCTCTGGTAACTACTTTTCATACCATGTTTCACCGTTCCTCAACTTTCGCACACCTTGCTCTGATCTCCTCCCACTTGTCGGAGCCACCTCTCCGACCATATATCTTCTTCTACAGGGTTGGTGCGCGACCAAACCTCATCTGGAGGTCGAAGATATCACCAGGAAGCTCCAGGACACTCACGACTCCCCAGGACCCCTCTCTTGGTCTTGGGCCCTTCCGAGCCATCCAATAACTATGGAATAGCCTCGCCATTATTTCCCACACTTCAGCAGTTTGTGGCCGATTGAAACTCATCGGAGGTGAGTTCTTCCCTGTTCATCCAAGCGCCTTCTCCACCGTCGGATTAGGTCCCTCTCCAGTTCTAATCGCAGCCATCCATCATCAGGAGGCCCCTTGTCCGTCAGATCCGTCTGAGGATCTCATCTCCGTTGTCCATCGCATAAGGGGTATCCCCTTATCCTGACCGGTCATCCATAAGTGGAACGCCATCGGCCGTTGGAATGAGCTTAATAAAGCGTAAACCTTACTTAGGCCCTTCTGTTTGTCTATTATTATACAATCATGTAAATATTTGTCGTAATTTAAAATAGTTTGGATATTTTGCATGTAGACCCTTGCTATTTCCAGTATTTGCATTTTAGTCCTCTATGTGTGAACTCACGTGTTGTCTCACATGATTTTCTAGGTTATTTGCATGTTACGTCCTGAACATTTGAATATTATAGTTTGAATGAAAACTTTCTAATATTTGCAAATCTACCACTATACGTGGTTTATTGTGCATGCACGTGAATTCTTTGGACATTTTTCATTCTTGACCCTAAGCTTTTCATCTGTGTTATTATTTGGTCCTTAAATTTCATTGTAATTACAAGTAGGTCTATACAATCTGTGTGTCTCGTAGTTAATTAAATAAATACCAGATTAAGTCTAAAATTTCTATAAAAATAAGTGTTATCTCCTGCTAACATGTAATATTTATTGTGATTTTTGGATTAATTTTATGTAGTATTTTATTTTCTAAAAATAAAAAACCCTTAAAAAGTTTACTATCTATTTTGGAAAATACATAAAAATTCGCAAAATCCTTTTAAAAACTCCACAAAAATTAATGCTGGTGTATTCTTTTGTGCTTTACCTTTAGTACCAGTTTTATTTGAAAACCCCTCATAAAAACCATAAAAATTTCAAAACTCTTAAAACTTATAAAATCATGACAAACTCTGGAAAAATAAAAAATATATATAATTCCAATTCCTGTTTGTAGCTCCTTTCATCTGTTTTCTCATAAAATTGCTCCCCAGGACATTAGGGCATTTTAGCTATTTTTAACTTGCACTATTGTCCTGGCTATACATTGTTTGTATTTTTAGTACTTATTTGATTTTTTATAAAATCACAAGAACATCAGAAAAATCTCAGAAAATTACCAAAATACTTTAATATTTGAAAAACCCAAAACTATTTTATTCCTGATTTTTAAGCATTCTTAGCCTTAAATAAAAATTCAGAAAGCTTGATTGTATGCATTGTTTCCTTGTTTGTTTGTTTTTACCCCTTAATTAAAACCTATAAAAATTGCAAACAAAACCAATAAAAATATGCATTTTAGTTTTTGAATTTCGACTACTTCATAGGTTTACTCGTGCTCCTTAAGTTCACCCTGGTTGATATATCAAGTTAAAATAAATAGCGGCGATCGCTGAGATATATGTGTGATTTGATTGTTTGATTTGAGTGGTTTTCATCTTTTTCTTGATTGAGCATTGTTCTTGTGATCGGGTCGCAACAACCCTTTGATTACTTGATTCCCTAACCCATGTCGCTCGACCGCTCATCAGTTATGTGTTTTTTTTACTTTAGTTGTGAATGCCATTTCGAAACACAAAAAAATTTCCCTAGATTTCAATAACCTAATGCAATCAATTATGGATATAATATTGCGAGTGTTGTGTAGATGGGTAATCCACATCCGTGGGCATCATAGATTGGTATCAGAATAGTGGTACCCCACTACACACATTTCCAACATAAATTTCCAATCGTATTAAGTTCTCGGATTGCAACAATCCTCCAATTTGTTGGTGTCCGAAAGGGAAATATGGCATTCAAATTCAATAACTATAGATATAACCAATTGCAATTAATTTTCACATAGTATCCTAAGAATAGAAAAGCGCAGTTAGAAATGTCAACGAACATCAACTATTATGATTAATAATATTGGTTCTCATGCAGAACCATGATGTCCATAGATGTCCAGGAGATGGAGGATCTTTTGGAGCACATCCTGACTTCCCTCACCAACCTCTAGTAGCAGCAGACTGCTATGCAATGTCAACAGGTCTATATCTTGGCTCAGCAAAGGGAGATTGCATACAGATATACTGACATAGAGATGAGGTTCGAGGAGCTATCTGATTATACTTATCATCCATCTCATGGTGGAACACGACATGACCAACCCCAGTATGAAGAGGTTCAACAGCCTTAGTTCGATGATCCACATGAGGAGATACCGGTACATGGAGTCGAGGATGGAGATTATGACAGGGAGAAGGACTCTGTACTCTTTGCAGATGAGGACACACATGAGCATTCCGCCACTCACATGCATCAGTTAGTTTTCACTTCCTATCAAAAAGACAATGTGCCCATGTTCTAGGGCACTGGGACATCAGACGAGGTCGAGCAATGGCTGAAGAGGGTGATGAAGGTACTTCGGATGATTCGTAAACCACGAGACTGATGGTTATCTTTTATGGAGTATTCACTAACAACATTCGTTAAGAGATGGTGGGAGGCGACTATTTCCGAGTTGGGACAGGAGCCCACATGGGACAATTTCGAGACAAGATTCAGATCCCACTTCTTTTCTAGGAAGGGGGAAGGAGTTCCAACACCAACTATTCGCAAAGCTCGGACAAGGGCTGATGACAACCAGACAGTGCTTTGTTCGCTACACCGAGCTGTCACGATACACACTAGAAACCACTGATTTCCCATATGAGAATCTAGAAAAGTTCACCAGAGATATGGGGGAAGAGGTGCATGATAATTTGGTGGTTGGACTATGTATCACTTCCATCTTCGAGGCTACTGATGCAGCTGAGAAGTTTGAGGACATCAGACAGAGATGCTTTGGGAGTTCATCTGGAGCGGCACCTACGCAACAACAATCATTTCGACCGATTTGATGACAATTTCAACAACAAAGATCAGCCATGCAATTTCGTCCTTCAGGTTTGGCATTTTCAGGCGGTGCTTTCTCATCTCCAAAGACTACCTTAGGAGGAGCACTTGCTAGACATAACACCGATTCAGCTCAACCATCTGGGTCACAGAGAGTGGACAGACCCCCGGCAGGACTTACTTGGAGTACTTGCATGACTACTACGCATGCGCAATCAGGATGATGTTTCTTATGTAAATAGTGGGGTCACTATCGGTTACAGTGCCCCTAGGTTTTTGGTGAGACCCGACCGCAACCACAACCTTCACAACCAGAAGCACATCATACTAGGACTTTCCATGATAGGAACTCCAACTTTCGGATGCCGTCGAGACAGACACAGAATGTGGTCGGTTCGAGTATTTCACTATCTAGATAGGGACGGTTACATGCAGTGACTAGGAAGCATGCACGATCAACGGTTACTATGGTGAAAGGTATGGACTCAATCCTGAGCCGACGTTTCCATGTTTTGTTTGATTCTGTAGCAATGCATTCCTTTATTACTTTGAGGCCACTAGCTTCACTAGGTAGAGTTGTAGAGGCCCTATATCCTTCTTACTACATACATGGGCCAAGTTGCCCATTGTTCATCATTTCACTAATAGTCAGAGACTTACCAGTGCTGATTGGTTGTCATGAGATGATCGCAAAGTATCTGTTACTGTATCTTGACGAGTTTGATTTGATATTAGGCATGGATTGTTTATCAGTTCATCATGCCTTAGTTGATTGGTTTAGGAAGATGGTTATCTTTAGGATTCCATATATACCCGAGTTCACCTTTGAGGGTACATTACATGACTCCAAAATGGAGTATATTTTGGTGTTGAGAGCTCAGAGACTAGTTGATCAGGGATACGATTCATATTTAGAATTTATTCGAGAGACATTTGATCATGAGCCAATGACACATGACATCAGAGGGGTATCAATCTGCCCATATGTATTTCCTGATGATTTACCAGGGTACCTCTTGAGAGAGAGAGAGAGTTCAAGATCACATTGCTACAAGATACACAACCGATCTCGATGGCTCCTTATCGCATGGCACCAGCTGAATTGAGAGACCTAAAGGAGCAGTTGCAAGAGTTGCTTGACTTAGGTTTCGTGAGGCCGAGCACTTCACCTTGAGGTGGTCCGGTTCTTTTTGTCAGAAAGAAGAATGGATCGATGAGATTGTGCATTGATTACAAGCAACTGAACAAGAGAATTGTCAAGAACCGTTATCCGTTTTAGCATAAAATTGTATGTTACATAGAAGCAACAACATATAGGGATAAACCAATGTTGTTATTGCAGCTTTGAATTTACAAAATCCAACATTCATAGATGTATTCATGACCTCGAGTACACTTGACTAATCTCATTCATCATATATGTTAGAATTAGCAAATACATTAGCATTTAAAGCTAAACTAGTTTTAAATGGTTGATTTAAACGTCATTCTTTTAATCATTTTTTAAATTGTATCTTGATGAGCATGTACCTAGAGATCATAATGTTTTCTATTAATATTGAATTTCTATAACTAAAGAGCCACCAATTTAGATCTTCATATATATATATATATTAGTTTAAATAAGGATCAAAATATATAGCAATTACATGTATGGAAGCAAGGGGGATGGTTGATTGGTACCTTTGGATCACCAAGAATTGGAGATCCTATTGCATGCAGGTATTAGCTGCAAAAGTAGCTTGAAAGTAGCCCCTTGAGAGTTGCTTGCAACAGCTGGAGGCTACAAGGGGAAAAGAAGCAGCAGGGACTACTGGGGCCCAAGAGTAGTAGAGAGTTGTTGCTTTGGAGCAGCAGCAGGACTCTAGCTGTAAAAAGGGGGAAGGGGACTACTGCAATATCAACAATTGCTTCTTCTTGCTCTAGCAGTATCGATGCAAAAATAATTGCTATTGGACAACAACAAGAATTGAAAGTTGGGGGGCATCTCGGCTATAAGGGAAAAGAGAGAAAATAAGATGGGAATAAGAAGATGGTTGGTGTTTATATAACCAAAGAGATGGTCTTTATAATTTTACAAGTGGTAGAGAGGGTTGTGCCTAATGGAGAAGGAAAAGGGGCATAACCAAGTGTTGTTGTCTGTACAGTCTGTTGCACTGTATAATAGAAAAATAATTTTTTATTTTCCGTGCCCTCTTTATTTGAAAAACCAAAGTCGATCGTATTCGCACTCGAATCTCTGATTCCAATGTATAATAACTCGTTTCGCTCATCTATTCACGATGATCAAACGATATAAATTTCTTACTTTTCTAAGCCAAGATGGATATAGAATAGGAGATACGATCTTGATTTTTTATCACATTTTGTGATTTTAAATATCAAATGACCTCCGATTTACAAATGGTCAATTGTGTTGATGTTATTTTATCAAAACGAATTTTCTAATGGTCTCAATTTATTTTATGGTTTGAGTTTTACGTCATGGCTTTTCCGTTGGCACGCATTATGAAGTGATTGACATGGCTGGTTGCATCCTAATGAAATTCAATATAGATTTATTCAATATTTTATGAATATTAGTTGGTCATTAATCAAGTTAGGATCGGGTCATTCAGATCTGGATGTCACATCATCCAAGAACATTGCTTACCAAGCCTTTGATAGAAAAGGCTTTTGACCATGTTATGAATATGGGATTAAGAGTAGTTCATGAACGGCTTTGAAGGCTAGTGGGACACTATTAAATATGTAGGCTCACTTTAAGCGATTGTATAAAAAATCTATTATTTCTTTCTATTATTATTTGAATTAAAGCGTAAGTTTGCACTAATGATAAGATCATTCTATACAAATTGGGTCATGTATCGTGACCATCTTGATATTATACAATTATTGATCTAAAGAGTTGGATCATACAGGCTAATGCATGGCTATAGATCTAAAGATTTAAATCGAAGATAGAATCAACATCATTAAGTAATATTCAAGAAGAATATCCAATTTGAGAAGAGACAGAAATCTTCTCTAACGATTGATATCCGATAACAGTCTCGATGCATACCCTTTACATAGAAATAAAGATGCTGACATGTCAGACGAGTCAAGATGAAGAGATAACTTGATGAGGTCGAGATACTAAAGATATGTATCATATACAATTACAAACATGTATGCATCCTTTGACCGAAGAGAAATATACATACATACATACACACATACAGGTATGTACATTTGGTAGACTAATAGATTGACGACTTAACAAGGTTTATATACCGACGAGTTGGTGTGCATACAAAGGAATATGAGAAGTATGATTTCTCAAAGGAATCATAGAGGTTCGTATTTTTGAAATCAGAAATATGAACTCACTCTTGAGATATTGGTGTCGCAATGAATTCCATCCATGGTCATCTTGTTCATGAAACAAGATAAAAATTCCTGAATATTGAGAAATCTATTGATAAACCCTTGAAGGAAGTAGTTAAAATATGGGATTGACATTTTGATGTAGTCAAGGTTTTCTATTACGTAGGATGTATGAGCACTGGGAATGCTCGAAGTTGATGCAATCGTAATAGATTGTATACCATGACACTTCTATTCCAAGGGAATAATGAAACCGAATGGATTTTAGTGATTCCATTTTGAGTCTATATGAATGAAAATTATATGGCTTAAATTTCAATTAATAGAATCATTTTCTAGATACAAAGAGCTGAAGATTGATTTGCAAGAGTTTAAAATCAATAGGAGAAATCGGTTCAATGTTTGATTAAATCAGATAACTCAAAATGGTATCAATCTTGATATTAGATGTAAATATAAATATCAGGTCATTATACGTAGTTTATATAATCTACTTGATATTATCTTCAAGTATTTGCGAATGCCGCACAAGTCCAAATTGGATTAGGAGTTGTAAGTTGAGAAATTGATATTCGAGATAATAATCTTTATTATCATATATAATTATATGATACTATGCAAACACGGTTCACATAGTTAGCATTTAATTAACATAGATACGGATCCATGATAATTATATTAGTACTAATATTAATATGATTCATATTTAGTTTAAGACACGCAAAAATTCACATAATTAATTAATGTTGATGACAATTAAATTACATTCTCCAATAAATAATTTAAATTTAATTTGTAATTTTCTGGACTAATTAATTGGATTATAATTGCTAGGATGATTGTAAAATTATCTTAAAATATATAATGGTAACTATGTAGAGAGATAATTTCAGAATTATTAAAGGTTAAGTGCAAACAAGACTTGAATTTATTGTATGGTTTAACGAAGGGGAAACTTCTCCCCAACCGTCCATGTTGGATGCCCAATATACATAAAGAAAGACAACTTATGTTTCTATTTTATCCCATTCATTAATTCAAATTCAATTGTGAATCATGTTTGAATCTGATATGAAAAGGACATAAAGTAGAGAAGATTGATTCTCTACTTCACTCCATTGTTGCCATCCGGCTACTATAAAGCAAATGCTTTACATTTCTTTTTCTTCTCTATTCAATTCAACACAAGAGTGCTCTCTAGTTCTACTAGCAAGAGAAGAAAACAAGAAGAGAATAATTCTCTTCTTATTATGTTATTGGTCGTGCTTACCTACCCTTATGCACTCCCTTTTACGACTGCCCACCCCCATACATCTCCTCTCGATTGGCTTGTCCAATTATGAGAGGATCCACCTTCTTCTCCATGCTTTTGTACCCAAATAGAAGGACTTGATTTTAAGGGATGAAATGATGATGAAAAAGATTGTTCTAGATCTCTTTTGGCACGGAAAATCCATGGAGTTCATCTTTCAAGTTCATGGAAGGATGATGAGTAAAAGTTCCCTCCCACTAGTACATGTGTCTTTGAATCGTTTATTTAGAGACTATATGCATCAAATGTGTAAATTCATATATCATGTAATTCACGAAACAACATGCAAATAGTTTCCATATCCATGTAGTCTATGTAACAATCATTTTTTTGTCAATCACAATATTTCTTATATGATGAACCGATTATACGTTGAACTTGATTCGACTTTCTGCATTTCTATATTGTGCAAAGTCAAACCTGCTTTCATATAGAGATAACTTGAAAGAGATCAAGTGCAGGGGAAATTGAAATCAATGACACGGGTCCTTTTATGGAAAAAATGATGTAATTATTATTTTTTGCTTAGTAAGCTTTTGTATATTGCTTTCAAAAAATAGACATGTGGTTACAACGTGGCCGAACAGCCACAATTTGGCATCATGGCCAGAGATACACTTTGTCAAAAGGTAACCTGGTTAAATTAGTATAGAGTGGCTGTCACCATTCTTGAAATTCTCATGACCATATCAGAAAATAGTGCTTGTTCACCCAACAGACCACCTTGCGTTATGCTCCTCCCAGATAGCCAAGGTGGACGCGGCCAACGCAACAACAGTCTTCATTTTCAGATTGACACAGGGGATCATTAGGCAACTTTCCAGCATCAGGTTTAAGCTCTGTATCCTAGAAATTGGTAATTGTTGTGCTGAAGCTACACCATCCCAAACCTCCGACGCAAACGGGCACACGTAGAATAGATTGGGAGTTGTTTCCTCTGCCTGTCCACAGAGATAGCAGGGTTCATCATTGATCAGCCCATGCCTTGAGAGTCTTTCCACGATTGGCAGGCGATCCAAAATGGCCCTGTAGAGCACACAAGCATGCTTTGGGACCACCTTTGCATTCCAAAGAAGAGGCGCCCATGGAACGTTGTCTGCTCTTTTCCTCACCTTATCATACATATCCCTGAACTTGATGCTCCCAGTGATATGATTAGATAAAATGTGTCGAATGCCAAGGATGTTTTCCAGACGAGGGAGTTCCTCGAGGCTTTCTTGCAATGCATGAGATAACCCCTCTTTAGATATCTTTCCCTCATGTATGAAGCCCATATAGAATTATCGTTAGATTGCACTCCTCCCAAGTAGTAAGGCCTCACGTATGAAGCATAGGGAACGGAGTCCCAAGCCCCCTTCCTTCTTGGGGAGACATACAACCTCCCACTTAAAGTGATGGGTTCCATAAGCCCAAAGGAAATCAGCACAAATCACATACACGTTCTTTGCAGGTCCAATCGGGATTAACGTTCTCGCGGCCCAATATAATGATGTAATTATGATAAGCAATATTAAGGTTGTAAACATATTTTATTTATATTTGTTAGAATGAGTGCTCTTGAAATAGACGAGATGTATGCGACAGAAAAACGGTAAAAAAAACAAATGAAGAAATAAAAGCACTTTAATAGTTTTATTAGGTAAGTACTATTTTGAACGTTGACCATTCAATTATAATCAAAGTGATGATGTTACACGTTTATCAATTTTTCAATAGGAAATAGGGAGCTTCTTAGCACCCCGCGCTATTTCACCCGATTTTTATATTTTTTTTTGAAATTTTTTCCGTAGATTTTCATCAATATATCCTTATATTATGTCATTAAAATTTCGCGGAAAACAGAGACTCCTAAACCTCCATCCAAATAGTGTCGTTTTTAGCAATTTTGTTACCGTTAAAAAATGAATGTCTGGATGGAGGCCGTAGGGGTCTCTATTTTGCATGAAATTTTAATGATATAATATAGGGATATAATGATGAAATTCCACAGAAGAAATTTTCAAAAAATTTAAAAAATTCTTGGGGGGAGCTAACTTGGCTCCCCCCACTCCATTTCGCCCGAATTTTTTTATTTTTTTTTGAAATTTTCTTCCGTGGAATTTCATCACTATATCCCTATATTATGTCATTAAAATGTCGTACGAAAACATAGACCCATACGGCCTCCATTCAGACAGTCATTTTTCTAACAGTAATAGAATTATTAAAAACGACCCCGTTGGATGGAGGCCGTGGAGTCTCTGTTTCGCACGAAATTTTAATGACATAATATAGAGACATATTGATGAAAATCCACAGAAGAAAATTTCAAAAAAAAAACATGGAGGGGCAACCCCATTTTACCCTATATATAGGGTTAAATGGGGCTGCCCCCTGGGGGGAGCTAACTTGGCTCCCACGCGCTATTTTGTCCGGTTTTTTTATTTTTTTTGAAAATTTCTTCCGGGAATATTCATAACTATATCCATATATTATGCTATTAAAATTTCATGCGAAATAGAGACTCGCACGACCTCCATCCAGACAGTCATTTTTTAACAGTAACAGAATTGCTAAAAAAGACCCTTCTGGATATAGGCCGTAGGAGTTTCTGTTTCGTGTGAAAATTTAATGACATAATAAAGAGATATATTATTGAAAATTCAGGGAAGAAATTTCGAAAAAAAAATAAAAAAGAGGGCGAAATGGCACGGGGGGAGCCAAGTTAGCTCCCCCATGGGGGTAGCCCCATTTTACCCATATATGTGTGTGTGTGTGTGTGTGTGTGTGTGTGTGTGTGTGTGTGTGTGTGTGTGTGTGTGTGTGTGTGTGTGTGTGTGTGTGTGTGTGTGTGTGTGTGTGTGTGTGTGTGGAAAAATGGGGCTGCCCCATAGGGGTAGCCAACATGGCTGCCCCCATCTCATTTTTCGTACCGTAGGAGTTTCTGTTTCTAACGAAATTCGAATAGCATATAGGAGGGATATAGGGATGAATTTACATGACGATATTTTTCAAAAAAAAATAAAAAAAAATTGCCCCAAAATGGGGCGGGGCAGCCATGTTGACTGCCCCCAGGGGGCATCCCCATCAACCCCATATATAATCGCCCCATTTTGGGGCAAATATTTTTATTTTTTTGAAAAATATCGTCATGTATATTCATCCATGTATCCCTCCTATATGCCATTCGAATTTCGTCAGAAACAGATACCCCTACGGCCTCCATCCAGACATGGTCGATTAAAAAATCTTGTGACCGTTAAAAAATTGACATATAGATGGAGGCCATAGGAGTCTATGTTTCTAACGAAATTCGAATGATATGTAGGAGGGATATAGGGATGAATATACATGTTTTTATTTTTCCAAAAAATAAAAAAATTCTAAAAAATGGGGTGGGGGTAGCCATGTTGGCTACCCCTAGGGGGCAGCCCCATTTTTCCCTATCTATCTATCTATATATATATATATATATATATATATATGGAATTTATCCAGAGAGCACAGAGCTCATTTGAGTTCGGATGAGCATCCAATCCTAGCCGTCCATCGCAAAAAATAGGAACCGATTAATCCCAAAAAATAGGAACCGATTTTGTATAGAAATAAAACAAAATCGGAAATTAAAACATTGCTAAAAATAGCCTTGCATTTGTGGAAAGAGGAAGGCGCGTGCATTTGATTGGTAAAATCTATCATTTCATTCCATGGCATTTGTTTCGTTCCAACGCAAGATGGGAGGAATGTGATTCGATTTCATAATTTAATCGCTTATTTCTATCATAATTTCGTTGTTTTAATGATTTTTTGATTTTTAGCAATGTTTGTTTTGGGATCAATACGACGAGATGATGAATACATTAATTTTTTTATGAATACTGCATATTTTTTATCGTAAGCGATGTTTTATTCGAGAAGTATGATTGGAATATGATCATAATATTGATTTTTATTCATTTTGATACACGATTTGTATTCCTAATTGATTTTTTATCGAAGGTATTTTGATTTCATATAATAAAAAGTTACAGTAAATTTGTAACTTTATTGTTGGCTTTGAGTAACTTTATTACATGTATCAGTAAGTTTTATATATATGTTAGTAAGAAATTCCATATAACTTGTAGTAGTAACTATCGGATAATGACCAGTAACAATTAATATACGCTTTGATAACATTGTAAACCATTACTAGTATTTTATTAACTTACATATATAACAAGTAATATTTACACTATCCATCAGTAACTAATTAGCATGTAGAAGTAACTTTATAATAATAACAAGTAACTCTGGTAACATTGTAACTTCATTACTGGCTGTCAGTAACTATATTATTACAATCAGTAAGTTTATAAATACAACACATTACAAGTTACTTGTCATATAACAACGTTACTAACAATTCATTAAAAGTTACTTGTCATTGAATGATTCTTACTGAAGCGAGTATATTGCTGAGTTACTAACAATCATTACAAGTTACTTGTCATATAATAAATGTTACTAACAGTTCATTTCAAGTTACTTGTCATTCAATGATTCTTACTGAAGTGAGTATATTGCTGATTTACTTTTCTTTATACAATTCTTACTATTCACGGATATAAATTAACTTATTGTTTCTTGCAGAACAATGTACAATTTGGTGTCTTGAAGAAGTTGTTGTTATGCCGAGGAGCGAGAGCAAAACAACATCATCTAAATGAACTAGAAGACAGTTGACATTTGGATGTTCACCATATAACTATAATTAAGTAATTTATGTGTGACTTTCGGTAACACTTGACGTATTACAAGTAATTAAATAGGCTACATAAGTAAAGAAGGTGTGATTCGATAGTAATTCAAAACAAAGAATAAAACAAGTAAGATATATAGAAGCATCAGTAACATATAATAAATTGTAGGTAAAAGAAGGTAATGGAATAAGTAAGTTGGAATAAGTATAAAAAATCACGTAACCAGTAACTTATGTATTGCTATCAGTAACACTCGATACATTATAAGTAATTAAAAATGTTATATAAGTAAATAAGAGGTGCTTCAGTAAGACTCAAAGTATTAAGTAACTATAACATTAGTAACAATCAAAATGACTTCAGTAAAATGGACATTTGTAATCAGTACTTATTATATGGACATTAGTAATTCACAAACTTAATTACTGATCCCACAACAATAGTTACTTGAGAACTGAATATGTATTACTTGAGTAACATGAATGAATTACTGATCTCTGTACAATGTAATATTACAGATGTAAAATAACTATAAATTCAGTAATAATCATAATGCGTTCAGTAATAGGTATATTTGTAATAGGTAATTATTGTATGGACATTAGTAATTGACGTAATCAATAATTATAATCAGTAATTTATCTTTTCTAATCCAAACGTGGAATGATCATTCCATAAATAGAATATATGCCGACAATAATTTAAATGCGTATTTTTTAGCTTACTAAAATCGACCACCTATTTTTAAGGATATGATTTAATTCGAATTCTTATTATGTCAATAATGCATGCACATTGTTATTGCCAAAACCGTTCCCTTCCAAATAGAACCGACACATACACGTGGCGAGCCCACGTTTGGTGCTCACCACGACCCAAATCGGCACAGTGCCCTCTAGATATGCCCTATATATATATGGAAAAAATGGGGCTGCCCCCGCCTCATTTTTCGGCGTTTTTTTTATTTTTTTTGAAAAATAAAACCATGTATATTCATCCATATATCCCTCCTACATGCCATTCGAATTTCGTCATAAACAGAGACTCCTACGGCCTCCATCTCGATGGTATCGATTTAAAAAAATCCTGTTACCGTTAAAAAATTACTGTCCGGATGGAGGCCGTAGGAGTCTCTGTTTCTGACGAAATTCGAGTGGTATATAGGAGGGATATAGGGATGAATGTAAATGGTGTTATTTTTCAAAAAAAAATAAAAAAATTTGCCCAAATAAGGCGGGGGCAGCCATGTTGGCTGCCCCTAGGGGGCAGCCACATATGACCCTATATATATATATATATATATATATATATATATATATATATATATAGAGGAAAATGGGGCTGCCCCCTAGGGGGAGCTAACTTAGCTCCCCCCGCCTCATTTTCTTCAATTTTTTTATTTTTTTTTGAAATTTTTTTCCGTGAATATTCATCACTATATCCCTATATTATGTCATAAAAATTTCGTGTGAAACAGAGACTCCTACGGCCTCCATCCAGACAGTCATTTTTTTAACGGTAACAGGATTTTTTAAATCGACCCCGTTTGGATGGAGGTCGTAGGAGTCTCGGTTTCGTATGAAATTTGAATAACATAATATAGAGATTTAATAATGAATTTACACGGTTTTAGATTTTAAAAAAAATAAAAAAATTTTGGGAAAAAGGGGCGGGGGGAGCTAAGTTAGCTCCCCCTAGGGGGCATACACATTTTACCCATATATATATATATGGGTTAAATGGGGATGCCCCTCGGGGGAATTAACTTGACTCCCCGGCCCCGTTTCGCCCGATTTTTTTTGAAATTTTTTCGTGGATTTTCATCAATATATCCCTATATTATGTCATTAAAATTTCGTACGAAAAAAACACTCTTACGGCCTCCATCCAGATGGGGTCGTTTCTAGCAATTCTGTAACCGTTAAAAAATGATTGTCTGGATGGAGGTCGTAGGAGTCTTTGTTTTGCACGAAATTTTAATGACATAATATAGGGATATAGTGATGAAATTCCATGGAAGAAAAATTCAAAAAAAATAAAAAACCGGGGGAAATAGGGCGGGGGAGCTAAGTTAGCTCCCCCCAGGAGGCAGCCCCATTTAATCACTAGCTCCCATGGAATTTTTCTTCCATGGAATTTCATCACTATATCCCTATATTATGTCATTAAAATTTCGTGCAAAAAAGAGACTCCTACGGCCTCCATCCAACGGGATCGTTTTTAGCAATTTTGTTACCGTTAAAAAATGACTGTCTGGATGGAGGCCGTAGGGGTCTCTTTTCGCATAAAATTTTAATGACATAATATAGGGATATAGTAATGAAATTCCACGAAAGAAATTTTCAAAGAAAAATAAAAAAACCGGGCGAAATGGGACGGGTGGAGCCAAGTTAGCTCCCCACAGGGGCAGCCCCATTTTATCCATATATATAGGGGTTGATGGTGTTGCCCCCTGGGGCAGCCAACATGGCTGCCCCATCCCATTTTGGGACATTTTTTTTATTTTTTTGAAAAATATCGTCATGTATATTCATCCCTATATCCCTCATATATGTCATTCGAATTTCGTTAGAAACAGAGACTCCTACAGCCTCCATCCAGACAGAGTCGATTTAAAAAATCCTACGACCGTTAAAAAAATGACTTCTCGATGGAGGCCGTAGGAGTCTCTGTTTCAAATGAAATTCGAATGACATATAGAAGGGATATAGGGATGAATATACATGGTGATATTTTCCCAAAAAAATAAAAAAATTTTGCGAAAAATTGGGTGGGGGTAGCCATGTTGGCTACCCCTAGGGGGCAACCCCATTTTCCCCATATATATATATATATGGGTAAAATGGGGCTGCCCCCAGGGAGTAGCCAACTTGGCTACTCCCACCCCTATTTTTTCCTCATTTTTTCATTTTTTTGGAAAATAATAATTTGTATATTCATCATTATATCCCTCACATTCTATTAAAATTTCGTGACGAAATTTTAATAGAATGTGAGAGGGATATAATGATGAATATACAAATTTTTATTTTCCAAAAAAATAAAAAAACGAGGGAAAAATAGGGGTGGGAGTAGCCAAGTTGGCTACTCCCTGGGGGCAGCCCCATTTTACCCGATATATATATATATATATATATATATAGAGAGAGAGAGAGAGAGAGAGAGAGAGGGGTAAATGGGGCTGCCCCCAAGGAGTAGCCAACTTGGCTACTCCTACCCCTATTTTACCCTCATTTTTGTATTTTTTTGGAAAATAAAAATTTGTATATTCATCATTATATTCCTCTCACATTCTATTAAACGGCCTCCATCCAACATGGTCGATTTAAAAAATCCTGCAACCGTTAAAAAAATGACGTTTGGATGGAGGGCTTAGGAGTCTCTGTTTCTGACGAAATTTTAATAGAATGTGAGAGTGATATAATGATGAATATACAAATTTTTATTTTCCAAAAAAATAAAAAAATGAGGGAAAAATAAGGGTGGGAGTAGCCAAGTTGGCTACTCCCTGGGGGCAGCCCCATTTTACCCATATATATATATATAGGGTCATATGTGGCTGCCCCCTAGGGGCAGCCAACATGGCTGCCCCCGCCTTATTTGGGCAAATTTTTTATTTTTTTGAAAAATAACACCATTTACATTCATCCCTATATCCCTCCTATATACCATTCGAATTTCGTCAGAAAGAGAGACTCCTACGGCCTCCATCCGGATAGTAATTTTTTAACGGTAACAGGATTTTTTTAAATCGATACCATCGAGATGGAGGCCGTAGGAGTCTCTGTTTATGACGAAATTCGAATGGCATGTAGGAGGGATATATGGATGAATATACATGGTTTTATTTTTCAAAAAAAATAAAAAAAAATGCCGAAAAATGGGGCGGGGGCAGCCCCATTTTTTCCATATATATATATATATATATATGGGTCAAATGGGGCTGCCCCCTTGGGGTAGCTAACTTGCCCCCCCCCACATTATTTCACCCTTTTTTTGAAAATTTCTTCCATAGATTTTCATCAATATATATGATGTAATTCAAATTTCATGCGAAACAGAGACTCCTATGACCTCCATCCAGAAGGGTCGTTTTTAGCAATTTTCTGTTATTGTTAAAAAATAATTGTCTAGATGGAGGCCATAAGAGTCTTTGTTTCGCACGAAAATTGAATAGTATAATATAGGGATATTGTGATGAATAATCACGGAAGAAATTTTCAAAAAAAATAAAAAATAAGCGACAATACGTGCGGGAGCCAAGTTAGCTCCCTCCAAGGGACAACTCCACTAAACTATATATAATATCATTTTTCTACAGTAGAAAGAAGTACTAACATTACATAATTTTTTATAATATCACAAGAGGTAACTGTAACGGAACGGATCGTGATGACTGGTGGAGGCATGTAACTTGAATTCGCACGACCGAACCGTTACCGATTCATGCATGGTAATCATTGAGCATACAAAAATCATTCTCAAAAAGATCCATAAAATCCAATACAACCGAGAGTTCCATTATTACAACATCTAAAAAGGGTATACTTGCAAACAGAACTAAACAATTTCACAACATGGATCCCTGTTCCAGTGGGCATACAAATATCCACCATAAACCATGCAATATCCGTACCGCATTGAATGTCTTATTTTTGTCGCATGAACTTGAATGCTTGATCAAACTTGTTCTTCACCTGAAATAAATAAACAGAATTTGCATGAGCCTAATGCCCAGTATGTATCGGGGTCCATGCATGGGAATTCTAGCAGCCTTTTAACATGTTATAAGTCATGTACTTAACTCTCAACGGAATAACATCATTACGTGCCTAATTGTCCCATGCATGTCTAAGTCCGTTCCCTAACAAGTTGCATATTGAATTCGACATGAATATACATGTTCAATACACATAAAAATATATAAGCTATCATTTTTCATCATAAGGGGTATGTTTCTGAAATTCACGATATGTTTACGCATCCTTTATCATTAAGATCATTCTTTCAGATTAACCCCTTAAAATAGCTTTTGCATGACTTGTGACGGTCTATTATTCTTAAAACATTTCTCTTCTACCATAAAATGATTTATCTTTGATTAAATCGTTTCCTTGCATAACATGTAATGGCTTACCATTATAAATCATTTCTTTCACAACATGTAATGGTTTACCTTTCTAAACCATTTCTTTCATAGCATGTAATGGTTCACCATTATCAACCATTTCTTTCATAACATGTAATGGTTTACCTTTCTAAACCATTTCTTTCATAGCATGTAATGGTTCACCATTATAAACCATTTCTTTCATAACATGTAATGGCTTACCTTTCTAAACCATTTCCTTCATAACTTGTAATGGTTTATTCTTTCTTTAAACCATTTTCTTGCATGACATTTTAGTACATAAGTACATATACTTTAACATTAGCATAAATGTACATATACCCATGACATTAATACAATTGCACATATTCTAACTTAATTTCACATATGCCCATAACATTCTCAATGTTTAGGGTTGTCTTAATTGTTAGAATCTTAGGCGGCTTTGATGGCTTTGCTGGCTTTACCGCTGGCACTAGCGGTCAATAACATAACATGACAGTGTAGCTACAACTGTAGAGGACTTAGCTTTTGCATCTGTGGTTCCTTGCAACCATATGCCCCTTACGGCGTTTCCCCTTGGGCCTACGATAATTGGACTCTAGAGGTGGCTCCCACCATTAGGTGTAGCACTTAGCTCCACTTATCGTCATCATGCCATTATTTATCTTAAGTAAATGTACATTTCTTTTATTAGCATTTCCTTTATCATCTAACAGTGCTTTATGTGACCATTGTTATTCAATATTTTATTGTCAACTTTTATGATTATGTGCCTTAAATCTTGATATAAACTTTGATGACTTCATTGCCTCGGTAGTCATTATTTGGTGTTATTATCTTTATAAATACATCATATTAGTGATGTACAACCAATACTAAAATTTATCAGTATTCTTGATGGTGAATTTGTCAAGAATCATACATTTACTTTCATAACTAGGTATATCTTGATCCGTGGTTCATATATAAGTAATTTGGTGAATAAGCATGAAATTCTAGGGTATGATATGCTAACTTTAATATAGTCTTATCATATTTTTTCATATAAATAATAAAGATCCCAAGCATATAACCACACTAACAATAAATAATTATGACATGAAGTTTAAACATGTTAGGACATCATGCTAATAGAGGGATGTATTTCAGGGTTATACTTATATTACACAATGCCTATGCTTAGACATATGTTGACACTCTATATATTAATGACTGTATCATCAATGACATGTTCATTATATTATTTATGGAAAAAGGATGGTGCATTATTAAAACGTGGAAGACGCTATACATAAATAGAATTTAATACTGACTTACTAAGCTCCTATAAATACGTACAATAAGAATACGTGATATTATGGGCGAGTTAACCTCTGTCATATTTATCGATTTAGCTTGTGGTTGGATAAAGACCTGCATATACACCCTAATGTATATGACTAACTTTAGTTATATAAAGGAGGTTTCATAAGTAACAAAAAATTATACCTACGTAGTCAACAATTTTTCTATCATGCTTTCTTCTTTTTGTTATTACAATTTTAGAGAAAACATCATGCAATCCTCGTTGTTCTATCTTATCTCAATCACAAAAATTATGACTATTCCGTATATGTTAAGATTAGAGTGTGAATATCATACAGGGAGGTATATATCTAGAGTTATATGCGTCATCGAATGGTGGTTATACGCAATCTAGGGGTCCATTATTCCCAATTGATTTCATGCGCAACTCTTTAAGTGTTGTAACCAAAACTATCATCAAAGATTAGTCGAACCCTTCCATTATATCCGAGGAACCATCGATTATGCATATCTAATAATAAAATCAACTCGTGATAACATAGATACAAATCATTGTGTATCCTTAAATTGGAATTTTCCAGTGGTATGGAACCAACATACTTTTTCAAATATGATCGATATTCATAAGATTTATACTATGAATCCGACACATGCATTCTGATCTTATACTTATTATCTCTCGAATCCAATATATACATTTAGAGATTTGCCCATTCGAAATCCTAAATCGACACATACGAGAGATCTATTTTAATGTAATCAATATTTAAACGAAAACCTAGACCGATACATACCTCGAATCCGAATCAAGCACCTTTAAACCGCAGTTGCTCGATCGTGACTCCGACCACTCCATTAGCCTCCCCGCTCCCTCGATCTTTCATCGTCGTCTCCTATGATGGACTCTCGATCAGATCTCTCCCTCTCTAACTCTCTTCCTCCTCTTTCTCACTCTCAAGATGCAATGGAAATGGGATGGTGTGCAATTGATGTTGTTTTGGGAGAGGGCTTTTTATGGTTATCAAACAGAGGGATTTAATGGAATATTGACTCCCATTCAATGTGGTATAAAGAATGGTAATAATAGGTCATTGAAGGGGATTTTTTCTAATTCTATAATGTTCTTGGCCGTTACAGTAACATGTCACGATTTTCAGTAATGCATCACAATTTTTCTTAAAATATATGAATTTGCTTTATTATAATATTAGAATATTATTAAGTATCACAAAACATCAATATACGGTACACTATATCTTTTCATTAAATATTTACTAATATTGACCAACTTATTATAATATTACGAACGTAAAATTTCGTAATTTTATAAAGGTATACATTATTACTTTTTCATATTATAATATTTTTATTACATATTTACACATATATCGTGTTAATAAATATCTACTAATGATAAATAATATCTTACAATATAAAGAAACTAATATGTTACGATATTATAACAATACGAATTATTCATTTTTCTCTAGTATTATATTATTACTAAATATTTACAACTTTGCCATAGTTCAAGTATTTATTTATTAAAAAATTGTTAAAATATTACAAAAATAAAATGTTACAATATTACAACACTATGAAATACTTTATGTAGATTATATAGATGATTTTCCTTTATCATAATCATACGTATATACAAAATAACGATTTAAATATGTATATGATTATCTAGTAGAAAATGTCCATTTAGGTCTCGTTATTTTTAAATTTTTTATCTAGATCATGATATGGAATTTCATGTCATTAATAAGAATTTCACTTAGAGAGGCATATGTGTGTCACTTAATAAACATGCAAATATATAAATATCAACTTTGTTAAGATATTTAGGTAAAAGCTTCAATTTAGAAACACATACATCCATCCATACATACATACATGTATGTATGTATCATTTAAACTAGTTAAATGGTCAGAGATTTTAATATAACAAAATTTTGAGGAAAATCTAAACAATTTACTTAAATATTATGACACATTTTGAACTTATTACTTTGAAACAACATCGACAGAAATAAAATAACTTGACTTTACTTCTCAAATACGATCATGCAAAATAAATTATCCATTACGATAAATCCAAAAATCCAATTCTAAAAAGAAAATGAGAGAAATAACTTGAGCGTAGAAATATTATACGAGGATGATGAGGAATGAATGAGGAATTAGGAAGGATTATGAAGGAGCGATAAAGAAGAGAGTGAAAGAGAAGGAGATGAAATCGAAGTAGAGAAGAAGGGGAGACGTACAAGTGTTTGTATATTATTTTGGAATCTTATATATCGACTTGGGCACTCTCATTACATTTGAACACCTCAAATGCGAAAAAAACACTCATTTTTTCTTGAAAAAAAATCTTTATGATTATCGTATCAATATCGATTATTTTAATAATTATTTAAAAATAAGTCTTACATCATCACATAAATTGACGTGCAATAATTGAATTTTGAGTCAGTTTGAAAAATAATTGCTAATAAATACTAAATATCTGATCATCTAGATCTCCATGAGGAGAAAAAAAGGCTTGTTGGCTTTGACCCTAGTGACAATTTTCTATATCATTTTCGAAAATGAGATGAAGATCATGACCACGTCCCTATGGAGTCAAAAACGACCAAATCATGTTGGTGGCTTTGTTCTGTATGTTATTCTATCCAAAAATAGGACAGTCTAAAGCTCCTCACCTCACACCCAAAAATAGTCAAAAGTTCCCGTTCAGAGGAAATTCGATCATACTCTCTCCCGTCCTCGTCAGAGCGTCAAACGAAGCGATCCAACACAGAGCCCCCAGAAAAGAGGGATTAGGGTTCCAAACCCCATCCCTCCCTCTCTTCCCCTCTTTCCTCCTCCAATCCCACCCTTTATCTTCGAACCCTAATAGTGATCGCTGATCCAAATTCAGATTTTTAGGGTTCGTTCCATTTCGAGGAAGAGAAGGGCCGGAGGTGGAAGATCAGGTACGCAAAATGCTGCGTTTGGCTCATTTTCTTTTATTTTCTCTCCCAATATGTTGATGATTTCGATGTTCGAGATTGTTAGGGGCAGGGGAAAGGTTGGAACTTGGACGAGGCCATCTCGTGATTGGGGAAGAACAGGTCCGATTCTCGCCTTTTCGTTTGTATTCTTGTCAGTTATGTTTTTGTTAAAAATCTATTTCGTACAATTGATCGGTATGTGTTTTTTAGGATTTTGGGCTTTGGAATTTGTAGTAGTAGACAAAAGATCCGATCTTGGGACTATTCCACGCATGCATTAGGTCTTGAAATGGTCACAGATGATTTTGGATGCCGGGCCACGGTGGCGATGCCCATGCTATCGCTTGTCACAATGCCGGAGAATGGGAGCTGCACCTGCACTTGTTGCTGTTGTCCTTTAGGATACACGTGGCAAAGATCCGTCAAGAGGAAGCTTGACAATGTGGAGATCAAGAGCCACGGGATTTTGATCCAAACTATTTCCTCAGATATGCCGTCCATTGACGTGCTCGCTCGTGTTGAGATTGAGAACGAGTGCTCAGCCCTGCGGGAGGCGTTGGCGAGGCAGCAGCAGACGATTCAGGAGCTGTACACGGAATTAGAGGAGGAGCGAAATTCCTCATCTACAGCTGCAAATGAGGCCATGTCGATGATTCTGCGGCTACAGAGAGAAAAGGCAGAGATCCAGATGGATGCACGACAATTTAAACGGTTCGCAGAGGAGAAGATGGCACATGACCAGGAAGAGATCCTCACACTTGAGGACGTGTTCTACAAGCGGGATCAGACTGTTCAGGCCCTCTCCTATGAGGTCCAAGCATACAAACACCGCCTCATGAGTTATGGGATCAGCCCGGATTCTGATCCCACTATTGATATCGGCACCCCTCGTGGGATGGAGGTCAATGAGGAGGAAAACATTGGTGGAGATGGTGGCAGTGACACACCGGTTTACTACAACTCAACTTTTGACTATCCTCCCTTGAGGTGCATCAACATCCCTGACACAGACATTTCAGGGATTAACGACGAGATTGTAGATTTCGACAAGTATGCACCTGGGGACACCCCAAGGACACCGGGAAAACATGAGCAGCTTCAGCACATCGAGCAATGCATAAATCACATGGAGAGGACTTTCAGCAATAGCCATTTAAATACTATCTTAGAGAAAGGAGTAGTGGTGGGGAATTCACCACGCCGACCAAGGCCCTCGCGGCAGTTCTCAATCGACAGCACTAGCTCGGTCGTGTACAAAGATTACAGTGGTTCTAACAGAAGGCGATGTGGGCCGGCCTCCATAGACCAGATGTCTGATGCAGGGAGGGACTCTATGACTGATAGAATTTATACAATAGACGCGGTCCATGGGGCTCCAAAGGCTCCAACAGTCGGTCTCTTTGACGATTATGTGAGTACACCAAGGGATTCGGTGATGATTGGGAGTATGGGTGTGGATGACGTTGATATTAAGAAGCTGTACATGCGGCTGCAGGCGCTTGAGGCTGATAGGGAGTCTCTGAAACAGACGATTGTATCAATGCGCACTGACTCTGCGCAGTTGGTGCTATTGAGGGAAATCGCTCATAATTTATCCAAGGGGATGACCCAGCCAATGCCAGCACCAGAGAAGAGGCCCGCAAAGAAACCATCTCTAGTTGTTAGCCTTTCCTGCATTGCCTTGTTCAAGGTAATTTTCCTCATCCTCCACCAAGATACTATTTAATCAATTCTGCATATTAGAAAAGGAAAATCTGGTCTGTCGGCTGTGCTTGCATGGTATGTTGAGAGAGTTTGGTCGTGGAAGTATTAGGTTTGTCGGATACCATTGAAATGTAAAGTTTGTTTATATTTTGACTCATCGTTATGCTAACGATTAAGAAGTGGATGGTGGGCTTAAAAATTTGGCTGAGCGTTAATGACTAACAATATATTTAGGCTCGTTGAAGCACTGCACTCTTCTGGCTGGAATAATGTCTTTTATTCAATCGTGGGACTATATTTATATTTTTCCTATTTGCCCCAGTGGTGCCTAGTTTTGGGAATCATCCTCGAAAAGTACTATGGGCCTTATTAAATGTTCTTGTTCTCTCAATTCATATCTTTTGAGTTGAATTGTGTCTTTTGAGTTAAAGTGTTTACTTTACATTGCATATTTGGATGGTATATTCCGGCAGGGTTTTGCCTTCCAATGTCAGTTGTAAGCATCGAATTGATTTTTAAAACTATTGTTATCAATCCAAGATATCTTTATCTAGTCCAATGTTCTGCTGCCGTATGTTTAAATTGGTGATTTCTTGGTTTAGTTCTTTCTGCAAAACAAATCTATACATGCTGGGAAAGTCATGGTTTTGATATACGATTTCTGTAAGTCAAATCATGCAGACATTTTAGGGTTATCCGTGCTTTCAGGTGCCTTATCATCATTTATGCAACAGTGTGAATGTTCTGCAATATTGAACTTTTAAGTACTAAGTTTATTGTGCCTGCCTGCTTAATTGGTGCTCCTATTGCAGTGGATCATGTCATTTCTCTTGTGGAAAAAGAAAGCTGGTCGAATCAAGTAAGTGGTCTTTCTCTTTTTGATACTGTGACGGTCTCAAGTAATGTTTGCTCATTGCTGCCACTGATTTTGTTCCCTGTATATTCATTATTAGGTATACTTTTGGCCTGTCTAGCAGCAATGCCGGCTTGTTGCTGGCTATTGACAGATCCCCCAGTGCAAGACATCGGAGATGCCTCACGAGAAAGAAGAGCTCAATCACCTCTCAATTTCACCTCCTGTAGTAAATGTACTATGTTCTCCTAACACTAGTCTACGGGATGTTGATGTTCGGTGTCCAAGGTGTCATAAATTATCATCCAAATTGAGGTTCTGTTTGTGCACTAATTTGTTTCTTAATTAGCATCTCAGGCTTGAAATACCTTGTATCAGTCTGAGGGATTGAACAGGAAAATAAAAAGGAAACAAATGAGATTGTATAGTGGTAGTCGCCCTATTGTATTACGTTTAAATACACATGTACAAAAGTTGCAATGGTTGATTTTTTAGTCAGTTTTCCATCGATTTTTTTGTTTGTTATCCATGTCAAGTTTATTCTTCCTTTGAGCTTGCTTTTGTCTGAAGTTGCAAGCACTTGAGGTGGGTATTGGAGGGATTGCATGCAGTGAAAACAGTCAATTGATGACATTTTAGGTATCATCTCATGGCAGAATAAAATAAAAAAACAGTCAATTGATGACATTTTAGGTATCATCATCTCATGGCAGAAAAAAATCTAGGTGTTGGGTTGATAGATGGTATCTCTTATACCATTTTTAATAATAGTTTTAAAGTTTGAATCCTGATGGTTCAGATGGCATCATTCTCATAATTTTTGTTTGCAAGGATGTGTTTCGATTTTTTTATTTTAGATTTTTATCAGTTGTATGACTCTAAGATATTGTAATATCAGTTATGCTTCTTTTTTTAGAATATCAGTTGTGTTCCTTGACTTCTTGTCGTTCAATAATTTGTGCTCTTTGGGTTAGTTACCATCCATTCTCAATGCAAATGAAAGTTAACTTTGAGAACACAATGAGAATTAAATTTTAAAAATGAAAGGGCTGAAAGGTCTTTACACCTCCTCACCCTCTCCCTCCTCCCCCTCCTCTCTATTCGCCCTAGCCTCTCCCTCTTCCGCCTTTAGCCTCCTCCTCCCCCTTCCTCCGCCCCAACCTTCTCCTTCGCCCCTTCCTCCAGCTTCCCCTCCTCTGTCCCCTCCTCCAACATCCCCTCATCTTCCACCTCCATGCTCTTCCTCCGACCCTTGCTCCTCCTCTGCCCCCTTCTCCAGTGCACTCCCTTTGTCGCAACCACACTCCACGACGCCATCTCTCGAATTCTCAGTGCGACCCCATCTGTGCTAAAGTTGATGAACTTAGGATGAAGGAGGAGGCTAGAGGTCACGTGCGACAAGGATGGGTCGGAGGATGGGTGGGGGAGTGTTTAGATAGTTATGCCCCTCTATATTCATCATGGTTTGAAAACTCATTGTTAAGTTCAACTTATTGATGGCTAAAGTAACGGAGGGGTATAAGTGATAGAACGATAAGAAGTCAACGACACACTTGATATTCCAAAAAATAGAGGGATACAATTGATATTGCAATATCTTAGAGGGACACAACCGATAAAAATCCTTTTATTTTTTTGATTATGTGGAATGAGATGATGCAACATGAGATTTTCTTTCAAAGCGTGATTTGGTTAGTTGTACCAAATAGGTATCATGATAAAAAGAAAATGAATTTTTAATGCCTACCATTTCATATTTATGGAACCATATTAGTAATGTTTTATAAATTTTTAGAAGATTGTTTCAAGGCTTTACTCAACAAAACCTGATAAGACTCGCGTTCGCTTGTCACGTTCAGGTTTCCTAAACGTGATGTATAGTCGACACACTGTTTTGTTTTTTCAAGATCGTAAGACGCAACAAATTGATAATTTCTTTGACTCATCAATATGTGACGTACATTTGAGCAATTGATGAAATAAGATGAGATCAAGAATAATAATTACAGACCAAAACAAAATATTTTAATAGGAATAAATATTTCATGTCTAAATAACTTGGAAAATGGCAATCATCAACCAGCTGCAACACTACCGGTGGTCCTGTGGTTATCGGTTCCGCAAAGGTTAGTCTTGCTGCTGAGTAACATTAAAGAAAGAAAAATATAGACTTATGATTATCTCTTTTTCTACATGGTTATTTGATAACTGTCAAGATTCAACTCTGTCCAATTCTTGAATTAATTTTTTTTGCATCTTTTTCTAGTAATTATTTTCCAATAGCATCGATACGAACTTACCTCAGGAATCTATATTCATTTGTTCAATGTATGAAATTTTAAGTGCAACATAAAAGAATCAACAAGATAATGATTCAAGAGTTACCTCCTTCCATCGCAAATCAGGAAAACTTGTAACGGAGACGATGAAGAAAAAAATGGCAATCCTTTCTTCCTCTTTTTCTCCTTCCCTTGACTTTAATTGTTAAGACTCCTCGACATTGGAGAGTTTTGATGGTGGCTCTCTCCGATTCTTGATTCAGTGTTTGGCATAATGAGCTACCATGTCTCTTTTATAGGGGTAGAGTTGGAGGGTTTAACGGAATAACAAAGCCTAGTGTAACCGACTCCTGATAACCTACTAACCATCAACGTAGGTCAAGATAATTCAGTTACATTTTATCCATTGACTTTGGAAAACTCATATTTATAATTATCTTATCAATATTTCATATGGACCACATACAAGATAAAATTCCAACATTCTCTCACTCGGTTCATGTGATCCTTAATGATAAGATAATAACCTCAAGCACGTCTTTTCATGAGTTTTCTGCAATATCAATGAATCATATACCTTAATTGAATTAAATTAGTATGACCATGATGGTCACACATCTTACAACTTGATACGATCCCTTCCATGTATCAATATCAATTTAATCCAATCACATGTAATTTAGAAGAATAATATCTCCAACTTTAATTCCATTTCGACGGTTATGTTATTTATTTACAAAAATACATATGTAATACAATAATGAAATGATTCAGAAATATAGAACAAATGAGATTGTAATAATCATAATGAGCACCAAATAAAATGTATTAACATTTTATAACAATGACTTTTTTAAAACACCCATTCTAATAGCATACTTAGAAAAAATCTTAGGTGCTAAATCTTTAGTTTGCAGATTCACAATAATTAAATTACTACTGATTTGCTCTATTTACACTCTTTGTTTCTAACTTACTCCTTTATAGATAAATACTTTAATTCCATGTGTTTGCACTCGTAGAGTACTTATCATTCTTTGGTAAGAATCTTGTTGCGACATTATTATAATAAAGTTTCATCAGCTTGGCAATGCTGTCGACAATTCCAAGTCATGATACAAAATTCTTCAGCCACAATCCTTGAACTGTAGCCTCAAAGCACGCTACAAATTCAGCATGCATAGTGGAATTAGCAATGATAGACTACTTCACAATTTTCCATGACATAGCTCCTCCAGTGAGTGTATATTCCAATGAGTATAAATATGTAGTCAAAGATTGACTTTCTTGTGTCGACGCATCCCACGAAATCTAAACATGAATATCCCATAATCTCAAGATTATTGGATCATCTGTACACGAGCATATGATCTTTTGCGCCTTGTAAAGACCCGAGAACTTTGCAGCTTTCCAATGATCCATACTAGGATTAATTTATAACCAAGCCAACATGCCAGCGACAAAACTAACGTTAGGTCTAATAGATGTCTGAGCATACATGATACTCCCAACCACTAATGCATAACGAATCCTTTTCAATTCATTACGTTCCAATTCATTCTTTGGACATTGTCCAAACTGAATCCGTCCCCTTTCTGAATGGGACAATTCCTGTAGAGCACTTGTCTATCCTGAATTTTTTAATGCCTTCTCAACATATACCTTCTGAAACAATTCTAATAGTCCTTGTGATATATCATAGAATATCTCCTCTCAAAGGATGTTTCACCCGTATCTTTCATTTCAAAGTTCTCGGAAAGATACTTCTTTCTAGCACGTAACAAATCTAAATCATTCGCAACCAATGATATGTCATCAACACATATGACTAATATAATAGACTTACCCCCACTAACGTTCATAGAGACATACCTATTTCAATATTTTCTACAAAATCATACGATATAATGGTATTGTTAAACTTAATATATCATTGTCAGGAAGCTTGTTTTAATCGATATATTGACTTCTTTAATTTACATATCATCTTTTCATTTCATGTGATCCTAACATCTTTGGGTTGGTCCATATAGACATTTTCCTCTAACTCTCCATTAAAAAAGACAGTCATTGCATCCATTTGGTGAAGCTCCATATTATAATAAGCCATCAAAGCCAAAATGATTCTTAAGGAGTCCTTTGAAATCAGATCAAAGGTCTATTTATAATCGATGATATCCTTTTGAGTAAGGCCCTTTGCAACAAATCTAGCTTATATCTTTCGCTATTACCTTTAGAGTCATGCTTGGTCTTGAAAACCCATTTACACACGACTTTTTTTTATAACTTTTAGGTAACTTCGTAAGATCCCATACATTGTTATTGGTGATTGACTCAAGTTCTTTTTCATAGCATCAATCATGTTTTAGAATCAGTACATTCCATGGCTTGATGGAATGAGCTCGGATCCTTATCAATGCTCAAGTCACATTCATACTCAAGTGTATAGACAATATAATCCTCAAAATTTACAGGTCTTCTTTTCCTTTCATAGCGTCTTAATACAATTCGTGATTGCGGTGCACTTTGCTCATTTACAACTTGCTCATTAATAATGACATCATCATTTAATGTGGGTTCCATTTCTTGATGTTCCATGTCATTATGTGGAGATTAATCCACAAGTGGAACGTCTACTTCAGAAGAATCGAGCAAATATGGATGCGATATTTTATCCGTATCTTCTTTTATTTCTATATTTTGTGATTCTTGGCTCCTACTAATGTTGTCGTACTCAATAAAGGGAGCATTGCCACTCTCAACAATTCCTGTACTATGGTTAGGGTAATAAAATTTACACCCTTTTGACTTTTCAAAATAGCCAATGAAAATCCACTGATTGTCCCTGAGCTAATTTCTTTTCATGTAAATTATATACTCTATACCTATCCATATATCAAAAGGTGTATTTAGAGCTGATTTACTAGGAACCATATTGAGTAAATATGCAGAAGTCCTTAATGCATATGTCCACAACGAAAGGGACAAAATACTATTATTTTTCATGCTCCTAACCATTTCCATTAGTGTACAATTTTGCTTTTCTGTAATATTATTTTGTTGTGGTATTCCGGACATTGTGTATTGTGCACAAATACTTTACTTTCAAGGAATTTTGCAAATGTACAAATATGTTGACCGATCTCATCATGCCTTCCGAAATATTCACCATCTTGAATATATCTCATAACTTTTGTTTTCCTGTCTAATTTCCTTTCCACCTCATTAATAAATATCTCAAGGATATTTACTGCTTGAATCCTTCCATGCAATAGATAAATATATTCATACCATGAGAAATCATCTATAAAAGTGATAAAACAATTTTCCACTTCCATGACGAGACATTAAAACGACCACATTTATTACACGTATCAATTCTAGGAGATATGTAGACCTTGTGGCTAGATTCTTTAATATGTGTTTTTGATTGATTTCCTTTAATGTAATCTATATACAACCCTAAATCAATAAAATCTAATTAAGTTAAAATTTCATTCTTAATAAGTCTTAATATTCTATCCTTAGATATATGACCTAGTTTGATGCTATAAAAGAGTAGAGCATTCATAAGATGCATTCCTCTAGAATTCATAAATTCATTATCTAGATTAAAATGATAAAGATAATCCTCTAAAGTATCAGAATCATAAAAGTACTTATTCTTTAACATAGAAAATGATTCATCGAAAATCTTGAAAGAAAATCCTAAAATATTCAGTCTACAAACGGAACAAGATTTCTAATGCATTCAAGACGTAGAGACATCCTTCCAGATCAATTTGACACCCGTGTCCATGATTAATCCGTAAGTCCCAATTCCCTCTATCCGTACCTTCATCTTGTTTCCCATGAGCAAATACTGGTCACTTTTCTATATATTCTGGATTGTAAGGAATCTATATAGTATGTGAGATGCATGAGTGGTTGCACCAGAATCTAACCATCAAGTATTATTAGGAACTTCGATAATATTTGCTTTGAAGCAAACAGAAATAGAATGCATACCTTTCTTTTCAAATCATGCATTCTCTTTAAGGCAATATTTCTTCATATGACCGAAATTTTTGCAAAAGTAGCATTTGATTTCTTTGTAATTGCTCCCTTTATCTTTCATGGGAGTTTTTCCTTTGTTCATTTTGATTGTGTGATTTTTATTGCTGCTAGCCCCTACCGTAGTCTTTTCAGTAGCCATGAGGTTCACCGAGTTTTCTCTTATCTTCGTTAATCTCCCTTCTTCTTGAATAAGCATAGCCTTCAATTATGTGAAACTCCATTTATCATGTAATACGTTGTACTTTATCTAGAGTTACCCAAATTCAATAGAAAGGGATTTCGTGATAAATTGTACTAAGAATGTCTCATTGACATCCATCCCCATGGATTTCAATTTTGCTGCAAGATTGAAATTTTCAGTTACATGATCCATCATGGAGTTGGGCCAGTTGAATTTCTTTGTGGTTAGCTCACTCATTAATGCCCCAACAATGGACTTATCAATTATACCAGACTCCAAATACTCCTTGATTTTCTTCATGATTCTTTAGCATTGCTTGTCCTAGGCATTCCCTGTTTGACACTCTCTGTTATTATCATTTTCGTTGGGCTCAAGGAAAGCCTATTTGATATTTCCCAAGCCTCATAATACAACTTCTCATCCTTAGTGCCATTTTTTGTAGTGGCTAGTGATTTTTGATCTTCAATACATGGTCTAAATTCATCACCCCAAATGGAATTGAATCTATTTTGACCAATCTACATAGTTGAGTCCGTTGAACCTATATAGTTGACTAACACAAACACGTTTATAGTTGTTGAAACTGTAAATAATAATGCTCACAATAATGCTTTGAGAAATAAATTAATAACTTATGCACGAGGAATGCATATTGAAATTTTCTTTTGCAATATGTTAATAATTATCTTTGGGCAGAATACTAAAATATCAATAGATATATAAATGATGCAATTAGATGTACTTTAATATGTAATTAAATAAATCATGTCTAATCCATATTTTTTCAACTTCAGATGTAAAACAAATGATTTTTTTATTTAGTATCTTAATGTGCATAATCACGAACAATGATCCACCTTTGAGTGATCTCCTAATACATGATCATACTACTCTTATTATTAGAATGAATGTTATGTTATTAAATATAATTAGCATCAAAACCAACATAATCAGAATATATATATATATATATATATATATATATGAGAGCTGGGAGCCTGCACCCGAAGGTATAGGTAACTCCATGCACCCGACCTTTTTCCTCATTATTTTTTGATTTTTAGGAAAAAAATCCTTGGGTTTAATATATTAAGGAGAATATGTGTTGCAAGTTTCATACAAAACAAACATTCCTAACTTGTTCATCTAGAATGGATCATTTTCAGCAACTCTACACCATTAAATTTTTATGATCTTGATGAGATGATAGAAATCTCAAATTAAGTTGAAATTGGAATGACACCATGGATGTAGTGATCTAATTACCTCAAGGTTTCATTTCAAAAAAATAAAAAAATCATGAAAAAATGACCCGGCCCTCGGGTGTAGGATCCCTTCTCTCTCTCTATATATATTCAAATCCGTGTAATTAGATCACTTTGATGATTAACCACTAATTGAACACAATTATTTTATTCATCAATACACCATGCACGATATGCCTTTACAAAAGAGTGTAAACCTTTTAACCATAAGAACCAGTAATAATAATAACAATTATTATTAATCCATTAAAGAAACCGTGCATCTCTCCAATAACGAAGAGTAAGAAAACACATGTTCTTTTTGTGGCCCTGAGCTTTAAAGTGTTGCGTTAATTTCAATGGGCATTCAACAAATAATTTTTGTGGTTATGAATGTTGACCCTAGGTCAGCTATATATGAAAGCGGACCTAATGGATAATTTTCATTCAAAATTTAATGTCTAAGCAGTAGATAAAGATCTACTTTAAAAAAATGTTGCAATCCAAGAATAGGTCAAGAATGGGATATAGAGAAGAAATAATCTTTTCAGTTATCATCATAATTATATATATTAAGATGATTATTGGTGATAGAAATAAATACCACCTCCACGATTTTTTTAAATACCATTTATTATCCAAAATATTTTGGATTTGCTTTATTGGTTACGGCAAAAAAATGCCATTAAACGCAAATCTTAAACTTGTCTAGAATAAGAATTCAACAAAGGACACATTTAGATTTCTTGTAGTGATATAAAAAATATTCAATAAACATGACAGATAAAAGGTCATAAATAAATTTTAGGGATCAACCAAATCAACATATTTGACGATAAGAAATCTTTATCGTCAAAAAAATAATGTGACTTTCATCAAAGCCAACTAAATTTAAAAACCTGACTATGATACCATATTGTAGGAAATTTTAAGTGCAACATAAATGAATCAACAAAATAATGATTCACGAGTCACATCTTTCCATCACAAATCGGGAAAATTTGTAATAGAGATGATGAAGATAAACAACAATGATCCTTTCTTCTTCTTTTTCTCCTTCATTTGACCTCAATTGTTAAGACTCTTTCAGGTGGCGGAGAGTTTTGATGGTGGCTCTCTTCGATTCTTGATTCGGTGTTCGGCATAATGCGTCACCGTGTCTCTTTTATCGGGGAAAAGTATGGTTTAGCTGGATAACAAACCCAAGCGTAATCGACTCTTGATAACCCACTAACCATCAATTTGAGTCAAGATAATTCGGTTACATTTTATCCATTAACTCGATAAAACATATATTTATAATTTTCTATCAATATTTCATATAGACCACATACGAGATACAATTCCTACATTCAAATCACTTACTTCAACGTCCATGGACATCAGCTAAGTTAATAGCATTAATGACGGTAGAAATTTAACATAGTAGTTCTCTTTTGAAGTAAATCATGCATCATCGTTCGTAACTATTCTAACGCTGGTGTATAAGATGTCAAATGCGTATTTCTACTTCTTTGCACGTTTATTCTTTAGATCATATCAGTGTAAATCATGAAAATTTTCTCATATTCATATTTCTTATTGCAATACAAAGTATAGTACTATATAAAGTGATTTCGCATCTTCATCGACATAAATCTGGTAATAACAAGTAACTCAATAAGCATTTGTTCGTATTGGTCTAAACTTAGAAAAAAGGAATACATTCATTTTGAATTCGATAGTAAAAAGGCCCGCATTTATATATAGTATAGAAATCATTGATCATATGTCATCAAAAAATAGCCTACATGAGGGTACGTAACAATGCAAACAATGTCACTTAAGAAATTCATGCAACTTTATAAAAAAGCCCTTATATTAGTATTATGAAATCATTGATCGTGTCATCACAAAATAACATGTAGTGTACATGACAATGCTAACTGTTTGGAGCTCTAAGGTAGCGTTTGGTTCGCAGGTTACTTGCGGGTTAGGGGAGTTTACTCCCCTTAATCCACATCCCTCTCTCTCCCCGTAGACCCCACTTTATTCCTTTTTTAAAAAAATTAAATAAATCAATTTTACATCATCATTCCTATCAAAAAATAATATATTATACCATCATATCATATAAAAATTATAAACTACTCCACTTCTACTCCCTTTTCCAAACTTCAATACAATCACATCACAATAACTACTCACTTTTTCAAACTCCAATACAATCATATCACCCTAAACCCACTTCTAACCCACCCCAGTTTAACCCTCTATCCAAACACCAAAACACAAAAACGGGTTACCCTCTACCAGTTTAACCCACCTTAACCCGCCAACCAAACGCACCCTAAGGGTGTGTTCGGATACAAGGTTAAACCACCCCCGGGGTGGTTTAACTCCCCTAACCCATATTTTCTCCCTCCACGTGGGCCCCATTTTATTCCTTTTTTAAAAAATTAAATAAATAAATTTTACATCATCAATCCTATCAAAAAATAATATATTATACCATCATCTCATATAAAAAATATAAACTACTCCACTTCTACTCACTTTTTCAAACTCCAATACAATCACATCACAATAACTACTCACTTTTTCAAACTCCAATACAATCATATCATAATAAACCCACTTCTAACCCACCCCCAGTTTAACCCTCTATCCAAACACCAAAACCCAAAAATGGGTTACCTGCAACCAGTTTAACCCACCTAAACCCACTATCCAAACACCCCCTAAGGGATCGTTTGGTTAAGGGTTGAGGTGGGTTAGGGTAACCTTCTATTGATTGGTTATGGAGGTTGGTAGAGGGTTGGAATAAGGAATGTGATGTGATGCTACATTGATTTGTGATGGATTTCCAATCCTGGTATGACTCAGGAATATAGGGGGTAAACTGGTAACCCACTAACCAAACGAAGCCTAAGGGTGCGTTTGGTTGGCGAGTTAAGGCGGATTAAACTGGTAGAGGGTAAGCCGTTTTTGGATTTTGGTGTTTGGATAGAGGGTTAAACTGAGGGTGGGTTAGAAGTGGTTTTGAGGTGATATGATTATATTAAAGTTTGAAAAAGTGAGTAGTTATTGTGATGTGATTGTATTGAAGTTTGGAAAAGTGAGTAGAAGTGGAGTTGTTTATAATTTTTATATGATATGATGGTATAGTATATTATTTTTTGATAGGATTGATGATGTAAAATTGATTTATTTAATTTTTTAAAAAAGAAATAAAATAGGGCCCACAGGGAGAGATGGGGATGTGGGTTAAGGGAGGTAAACTCCCCCAAGAGAGGGTAACCCGGTAGCCGAACGCTACCTAAGACCATAGCTCCGAGAATTTCTGTCTCTTTTTATTTATCATGAACCCTAACACCACATGGGGCAAGTTTTGTGATACTTGCTTCCATGTGTGTCTTTTTGTTTATCACGAAAGACCATAGCTCCGAGAATTTGTCTTTAAGACACTACACTGTTCACCTTTCACTCAATCCAACAAAAATAAGGAATTTTCATCTGACACATGAATCTTGTGTAAGGCATTGCATAGTTTTCGGGAACCTTTTTCCAGGGATCTCCAAATATTTGAGTAGAGGTGGCGTTCGATTGGTTTGGGTTAAATAATTCGTTTTAGGTTCGGTTTAGGTTAAGAATTGATCACTATCTAACCAAATTAAATTGAATGAAGCCATTTGGGTTGTGGGTCATATGGCATCTATGATGGGAAAAATTAGAAACATATCGATAAGTAGGTGTTCAGATATAAAACTGAAGTCAAATGACAAATATATTCTTTAATCTAAAGTTTGTAGAAAGACTATTTTTTAAACATATGTACTAAGTAGGGTCATATCATTATGAATTAATATAAAATTACAAGTTGCATAGACTTTTACGTTGGGTTATGTGGGTGGATTGGATGGAATACATTAGACCCATCGACCGAACCAAAAATCAAATAAATATTATATTATGGGTCTAGTCCGACCCAAAACATACACTACAATAAAATTGAGCTATAGTGACGTTTTTTTAAATCCGTCATAAATTAGCCATTGTTAAATATATTACGACGATATTATTCGTTGCGAAGTGATTTTTCGTACTTAAAGTTAGCAATAGATATCATATCTATCATTATATCACTAACAACAGTCCATATAATGACGCTTATCCATTAATATTTTTTAAAATATAAACTAATCGTCGTTAATTTTTTTGTTATATCATATATGCCATTATATCATTATCAACGATCCACATATCGATGCTTATTAGTTACTATTTTTCAAACTTCTAATCAATTGTCGCTAAGTTTTGAACTAAAAATTTATCGACAATTAGTTTATATTTTGAAAAATATCAACGGATAAACGTCGCTATTTGGACTGTTGCTAATGATATAATGACAGATATGATATCCGTCGCTAATTTGGAGTAAGAAACCTCATGTCACAATGAATAATATCGTTGTTATATATTTAACAACGGCTAATTTAGTAACGGATTTTGAGAAAAACATCACTATTGCTACATTTCATTGTAGTGACACATAACCCAATTCATTTCAACCATTTTTCAAAGTTTGGGTGGATTATTTGGGTGGAACCAAAAAACGTCCATCCCTACATTTGAGACCCCCTATTATTATGTATGCACAATGGTATTGAGTTTCCTCTTTAAGTACAATGCTTTTATTAAATCCACTAAAAATCACGTATCTCCATCCAATATGGATATCATTCTTTTTGAAAATATCGAGTTATTGGAATTTTTCAGGTCTACTATACCAGACCAATCATCACTACAAGAAAATTGATCTAAGGCAACGAATAATTTAATATTCGTTGCCATATCTTCTGCAGTTAAATATATAGCAACGAATGTTATTCGTTGCTTACTTCTTTAAATTCGCAACGAAGAATGGTATTCGTTGCTATATTCCTCACAACGAATCATATAACAACGATTATTCGCTGCCGTTTTCTTCCAATCGTTGCTAAATATGTCAACGATTAACGTGAATTTTAACGAATAATTCAATGAAAAAGTCATCGTTATATGGATCTTTAACAATGAATATTCATTGTTAATAACAAGTAGAAAAGATCATTTGGCAACGAATAATATTCATTGTTATATCTTTAACGTCGAAAGATATATCAACGAATATTCAAATTATTCATTGCTTTAGGTCCAATTTCTTGTCGTGCATTTTCTTTATGTCCAAATTTTTTTAGCATTTGTGTTCCCTTCTAAAGGAAATTCCTCTTAATTTTGTCGATTTTTTCTTATGAACTATTCATAATTTTAGTAAGGAGAAGGTAATAAGTAACATCAGTAAGATTGGAGTTTAATGAAGTGAACCCTGGTAGAGGGCACATCCCCAAAGTTTAAATGCAAGTATGTATACGAGGGGTTGCCACTTACCCACTAGGAAAGTTTTAGGAGCTAAGGGGAACCCCAATAATTTACAGAGAATTCTCCAAGTGATCATCAAAGGAAAGAAGTGACACATGTTTTTTCAAGTAACATGAGATTTAAATAGTGCATAGAGGATTTCTATATATTTATCTTCATGCCAAATACGAGAGAGAAGATCCTCATTGTAGTAGCAGTGTTTTTTTTTTATCTAATACTCATCAAAGAACAACAACACCAGTAAGAAATCCTTTTCTCACTTTAATTAGGGTCGACTATATGGATTCTTTGCCTCCATTCAGATCTATTTTGGGTCATTCTCGAACTTAGATCAAAAAATAAGATCCCTTCGTATAGTCTCATTGCAGCACTTCTTGGGCCTTCTACACCGTCTTTTAGCTGGCTCAACATTCCAAAACTGACATCTCCTCACTGGTGCATCAATTGACATCTGCGAATGGCCAAACCACCTTAAAAAAATTCTCGTATCTTATCCTTGATCGGAGCTACAACAACTTTCATTCTGATGATATCATTCCGTATCTGATCATTACGTGTGTGTTCACACACCCATCTTAGCATTTTCATTTTTGCTATTGCCATTCTCTGCACATGTATATAGTTCACAGGTCAACATTTAGATCCATGGAGCATAGCATGTCTCACAGCTGCTTTGTAAAACTTTCCTTTGACTTTCAAAGGAATTTTCTTATGATAGAGAATAATAGAGGCTCCTATCCACTTTAGCCACATGCATTTATTTATTGTAACATCTCTATCTATTTCTCCATCAGGTTTCAAAATAGATCCCAAGTATCTAAAAGAATATCTCTTCTGAATGTTATCATTATCAATCTTAACATCGATTCCTTCACCATTGCTTTCATCAAAAGTACACTTCATATATTTAGTCTTAGCCCTACTTATACGAAATCCTTTACTCTCCAATGCATGTCTCCAGAACTCAAATATCTCATTTACTCCATTTCTAGTCTAATCAATCAATACAATATCATCATGGATAACATACCCCAAGGTATCTCATCCAAAATGTGACTTGTCAACTCGTCCATAATCAAAGTAAAGAAGAATGGACTCAAAGTTGAACCTTGATGCAGACCAATGTTGAAGTCAAAATAGTTAGTCTTCCCAGACTGTATCCTTACGCAATATAAAGTCCTATTAGACATATCTTTTATGAGGTTAATGAATAGGATAGGTACTTGTCTCTTCTCCGAAACTCTCCACAATTTATCCCGTGGGACAAAATCATAAGCCTTCTCTAAATCAATAAAAATCATATATAGGTTTTTCCTTCTAGCTCTGTAAATTTCCATTGTTCTCCTCAGCAAGTAGATGGCTTCAATAGTTGAGCGACATGGCATGAATCCGAATTGATTTTCTCTTACTTTGAAAACTTGTCTTAACCTTCTTTTGGTGACACGTTCCCAAATTTTCATGCTGACTCATCGACTTGATATCTCTATAATTTGAATAATTTTGAATGTTTCTTTTATTTTTATAAAGAGGCACCACGATGCTTGTCCTCCATTATTTAGGCATTTTCTTGCTTCGCCAAATAACATTGAATAAATTTACAAGCCAAGTCAAACCACGCTCACCTAACACTCTCCGAACTTCTATAGGAATGTAATCATGTCCTACAAATTTCCCATGTCTCATAACCTTCAATGCCACCTCTACATCCTTCCCATGTATTTCGTCTGTAGCTTTCACGATTCAAGTAGCATTCATTACTAGCTAGATTTCCCAAAGTGATCTCTCTATTTCCTTTCTCAATGAAAAGCTTACGGAAGTATTGCTTCCAGCTAGTCTCTATATCCTTATGAGTAACAAACACATGACCTTCCTCATCCTTAATACATCTCACTTGAGAAAGATCTTTGGTCTTTCTTTCTCTTGCTCTAACCAGCCTGAATATATCCTTCTGGCCCTCTTTGGAATCGAGTTTTTTTGTACAAAATTTCACAAGCTTTTGACTTAGCTTTGCTTACCACCTTCTTTGCTTCCTTCTTCGCTATTTTGTAGTTTGTGACAATTTCAATTGTTCTATCCTTAGACATAGCTTTAAGGCAAGCTCTTTTAATTTTGAGCTCACTCCACCACCAAGCCTCCTTTGACCTCGAGCTCCTCCCTTTGACTCGCCTAGCATCTCTTTCGATATGCTTCAGACACAAGATGCTACCATCTCCCACAACTCATTAGCACTTCCGTTATAATCCTCATCAAAGAAAATAAAGATAAACTATCATCAATGAATTGGGCATTTGTTATTTCAACATCCAATTCCGGTATCAAGTAACATTCGATAAATCCTTTATTCATTATTTTTAAGAATTCCATATACTAAGTCATTTCGGATGTTGATGAATATAAAAGGGGATATTGGATCTACTGAGCGAAAGAATCTAGTCAAGCTATAATTTATTTTTAGAAATATACCCATTGTTTTCAAAAATAATTATATAACTTAAAAACTTATCAGTGCAACCAAATACCTCATGACCCCCAATTATGATATCCCATTTCAAAGTGTCACAAGCATTCTTAAAAACAACTTTCAGGATGACGCTTCAAATGACATAGGATCTCAAATCATGTAAAAAGGCAATCATGGGTAGATTTGTCTTTCATGAATGCACACTTTATTGATGGGATGAGGTGTTGCAATTTTAGTGTCCATCTATGATATTTTTTTGAAATGATGCTTAAAAGCATGTTAATTAGACTGATTAACCTATAATTATCAATCTTTTTCATATACCCTGTTTTTTATAGTGATGATAAAGTTATTTATGTGTTTAATGTTTTCTAAGTCGAATTCGTCATTTTGCATGCAATTTAGCATGGCAAAAAAATCCCCCTTCACTATCAACAAAAAATATAAAGAATTATATCACTACCATCGAATGTTAGGGCATTGTGAGTAAGGTTGAGCATTGGGTCGAACCAGCTCGACCCGACCCAAAACCCAGCCTGAATCCAAACCCGCAAATAACTGGGCTGAGTTTTGGGCCTTAATTCAAGCCCAAATGTATATTTGGATTGGGTTCGGGCCTAATAGGGTCCCAACCTGAAAGTCCGATAGCCCGACTCGCTAGCTCGGCTGTTTCAAGGGCCCAAACTGTCCAGTCCTTTAGCTAGGCTCATTACTCTTGCTTATAACGGGTGATGATAGAATTCAAATGGATATTTAATTCTAAATATATTAATTTAATTAAATTTAACGCTCGTCATTGTTATCTATACTATCATGATAATAAATTTTTCATGTAAGACATGGGCACATATAATAAACAATTATACTACACTAGCAATATATTAACATGTTTAGAGCATGTTGTTGTACATGGTAAATTTGTGTCATGAACATGATTCCTTGATATTATCAATATGGTAAAATATATCTGCATGTGTGCAGAATACACATTTTTACCGCGGATGGATGGTGTATTTGGAAGAGAGAAATCAACTCGATATATCATGGAGTTTCAACTGGGCCGGACTGGCCCGAACTTGACTCACAATGTTTGGGATGGACTTGAGCTTGGGCTTAGATTTTGAAAAATAAAATGGACCTAAACTCAACTCGTTAGCTCGTATACTAAAACGGATTTGGGCTGGACCAAGTCGAACTCGGCCAGACCCTGACCCATGCTCAACTCTGCTTGTAAGATTTGAACTTTCATTGCACAACCCTGCTTTTATTAGAGTAAAACGTGCAATTAGATCCCTAGTTTGGTATTTTTACCTCAATCATTGAACCATCCAATTTTGGCCCTTTGGTTCCACCTTTCAAATTCATCATTTGATCACTCCTCCAACATCTCACTCCTCAAGTTTTGATGTCATCCTCCTTGTATGAATATGGATCGGTTTTTTATTTCATATCTTTTATAAATGAAGTCAATTTGACTTTATCCTGCTCCATTGGTGGGGCGTAATGTTTCTTCCAATTTTGGATATTTTTCTTGAGGTGCTTCTGTTTTTCACAGCCCAACAATTAAAAGTATTATCTGATTGAGCCTTTTCAACCAGTGTGCTTCTATCAAGTTTTTCAAAGGTGTCCTTTCTGAACCAACAGCTCTCATTTTGGAAGCTATTTTTTTTGTTTTAAAGAGCTTCACATAGAGGAGAATTGGGTGGTAGTATAATAGGACGTTGGGTAGTGTTTTGAGTTAAACATTTTGTATCATGTTTAGATATGATTTTCCACAAAGAGCCCTATCCAAGATGGTCAAAATGATGCCTCGCGATTTAGAATCTCATGTAAGTCCTCCGACGCAATCCTTGTGTTGAATCAGGCACAATGTCTGTTTAAAGAAGCGCCTACAAATCTATGAGATCTTTTTCTAATCATCTCGAAGTCTCCTATAAAAATAGAGGGATATGAATCTGGTGTCATGGTTAGTAGAGACTCAAGAGAGTACAACTTTTTAGCTTCAAAAGGAGGATCATAGATATTTATTGCCTTGAAGACATCCCCGTTTGTCTTCCACTGCAACAATATACTCATTGATAGTCCATATCTTCAACATTTCTACACCTAAATTCACCAAATTCCTGCCCATGAAGATACCCAGGACTTGCAAAGTGTTGAAATGTTATGTGTGTCCAGCACAAGGGGGTGAATTGTGCAATATACAATTATCCAATAATAATATCTAAATAAAAAATAATTCACAATTCATAAAGATAGAAGAATAACAAACCAGAAAGACACAACGATTTCTACATAGAAACTCAACTGGGTGAAAATCACGACCCATAACCATGTTCAAGGATTTGCCTTTCACTCTCTTGGCGAAGCTTCTTTTAACTATTCCGATGCTACTTTAGCCCAAGGGTAGCACAACCTCACATACAATATGTACCGTTCCTTGGACAACTTTCAAAGGAAGATTTTTTCTCTCTCTCTCTTAGAGAAAGAAATCCTCAACTGAGATATAGCAATAACAACAACAACAAAGCCTTTTCCCACAATTAAGTAGGGTTGACTACATGGATTCTTTGCCTCCATTCATATCTATCTTGGGCCAATCCCGGGCTTATATCCACAAAACTAAGATCCCTTCATATGGTCTCTTTCCAACACTTCTTGGACTGTGCTCGCCCTCTCTTGATCGGCTCAACATCCCAACACTTGCATCTCCTAACTGGTGCATCAGCTGATCTTCTTTGCAAATGTCCAAACCATCTTAAGCGGTTTTCTCGCATCTTATCCTCCATCGGAGCTATGCCAACTTTCTTTCTGATTGCACCTCAACTGAGATACCTATATAAAAATTATAAATATAGTATATTTGAGCTATAAACTTGAATTCACAATCTTATAGACTTTAAGTGTTCAATATGCCCTAGGATGATAAAGATGATTGCAGTAGAGGACAAACAATTTTAATAGCAATAAGATTTGGATCGAAAACATCTCGAGAGTGTAGAAACACTGTAAGAAACTCGAATATCATAAAAAATGATTTCTCTTTCTTTTCTTTTGAGAGTAGAGGACGTTTCTCTTGGTTGTGTGTCTCAAACTATGAGTAATAAGGTCCCTTATATATGGTTGGCCTCAAAAGAACCATTGGTGTCCAAAAATAGAAAGTTCCAACGTTCTGATTTCCAATATCAATGAAATTGTCGATCATAGAAATAAGTTGATCGATCATGGACGATCGATTGTGTCACAAGCGTAGTTTGTCACTATTGATCCTTGGCTTGAATTTCAAAAAGTGATCGATAATGTTAAAAAAGATAGTCGATTAAGGTTGATTGATCATGAAGAACAAAATGGTCGATCAAGGGTGATTGATCAGAGGTGTCAAGGTGAATGATCACACATCTAAAAATAGAAGATGATACATTGATGATTTGGACTTAAGTTTGCTTGTTGATCAAGAATATGCAAAAACTATAAGATTATTTTAGCATAAAATAAAATTATGTAATAAGCCATTTCAGCATCCGAATTCTTCAAAATATGAGCTTTTGGAATTGAGACTTTCTTTGATTCTTTCATCAATCTGATTCTGATCCTTGAATAGTTAAGATGAGTCTTTTAGAACCATGTTTACGCTTTGAGCCGACTTCTAGTTTTCTGCACTTTTTTACAAATTACTTCTACAAGCTTCTACTGGAAAAGTTAAACAAGCTACAAAATAACTATACAACTAAATCATTAGCAAAATGTAAATCACTAACAATCTCTCTCTTTTTGTTAATGATAAAACTAATAGTTATTTTTTTATGCTTTCAGCTATAATTATTTTTATACGATTCCAAGTATTAAGTCCTCCTTTATTTTTTTTCTTTTATTCTCTCTACAGTAAACTTTAGTACTTTTTACATTCAGGATATCTCTCCCCATTTTTATCACTATAAAAAATATATTATACAGGTTAACCTCTCCCCCTACCTTAAAAAGTTCTTGCTCCTCCTTTTTCTCTCCCTTTTGCATGAAACCAAAGGATTACTTATCCCCCCCTTCTGCAAAACTTTATTTTAATAGAAAATTTTAGGACAAATCACCAGGTTGGCATAAATCAAAATGTCTTCTTAAATAGGAAAATATATCAAAGTTTAAGGATTTTGTAAATATATCAAAAAGTTGATCTTCTGTATTTACAAAGTCTAAGGCAATTTGTCCCTTTCGAACACAATCTCTTAAGAAATGATGTCTTATATCAATGTGTTTAGTCCTAGAGTGTAATAAAATATTCTTAGAAATATTTATAACACTTATATTATCACAAAGAATTTTAATTTTTTTTCAAACTTAAACAAAAGTCATTTAAGTTTTGCTTCATCCACAACATTTGTGAACATGTAATAGAGGTAGATATGTATTCAACTTCTGTTGTTGATATGGCTACAGAGTTTTGCATCTTAAAGAATCAAGAGACCATTGCGTTTCCAAGGAAATTACACATACTATTAGTGCTCTTCCTATCAGTTTTACTTCCAGCATAATCAACATCACTATAAGATTTTAATTCAAGGTATGGTAATCTAGGGTAAAATAGACAACAATTATACGCATATTTTAAGTATTTTAAGATCTTCTTTATAACTTTTAGGTGACTTCCTTTAGGGGTCAATTGGAACCTTGCACACAGACAAGTACTAAAAAGTATGTCCAGTCTGCTAGCAATAAGATGTAACAATGAACCAATCATACCTCTATATTGAGTCGCATCAATATCCTTACCCTTTTCATCTGCATCAAGCGATGCTTGAGCTCTCATCGGTGTTTTTCTTTTGTACTCTCCATCCTGAATATTTTGAGAAGATCATGAGTGTACTTTGCCTGACTTATGAAGATTCCTTGAGGTAATTTTTTAATATGCAAGCCTATGAAGAAAGTAAGTTCTCCCTTGAGTCTCAGTTCAAACTCTTCCTGCATCAACTTGGCAAAATATGCGTACAAATCTCTATAAATAGCTCCAAAAATAATATCATCAACATATATTTGACCTATTAAAAGACATTTGAATATATAGTAAACAAAGTTGAGTCTACTTTTCAAATTTCAAATTTAGAAAATGACAGAAAAGATTTCTTTCTATCATACATGCTCTTGATGATGGTTTAAGTTAATATAAAGCTTTTTTGAATTTATAAACAAACTTAGCTTTGTCATTATTAACAAAATTACATTGTTGTTTAAAAAAAATTCTCTTTCAGATAACCATTGAGAAACACACTTTTTACAACTGCTAAAGAAAACTTCAATATAAAACTATATTTTTCTTATTCTTCTACTTCTTCTTTAAATAGGATCTTGCAAAGACTAGATTTTAACAGAGTTATAATCTATAGACAGAAGTAGATAAAGGAAGTTAAATCATATCTAGTTGGCATATGCCAACAATATTGTTTTTCCAGTAGTTAACAACCAATTCTTTTATACTGATTTTGATTCACCGATCCTTCATTTTGTCCATTACTCATCATTCTTTGATATCCATTTTACCATAAATAGCTTTCATGACTCTTCGTCCATCCACTTGAGCTTCTTTTGCTTCTTGTGATTTTCTCCAATATTGATATGGATTTGATCTTTTGTTGTTTCTTCAACGATCTTCATTTGGCCCTATATAACTTCTTTGTTGATTTTATTGTCGAGGAAATATCGTATATTTCCATGCATGATGTTATGTGTCTTTTCTTCTTTTACCTCAAGTGAATTATATGGCCCCCTTTTACTTTCGGTCCAAGCATGTTAGTTCTTAGATTTCTCAATTTACTTTTTGAAATCCAGACCTTTCTCAACTTTTGACCAAAAGAATTTAATACTAAATGAGAATTGGATAAGGAACTAGTAGCTAAAGTATTTTGATTGTATTCTAAATTATCTTTAGACGTGCTCACAAGTTTATCTTTTCCTTTCACAACCTTGCCTGGATAATCTACTAATCTATGTGTATTCTTTTTAATACTAATAATTTCATTTGTAAGAAAACATATTCTAATTTTAAAAAAGCTACTTCATAACAAAGAACTGTCTTTTTTAGCAAAGACTTTCATTTTCTTTCTTTAACTCCATCCTTTGTTTTTCACTTTTCTTGTAAGAGCTAAATATCTCCTTAAAATCTTTAACAAGTTCGTCATAAGAGGACTTACTTTTTTCATCATCTGATGATTGATCTTCATAGTTGCAATCTTCAATGTGTTCATCTTCATCATGATTTGTCATGGAAGCAATAAGTACTTTTTCTTTATGACATGAGTTGATGACGAAATCGGTGTCATTCACGTCGACATATCTTCTCCTCCTTCCAAGTTGATCTCTTGAACATGCTTCTTAGGCATCTTCACTTTCTGAATCACTTTCTTATTTATCTTCCTCTTTTTCATCACTTCTATCAAAGGCTCCTCCAGTCTATATAGTTTGGAGAATTCTTCAAATTTCATTTGGTGTCTTGCATTGGAACACCTTTTTGTACTCTTCATGTGTAAGAGCACTATATAGCAAATTCATTGCCTTTGATTTATATCTCTTGGATTTTCTTTTTTGAGAAGTCATCATCTTCATCTTCTATCTTAGGAAATGTGAGCAAATTTGAATATATCTGCAAATCCTGATATCATTATTTTGCACAAAACTTTTGAACTTAGTCAAAATAAAATAATCTTTCCCTTCGAAATACGATAGTCGACTGACTAAGTACACCAATGAGGTAGAAAGAGCAGCAGATTATGGTTATGCCATCTAGGACTTCCAAGCAGGCCATAATACCTGCAAAACTTGAACCAATTCTGATAACAAATGTGAGTCTGAAACAAGGGTGGTGAATTGTGCAATATATAATTATCCAATAAAATATACAAATACAAAATAATTCAAAAATCACAGAGATAGAAGATAACAAACTACAAAGACATTGATTTTTATGTGGAAACCCGAGTGGGTGAAAATCATGACCCATAACCCTTTTATAGGATTTCCCCTCTTCTCTCTCCGCGAAGCTTCTTTCAACTATTCTAGTTTTATTTAACCTGAGGGTAGCTATTTGATAAGGAGATCGATCTAATAAACTAACTGTTGGATATGCGAGCATACTGAGAGCCATTATGCAATAAGTGTTATTGCGAATATCATTCCCTGATATGAAATGAAGAATGATATATTCGCATAATAGGTCCCTTAGTACAATCAGGATTATGTACCATGGCCATCTTGATAATCATACAACTATTGATTCAATTATTGAATCATAGAGGCTGGCGCTTAGATGAATATCTAATGAGTTAGATTGAGGACTCATCAAGCACTGCCAAATGATTGGTGAGAAAGGATCTCCAGCCTGAGAAGGATATGTCAATCTTTTCTCTAAAGGATGATATATGACCGACCTCTTGATGCATGTCCTCTACATAGGAATAGAGATTATAAGGTGTTAGATAAGTTAGGTCAAAGAGTCGACTTAACGAGATCGAGATAACCAAAGTCCTATGTTGTATGTTGTCACGATATAGGCACACATCCTCTGACCAGAGACAACTGTATTACTATATGTCTGAGTATGTATATTTGGTAGGCCAATAGGTTGATGACCTAACCAAGGTCTATACACTGGTGTGTTGGTGTGCATGCAAGGGCATATGAGTAATACGATCTGTCAAATCATACATGTTCATTACTGAATTGGAAGACATGAGCTCACTCATGAGATATTGGGAGGAATCAAGTTCCGTATATAGTCGTCTCGCTTTGGAAGCTTGACTGAATTTGTAGGTTTGATATATACTTTTGGAAAGTATATGATCAAGACCTAGGTATGATATATGCTTTTGGAAAGTATATGATCGATGCTGACTTCCAATGATCGAATGAGAAAACTAAATGATAAAACCCTGAAGGAGACAGTCCAAAATAGATCTAAACCTTTGGTTTTAATCTGGATCTTCCAGTATGCATGATGTACATGTATTGGGAATATGCGAGGGTAATGTGATTATAAACGATTGTATACCCATGATGCTTTCGTTATGAGGGAGTGATGAAATAGGTCTGGATTTTAGTAACTCTTCTCAAAGAGTAGTGATCTAATCTTAGTCCACATGTTGGACATTGATCTAAATGTGATTCAGATACAATGAGAAGATCCACGGCTTTGATTTAATCAAAATCTATGGGAGGTCTGCAAGATCTGGATTTGAGATTTGATCTCAATATCCAAGTCACTTACATGGAACAATACAATTGCCATGTCTTTATTTCCATGTATCCGTGGAGAAGGCGCATTATCCTTGAAAGAGTTCATAGATAATTTCATTGTTGATATGCGTATCCGAGCATTGAGAAAATTGATAATTAAATGTGATTTGATTATCATGAATAATATGAATTTGATTTATATTACAAGGAGAGTTATCTAAGATAATTAAATGTGATTTAATTATCAGAGATGTGAATAATGTGAATGTGATTCATATTATTTGGGCACATGAGAATAGAGATCCAAGATGATTAAATGTGATTTAATTATCATGGATATGAATAATGTGGATAACACTATCCATATTAATCAGGTATATTATAAATATGATTTATAATATATTAGAGATAACATATTGTGATTTATATTTGTTAATTAATTATTGATGTGAATTAGATTCACATTGGATGATTAATTGAAAATATAATTTACATTTTATTTTGAGATGTGAATGTGATTCGCATTTTTCCAATGGTATGATTGCAATATTTTAGAAGATAATTATGAATTAATTTTGTGAAATAATTTACAACAATTGTTGTTGTAAATCTTGTACATATCATGAGATAATGAGATCTCATGAGTTGTTTGGTAGTCGTCCCCCCCTTTTTAGGGGATTTGGTTTATGTCCACATTATCTCTAAGGATTATTAATTGATTTGATTTGAATTTAAATATATTGATTTATCGATATATATATATATATTAATTTAATTGAAATAAATTATTGTTGTGTTTTTACAATAAGATTATAGCCATTGAAAGAAACACAAATCAACCTCACCCATTCATTTGTGTGATGTCCATGTATTGGGATCCATGGACTCCCAAAACCCCATATAAGAAGAGGCACCCCTTGCTCTTCAAGTTACATCAATTGATAAGCTCTCTCTCTCTCTACATGCCGAAGGTCTTCTCCCTCTCTCTCATTGTGGTTGTCCACCATGGAGCCATCGAGAGAGTCGTCATCGCCACAACATCATCGTTATGCTGCCGAATCATCGTGCATGTCCATCTCCTTCAGTGCACCTCGTTCGTGAAGAAGATGTTGGATCTTGTGTGACAACATTAATAGATCTGTCGCTTGGATTATCAACATGGATTGCGAGGAGCACGCGTCTCATCAACGTGCTAGTAAATGTCTCCTCCATTAAATCAGACTTGAGATAGGCAGTCTCTTGATTTAGAGACTCGATCACAACCACACTTCAAGAGGTAACCCTAGTACCTATTTGTGGTCTATATGAAATGATCCAAGAAGTGTTGTTGGATCATGTGGTTTCATCATTTTAATTTTTTTTAATTCCGCTGTCCGGAGCAATTAGTGCGACTAGTCGCTTCCGATCGCATTCGATGCGATCCTCACGCTTCCGTGATGCACTTAATGATTTCCCCAAATCCTTCAATTGGTATCAGAGCCTTAGGTTGAAGGTTTTGGATACGATACATAAACCTAAGAAGACTTAGGTTCATAAGGGATTGTGAAAAATTTTATCGCATTTCAATTTTTGCAGTCTTGTTTTGTGATAAATTTTGAACCTGTTTAAAATGTTTAAAAATGAAACTATCACTTGGATAATTTTTCCTATTAAATAAGGAAATCATGAGATTTGAGTTTGCGTAATTTTTATTCCGTTTTCTCAAGTTATGATCATTTTAATGACCATATGTCCATTGTTTCAGGGGTGGCAAATAATGATGTAATTAAGAAGTTAATTACAGTCTTAAAAAGCCTGAAATGCATGTTTATCATTGAGTTCTATTTTAAATTAAATTAGCAAACTTTAGAAATTTATTTTACTTAATTTGGATTTAAATTAATTGAGATATGTAATTTTATTAAGTAGGGGTCACTATCGAAAATTACATACTCGATCATGAACCTTGTGATTGTCATTTAAGTATCTTGTGAAATTAATGATTAATTTCTTGGAATAATTATGGATAATATTTAGGAAATATTTGATGATAATCGTTCCCTTAAATGGCATTGTCTCAACCAATAAATTATTAGATATGATCTAGATCACCAATTGGTTACTTGACACACTTTCATCAAACATGTTAATAGGTTTTGGGAATTTGTTTAGCAAATTTTCTTATAATCAAAATTGTTTTGATTATTACTATATGGTATAATTTCAGGTGAAAACCTCATGAACATCTCAAGTACACAATGATCGATTTGACATTATCCTTTCCTGAGGTGGATATGGTGTCTAGTCGAGGAGCGTTGGGATAACAGGTTGCACTGTGTACAGTCTGTCCTACTTCCATCGATACTGGCCATGACAACGGGCAGGGACTCGATAATACTGGAGAAATCATGGTGTATTTTTCTAATTACTAAAATTCGAATAGTACGTACTTTGAGATAATACCATCCTTTCAAGTAACAATCAAGTTTGTTGATTGAATTAGATTGATAATTAATTTAATATGATTAAATTGATTAGATCCAATTAAAACACTCTATTTTGAATAGAGTTGTTATTTCCCTTGCAAGAATTAATCATAATGAATATGATTCATAATGATTAGTTATAATTTGAACATGATATGGAGGATCACATAAGTGACATCCATGGTCTCCTGTCAAGACGAAGGGTTCCATCACCAGGGATTGTATGTAGGAGACGCATGTATGAAGTGACAACTCCTGTATGAAAGCGCATCTGGATCGGGCTCTTTGCTTCTTGAAAGAGTAAGGCCGTATACGTAGTGACCTCAATATCAGATCCTCATATTATTGAGGCGATACTGGATTGCGCATATCGAGTTCTAATCCTATTGACGGTTGGTTCAATTAATGATGGGTCAACATCACCTTAGGGGTGGTGGGATTGGATGTTAAAGACTGGATTGGGAATGCAAGTTGGACTTACAAGGCAGAATGTGTTCCCGCTTCTTTTTATATGAGTTACAATTTCTCATATTATTAGGATGTGACAAAGATAAGAAAGGAGATCCCAGATCTTGCTGAGATATAATGGTAAAGGGAATGAACTTTCAGTGTTGACAAGCAAGACAACTTTGATATAAACATTCCTAAATTAAACTAAAAAATATACATATATATATGTATGCAAATTTCTTATTTCAGATAATCCTCATTAAACCCACTCAGTAGAATAATCAATAATAACCAGTAAAATATCATGGATGGATCCATGATCAAGACATTGTGCTTGCAGTTGGACACATAATGTTGTGGTTGCAATGTGTGAGTTTCCTCATGATAATGAGGAATGTCAATTAAATGGACAGTAGGACAACAACCTAGGGTTTGTATATCTCGACAGTCCTGATCTCTCATCGAATGTACTTTGAAAGTGACATGTGGTTGATGATCGCAATTGTCAAATAATCCTTATAAAAATCTAAGAAGATGTTTTGGAAAACATATGTTCTCTGCATTATTCAGAATGGTGGCTCTATAAGAGAGGATGTACTTAAAATGTTTGAGTACCTACCTGAACCAATGATTTTAAGAGTTAAGATGTATGAAGATACAATGAGTGTCGTCATTCTACTGTCTGTAATCTAGTCATTCATGAAGCTTCATAATATTCACATTATATGAATTGAATGAAACATGTATAAATGTTGAAGTACTCTTATATTGAAATCTTTTAAATTCAATATAAGAGATCCTTTGTATTAAGCAATGGCTGTTTATAGATGAAGGGAGTGCAGTGGAAGCATGGATCTGACCCAAGTAAGAAGGAAAGCTAAGGAGTTGACTGTACTTCTTTTGACTTCCATATAACATCTAAAGAATCAGATGAATGCCAATACTGCAATAAGATGATGTATTGATAGTGTGACTATCTAGTCTATTGAGGATCCTTAGAGAAGGACTCGGATAGTGCATCGGAATAATCTACATCTACACCTGATCATTGAAATTGACTTACTTCTTTGATAAGATTAAAAGTCTAATAAGTGTATCTCATTCTTCTAGGGACATTTGCAATTGGTTGCATATGTATTAGAAGACTGGAATTTGATCTTCAAGTTTAATAAGTCATCTACATGGATATTGATGCAATTGTTGCAACAATCTCTATTGGATTGATAGACTTCTCGATTTTAGTGGGAGAGTCCTTAGTCTCAGAGAATGTCTCTATGACCTACACTCAGTTTATTTCTAAGTGTCGGAAATAAACATGAACTCTGAGATAGACCTATCATATACAGTTATGATAGATATATTTCAGATAGTAATCTAATATCTAGTGGACTCTACTAAATTAGAAAATGAATGGTTCATTAAGATTTCTAATACTGAAAGTTAAGCCTTGTAAGATCAATAGGAGGATGAAGATCATTTGACAATGATCTAGCATTAAGCCATGGACATTTGTTTGTTGATTTGATCAATAGACTACTAAGAGATGGAACTTTAGAATGTCTAAAATTTCAAAATTTATATACTTGTGAATATTGTATTCAAAGTAAAATGTCCAATACACCCTTCACTAGGAATGGCATTAGGTGCCAAGGTATTGACGATCTCATACATATTGATGTATGTGGATCATCTATATCATAATAAACATTAACAATATGTGATATCTATTGAGGATTATTTTTTATATGAGATTTCTTCCCTTCACCTTAGAAAGCTTTGAAATGCTCAAAGATTTCATAATTTTGGTTTAGAACCAAAATTCGAAGGAAGATGAAAATGAATTTGATCTAATCTAGGTAGCAAGTACCTATTAGATGAATTCATGGAATACCTTATGGAGATATGAATATCATTCTCATCTCACTCCTCCTGATACACATAAACTCAATAGGGTTGTAGGGATATACAATTAGATCAGTGTGACATGATTTGGTCAACGATGAATATTAGCATAATTACCTCTTAGTTTCTAGGTATATATGTAGTAGAGACGATAATATATATCCTTGAATGGTTCCTTGTAAATCTAAACCCAAACATCCTCATAAGCTATGGTTTGGAACCTAGCCTAGTGTTGGACACACTTGACGATTTAGGGTTGCTTGATCCATAACATTGTCATGGATGCAAGTAACCAGGAATCTAGCACAAAAGAGTGCTACTTCATTAGGCAAATAAAGGATGGTATTGGATACCTACTTTTTGATATTCTTAAAAGATCTCATCTCTGAGAATGTGATTCTTAAAGGATGAGACTCTTGAGAATCAAGATGAAAATGAAGTGAAGCAACTCATTTAATCTTGAGAAGATAACGAGGCTCCTGAAATTGGAAACTAAGAGGATAATTAAAGATGAAACACTCATACCTTTTCAAATGGGTTTGAGAATTTATTCTGTGTCAGAGAAATCTGACAATGATATAACTCATGTGATGAAGAATCTAGAATGATGGAGTTTAGCAATAAATTTTAAAGTAGACTTCATATACAAGTGTTGTATATGGACCCTCGAGGATCCACCTATATCAATAAGACCCGTTAAGGTGTAAATGGATCTTCAAGAGAAAGAGGGAACCTGATGAGAAGGTAGAGACCTTCAAAGCACGGCTCATAGCCATGAGCTACACATCGAAGAAAAGACATCGCTTGAGGTGAGAATTGCTCTTCAGTGACCTTGCTTAAACCCATCAGAATATTGCTAACTATAGCTACACAACTTGACTTCGACATCTTCAAGATGGAAATCAAGATTGCATTCCTCTATGAATACCTCTCTGAGGATATTCACATGAAGTAGCCCTAGGGATTCATGGTTAAGGAAATCAAAGTGTGCAAGCTGAATAACTCCATCTATGGACTCGAATAAGCTTCTTATAGTAGGAACATAAGATTTGATGAAATTATAAATGTTATGCTTTCAGATATAATCTTGATGAACCATATGAAGCTTACTGGGCGTGCCATCATGTTCATCATGATAAATGTAGATGATATCCTGATCATTTGGAATGACACAAGCATAATAATAAGTGTTCTATAATCTGGCCTCTTAGATCTTGGTTCTGAAGTTGTTTGGAAGCAAATAGAAGAGGGTATTTGTACTGTCACATTTGTAGTACACGTTGGACATATTTCTTTTTCTGGAAAATTCTGAGAATGGCTTCTTTTCCTTAAGATATGGTACTGGCCTATCTAAAGGGATAACACCTCAAGGAGTCGAGGAAGTGAATGTTAGAACTGCTTGCCCTTGTGCATCAGTTGCGATAAGCCTAGTGTATGCTAGATGTGTACAAAAGTCAGATGTCTACCATGTAGTGAGAGTAGTAAACTGTTGCAAATCCTGCTATAGAAATAAAACACTTTGTTGTAGTAATAAAAAAATCTTCAAAGATGACAAGACTTTTAGAGATATGATCTCAAAGTCTTATCTTTATAAACTTAAGACTTTATAGATAGTGATCTAAAAGCTCTTAACTGCAGATACCTTAGAAGATAGAGATCTCCAGGAATAAGGGTATTCTGATAAGGATTATAGAAATAGCGGTTATAATAATTACTGAGTTGTAGTGTCAATGACACTATAACTGACAAGATTGAGTATTGGTTGCATGCGATGCAACATTCACATTGGATGCGAGCACTGTTACTAGGGGATATGTAAGTGTCGTAAAAGGATTTGGCATAGTCTCTTGGGAACAGAGTGACTGATCATCTTACTTAACTATTTTTTCTAAATAGCCTATGATTGTCACATGAGTGTGGGTTTAAAGATTAGCTCATTAATGGCTCTTTGGGCTAGTGGGAGATTGTTGGACATGCGAGTCAACAACGAGCCATTATGCAATAAATGTTATTGTGAATATCATTCCCTGATCTGAAATAATTAATAGTTAATTTGCATAATAGGTCCCTTAGTACAATTAGGGTTATGTACCATGACCATCTTGATGATCATACAGCTGTTGATTCAATTTTTTAATCATATAGGATGGTGCTTGGATGAGTATCTAATGAGTTAGATTGTGGACTCATCAAGCACCGTCAAATGATTATTAAGAAATGATCTCTAACCTGAGAAAGATATGGCAATCTTTTCTCTAAAGGTTGATATCTGATCGACCTCTTGATAAAGGTCATCTGCATAGGAATAGAGGTCAGGAGAGTTGACTTAACGAGATCGAGATAACCAAAGTCCTATGTTGTATGCTGTTACGATATAGGCACGCATCCTCTAACCGGAGACAGATGTATTGCTATATGTCAGAGTATGTACATTTGACAGACCAATAGGTTGATGACCTAACCAAGGTCTATACACCGGCTTTTGGTGTTCATGCAAGGGCATATGAGTAATATGATCTCTCAAAGGGATCATACAGGTTCATTACTGAGCCGGAAGACATGATCTCACTCATGAGATATTAAGAGGAATCAAATTTCGTGCATGATCGTCTCGCTTTGGAAGCTGACTGAATTTATAGGATCGATATATACTTTTGGAAAGTATATGATAAAGACCTAGGTATGATATATGCTTTTGAAAAGTATATGATCGATACCGACTCCCAATGATCGAATGAGAAAACTTAATGATAAAACCCTAATGGAGACAGTCCAAAAGAGATCTAAAACTTCGGGTTTAATGATCCAAGAACACTTCTCGGATCGTTTCGTCTAAACCACAAACAAGTAATAGTATTACCTCTTGAAGCTTTGTTGCGATCGAGTCTCTAAACAAAGAGACCTCCTATCTTAAGTCCAATCCGATGGAGGTGATGCTTGCGAGCGCGTGGATGAGACGCTTGCTTCTCGCAATCCATGTTGATGATCCAAGCCACGGATCTCCTGATCTCGACCAACGAGATACGCCGTATTAATTCTTCACGAGCAAGGCACGACGAAGTAGACGGAGATCCACGAGCAAATGATCGGGCAACAAAACGACGACTCTGCAGCGATGAAGGATCTCTCTAGGGCATCCATGGTGGACAACCACAAGAGAGATAGAGAGAGTGGGCGTGTTGAGAGAAAAGAGAGAGAGAGCATTCATTAATCACATATATTATGAAGAGCAATGGATGCCTCTTCTTATATAGGGTTTTGGGAGTCCATAGATCCCAATCCATGGCCAACACAATCAATGGTTAAGATTGATTTGTGTTTCTTTCAATGGCTATGATCTTGTTGTAAAAATACAAAAACAATCAATTTAATTTAATATATATCGATAAATCAATATATTTAAATTCAAATTAAATCAATTAATTATCCTTGAAGATAATGTGGAGATAAACCATATCCCCTAAAAAGGGGGATGGCTACCAACATCTCATGAGATCTCATTATCTCATGACATACATTATCTCATGATATCTCCAGGATTTACAACAACAATTGTTGTAAATTATTTCACAAAAATAATTCATAATTATCTTGTGAAAATATTGCAATCATGCCATTGAAAAGATGTGAATCACATTCACATCCCAAAACTAAATGTAATTATATTTTAATTAATCATCCAATGTAAATTCAATTCACATCAATAATTAATTAACAAATATAAAATAAAATATGCTCTCTCTAATATATTATAAATCACATTTATAATATATATGATTAATATGGATAGTGATATCCACATTATTCATATCCATGATAATTAAATCACATTTAATCATCTTGGATCTCTTTTCTCATGTGTTCAAATAACATGAATCACTTTCACATTATTCACATATTTGATAATTAAATCATATTTAATTATCTCAGATAACTCTCCTTATAATATGAATAAAATTCATATTATCCACAATAATTAAATCACATTTTATTATCAATTTTCTAGATCCTTGGATACATATATCAACAATGAAATTATCCATGAACTCTTTCAAGGATAATGCTCTTTCTCCACGGATACTTGGAGATAAGGACAGGGCGATTGTATTGTTCCACGCATGGTGACTTGGATATTGAGATCACATCTCAAATCCAGATTTCCGGCCTCCCATAGATGCTTGATTAAATCAAGACCGCAAATCTAATCTTCTCATTACATCTGAATCACATTCAGATCAATGTCCAACATTTGGACCAAGATCAGATTACTTCTCTACTGAGAGGAGTCACTAAAATCCAGACCCGTTTCATCACTCCCTAGGAATGGAAGCATCGTGGTTATACAATCGTTTATGATCACATCACCCTCAGGAATTCCCAACACATGTACATCCTGCATACTGGAAGACCTAGAATAAACCCGAAGTATTAGATCAACTTTTTACTATCTACTTTAGGGTTTTATCAGTAAGTTTCTCATTTGATCATTGGGAGTTGGTATCGATCATATACTTTCCAAAAGCATATATCATACCTAGGTCTTGATCATATACTTTCCAAAAGTATATATCAGACCTACAAATTTAGTCAAGCTTCCAAAGAGAGACGACGTGCACGGAATTTGATTCTTCCCTATATCTCATGAGTGAGCTCATGTCTTCCGGTTCACTAGTGAACCTGTATGATCCATTTGAGAGATCGTATTACTCATATGCCCTTATATGCACACCAACGCGCCGGTGTATAGACCTTGGTTAGGTCATCAACCTATTGGTCTGCCAAATGTACATAGTCAGACATATAGTAACAAATCTGTCTCCGGTCAGAGGATGCATGCCTATATCGTGACAGCATAAGACATAGGACTTTGGTTATCTCGATCTCGTTAAGTCAACTCTTTGTCCTAACTAATCTAACACCTCCAAATCTCTATTCCTATGCAAAGGACCAACATCAAGAGGTCGGTCAGATATCAGCCTATGTGAGAAAGGATTGACATCTCCTACTCATGCTGGATATCACATCTTAACAATCATTTGACGGTGCTTGATGAGTCCTCAATCTAACTCTTTAGATATTCATCCAAGCACCAGCCTCTATAATTCAATAATTGAATCAACAGTTGTATGATCATTAAGATAGCCATGGTACATAACCCTAATTGTACTAAGGGACCTATTATGCAAATTAGTTATTCTTCATTTCAGATTAAGGAGTGATTTGCAATAACATTTATTGCATATTGGCTCGTCGTGGGCTCGCATGTCTAACAATATCCTATGTACCTAACATATGGTCGAGGTAATGTTCCTCGAGTCCTGTTGAGATCTTGTAGGTGGAGCCTTATCGAGGAAGTACACCCACCCTTCAATCCAAAATCGAGCACTTCATGTATAATTCACCATTGAACGAGCTCCTTCAACACATGCACGATATGGAGATCTAACTTGCCAGAACACACCAGTTGGACAGTTCGAATCATCTCTGAATTCAAATCACTGTCGAGATTAAATACCCTCTGTCATCGCTTAGAGCGAGTGGATCCAAATCCTTCAATGACGTGGAGATTCGCTTGAAATATACTATCAAAACATATCACCATCTTTGAGAGCTCTACCGCTACCTGCGAATCAACCGCCTGAACCGTATGCATGAGAGCCTCCGGTACATACGATTCATTAGAGAACTATTGTGACCCCGCCGCATCTAGCTGAAGGCATCGCATCGTAGAACCGTCGGCTCATCCACGAATGCCTTTGGATCTGATAGAGAATGATTCGTCACCACCTTCTTTAGATTGGGATGAACACAACTTCATTTCTAGATTGATCACGGCCATTCGATCCTGTCAGATGAGTTAATCTCATATGCATGCCACCCTACCACTCAAGCAGCAAATCAACAGGCGGAACCCACACATGATCAACACGTGTTTTTGGTAATTTTGTGTTTGATACCCCTGGTATTTTGCTATTTTTATATAGGTCCAGCAACTAGCAGATCTCGTGAAGGCACGAGTTCCTCTGAATCAATTGCACAAATGTCCCTGATCTTTGCATATTTGCAAGCAGGTCCTTAGTTGGCCGAGCTCACATGAGCTAGCACACGCTTCCTTGGCATTTTTACGCGTAGCACCGTTCTGTTTTGCATATTTGCACGCGTGTCTCAAATTTCCTACCTATTACATAAATACGCCTCTTATATATATATATATAATCCATACACTATATACAATACATAACAATAAAAATACATAATATAAAAATATAATAAAAATTCATAAAATACATGATACTATACTATATACAATATCAAATATAGTTTTGAAAAAAATAAAAAATAATATCTGTTTCTTTAATAAAATTATTAAAATCCCATAAAAATTTAACAACTTTAAAAATCATAAAAATACAAAAATACTTTTAAAAATCTAATAAAAATTACATAGTATATTTTATTACATTTTACAAAATAAACCCAAAATTATAAAAATAAAATTCATATAAAAAAGTACATAGTATTTTCTAAAATAATAAAAAAATTACAAAATACTTGAAAAATTACAAAGAATAACATAAAATTCATTAAAAATCAAATAAAAATTAGAATAATTTATAAAAAGAAATAAAAAATAGGAAACCTTTACCTTAGATTTTCCTATAGTTTAACCTTAGTTCCCAACAGTTTGCCTCCCTGAGTTCAACACTCTCGTACTTTCCATTATACATCTTGTTTAGGAGTATAAATAAAATAAATAAAAAGATAACTAAAAGGTGTCTTTTCTATTAAAATCCACCTGGTCGATACAACAACCATAGTTATCTTCCAATCAGGTGTTATTTTTCAATGATGCAAGACACACATGAAACATACAGAATGAGAATGCATTTTTATTTTAATTTTATGTAAAATAAATATGATACAAAATGCAATGCATGGGGTGAATGAGCGACATGCAATTTTCATTTGTTTTTATGCAAGATAGATACCAACATATCTTACGTAATGCAACAAATTTTATATGTACAAATATGCCCTAGAATAATTAACAAAATTGAGCAAGAACTTAAGGATCAATTTTATTGGCAAATAGACATTAATTTTGATCTATGTGAAACATATGGAATTTAGTATAAGATGAATGGCACCCTAAATACTTAATTTATTCAATGATTTTAAAAATATCAAAATAGTGTATCATCTATGACACTAGATGGAGCATTAAATAATCATCACAACTAAATAGAAATCAATGGAAAAGGAGGTCGCACGTTCAAGATATTTACAATATAATCGAGGGGAATAATTGCAAAAGGGAAAAAGAAAATAAAAGGAGATAAATATGCAAAAAGGTTTTAATAGGGGCTTTTTTAACAATTAAGTGAAGGGGACAAGATCCCCTTATAATTTTCCCAAGTGCGGACGTGAGGCATGTACGCATGGACCTGTCTGTAATTTGGAGAAGAAGAGGGCTTTGGATGCAAATGGTCATGCCTGCATGTGTGCGGCACATGCTCTGAGGTTCGATAGGTAGGCTCGGTAGCATGTAGGCTCGAGCCATATAAGCATCCCGAGTGCTTCAAGAAAAGGAACAATCCCACTAAGCATGTTAGTTCATCGTGGAGGCTAGGGTGTCATCAGGATCATCCAATCATCTTGATCGAACGATACCTGTAGCGAGTTGTTCCCTGGACTCATTCGTTATAGGGCAGAGAAGATGGTGCTCTGACGGGTTTGTTGGTGCTTCTCAGAGCTCCAATCGTAGTTCTGAAGGTCAAGAAACTTTCCTGGAATGGTCACGATGCTCACTAGAGGTCGGAGGTGACTCCAAGATGCTCGAGAGCCGGAGTCAGTGTACCCTCACAGAGGGCAAAGCTCTAGGACGGAGACCTCCTTGAAGGTCTCACCATCGATGTATTTTTTACTTGTAAAATATTAGTGGCAAACCAAAGTGTGTGTGTGTGTGTGTATGTACGAAGTTAGAATGGAATGGGATACTGGGAAGAGGAGCGGGGGACCTATGTCTTCTTCTACGAAAAATATGAGAAGAAGGGGATGTTGGTGGATAGGTTGTGGAGAAGAGGAGAGGTTCTGGAGGGATCGTGAAGATCAGGGGAGTGTGACAATGCTTGGAGGGGGATAAATTGAGGATAATAATGGGAATGTGCATCGAATTAATTGAGAGAAAATGAGAAGAGCGAGAAGAGAAGGATATCTTACATAAGGTTTGAAGAATAACGTGATAGATGTGAATGGGCTTGGGCTGAGGACATGGGTGGTCCTTGGGTCTTTGCTGGACCTGGTCAACCAACCTATTTATCTCGAATAGTCATGGAGCAACCACAGTTTGGTTGTATAACCAAGGGTCTAGACCATGGGGGGAACCCATCATCGGAGCTCGATCCTTCCTCCTCCTATCACAGGGACGAGGAGAGACCTAGGGCAATCCTCGGTGGATTGGTGGACAAAGAGGAACGAAGGCAGAGTGGGGGTTTTAAAGGCAAAGGTAACCAGTCGTTATGGTGGTGGAGGCAGAGGTTGGTAATAATTGTGGGAGGAGATGCAGGTGTAGGTTAAGGGCAATGTTGGCTACGTGAAGGTCGGGGTGATTTGCGCTTCGTGGCGGTGGAGGTAGATCATGGAGAGGTTTTTTAGGTGGAGGCACTAAAATAGGAAGGGGGAGCAAGCTTGGCAAGCGTTACATGGGAGAGAGGGATTAGCTTGGAGGCGGAAGAAGAGCAATGACCGTTTGATCTTATGATCCAACAATTAGGATGGAAGCACAAAAGGTGAAGGTTGAGATCAAATATTCTGATCTGATCCTAGGGTGGAGAGAAGAGCAGAGGGAAGCGGCCAAGATGGGTTGATCAAGAGAAATGAATGGACAAGGGAAAGGCAGAAAGAAGTAGTGGAGATGGGGCCTAGGAGTGAGATCTGATGGTGGGAAAGAAGAAGGAGACATGGCAAGCTCAAAGCCGTTGGATGGGCAACCATCCAATGGCTGGGATAGAGGTGGAAGGAGGCGGTGGAGATCACATCAGAGGGAGAAGATCAGATAACTGATGGAGAGGCAGGGATGAACAGTGAATGGGAGGAGAAGATCCAAGGGAAGAGGAAAGCGACGGGTGGTGTGTAAAGAGACGGGTCACATGGCGGCTCCAGAGTGCACCATGTGGCCCAATTAGATTAATCAGATAAGATAAAAATAAAGGAAAATAAAAAAAAATAAAGAAAAATGTCAAAACATGAAATTTGTAGATCTTGAGGAGCTCTGTAAATTTAATGTTGGACAAAAGCCAAAAGAGATCAAATAAACACATTGAAATTCATGGGATATGCTTTGGGAGAAGTATTGATCTAAGATGACTTCTGAGATGAATATGTTACAATGATATGTAGAATTTGAGGGTTGTTGATTTTAAAACCCTAAGTCTCACAGAAGTTCTGTTACACTATTAATTCAAAGGTCGAGCTAGCTCCATTTTCAGCTTTTGTTCATGACTTTGGTATGGAATCCAAAATCATTTCACTTTTTCATTTCATTTTAGTAGCTCAGAGACGAGCAAGGTTTAAGCATAGGGGATTGATGAATCCATCATTCATCACACTAAAAGATGATAATAGAGCTTCATTCTCGATAATTAACTGCATTTCATCATTTATTCTGTTTTTACCATTCATACATTTAGAATTATATATTTAAAGGAATAAAAACACTTGATTTAACTCTTTTGTGATTTTTTATCTTTTAATTTCTTTTAAATCCTAAAATAAATATACGCAATAATTATCCTAATTTTTATGAGTTTTTAATAAGAAATAAAATAAGGAAAATAAATAAAATAAAAGATGTTAATCTAAAGACAATAATTAGGGTTATTTATAGGAAGAGGGTTAATTGCTAGTATCGAGGAATTACTGAAGATTTGGATAAAGTTATTTAATCAAGGAGGATAATAATTGATATATAATATGATTAATCAGAGATTCAACATCCCTCTATACTTAAACTATTCTCATCCTCGAGCATCTAAAGAATGAAGGAGTCGGATTAAGTCCTACAGTGCATGTGAATTTTCAAGGCCCAATTCATCAAAAAACCTTAATTTAGCATGCTCTAATCAAAATGAATCTAACTTCTCTAATTTTCAGACTATTTGTTTTGTACACATAATATAAGAGATATGACTTTTATTGTGTACTACAATCATGAGAGTCAAGTCGAGATGTCACCCAAGATTCCAGCTTAGGAGACTATACTCTAGACCTAATCCTCGGCACTATGGAATAAGCCTTTTCTTGCATTCATTCCATCGTCTCATTAGTTTGTTAGACTTGAAAGTGAAGATGGCATGCCAGATAATGGAGGGCATAGGATTGTGTATTTTCTTCTTTTCCTCACATTAGAACAAGGATCCTCTTGAGTACCTTATTACTCAATACATGTATTTTTGGTTGTTGACCAGTGCGTCCGTCAAAAGTTACTGAATCATTTGCACTTGTTTTCTTGGGAGTACAATGGAGTGTGTCTTCTTTAAGTGTATAACATACTTACACCCAGATTTGTATTGCTTACAATGTAGAGCCCTTTTTGAGGTACCAGACCGACTCATTGGTTATAATTGCTTTGCTCCAATTGGACACTTTGAAATGGTCGGGAGCGATTGCCTTTGATTGAAGCTTTTTGATGTTTACTTGTAATGGAGAGAGCTTTTCTTTCAGCATTTCTTTATTTTTATTTTCTTTTTGGCCAGCTCCATTGCTTTTACCAAGAGTTGGCGCACGCTGATCAACAATTATTTAGTTTCATCATATCCTGACACATAGGTCAGTATCAAATGATAATATGAGATATTGTTGACATACTGGCTAGGGTTTTGCTTACACTCAGGTTTCTTGAAGCCTTCATTTCCTTTATCCCATCCTCGATTATCATTAGATCGGGTCTAGGCTCAAATCCTCGATCTCAGTCTCTTAAGTGAAATTTCAACTCATCTCATCAATCATGCATTTGTGAAAGTGATGCACTAATTATATTCTTTAGAAGGTATAGATGAAGAGTGCAGTATACTGCTCAAATTTTTTAAACTAGGGAAATGTGGATTTTTATGTTTCAAACCCTAATGACTAAGACTTGTTACCTCGGTCTCTCAAGATCTCAAAAATCAAGTGTCCACAAATCCTCAACCTTGAGGGAGTAAACGTGTCAAGAATACACCAACTCCAAAGTTAGTCATTTTTGTGATTTTTGAATTTTGCATTTTTTATGGATTTTTTTAATTTGAAGAGAAATAATGACTGAACCAAGCTCATATGAATAGTTACATCCACTTCTAGCCATTATGGGTGTAAGTATGGACCGTTAGACTGTTACCCGTATCACTTCAATATGGTGCCATTCGCATGACTTTTAACCACTAACTCTACTAAGGGAGACCGTAGTTCCCTCACTGAGAAGTAGCTACTCATTTTTAAGCTCAATAGTCAGAATCATTGCTCAAGAAAATGTTTTTTGATTTTTCATATTTTTAAGGAATTTGTTAATAAGGTTAATTTTATTTATAAAAACAAGTCAGTTAGAACATCATTTTCAAAAAGATTTTTGAAAATATTTTTCAAACCATGTTACGTTATAATAAACATTTTTACGAAAATTACTTCAAAAATACCTATACCCTAGCCCCAAAAAGTTTTAAAATTTCAAAATAAGAGTTATGGCTAAAGTATATGTACAATATATATAGTATACCCCTTATACGTAACTTTTGTTATATCGTTAAAGCACAAAGTGATATGAAGCCATAGCTCAAAATAAAATACAAGGTGATATAGAATAACTAACCCATATGCCCCATATAGTTAGGTTAAAATAACCTAAGTATAAGAAGAACAAGAAGAGGGATGAATATACCTGACTCGGTGCCCCCTATACTTAAGTTGAGAATAACCTAAGTAGAAAGTATGCAATAAATATAATGGAACTAGCAGTGAGTACTCAAAGATTGTACAAGGTTCCCCCTATATTTAGGTTGAAGAGTAGCCTAAGTATTTGGATGTGAAGAATTAAGGACGAGGATCTGGGGAACTGTTAGTATTAGAGGGGGAATGGATTTACATAAATGAGTGAATTTGTGGGAGGGTTGAGTAGAATACACAAATCATGCTCAATCAAGCAAGCATAACCCTTGATTCACCAACACATACATAAGGATCGTAAAAGTTTGGCCATATTTATCTTGTATTTTTTAATTAGTGATCATCCAATTATCAAGTCCATTACGCAAGGTTTAAAGATAGGTTTGGGCACTATCCTAGGGATATGTCCTCACCTCTCATATCTAATAAAAATCTACGTACAATGAGGGTATTGGTCTCCCATAAACCAAGGTTCATTTATTCCTTTTATTTTTGCCGACGTGCATTAACTCTCCTAATTTTATGCTTAAGGTTATCATTGAATTAAAGGTGAGCTCGAATGAATCATCCATCGTCTAACGATCATTCCCACTTTCCTTTAAAAAATATTGAGTGATAAATCAAGAGGAAGATCAAGAAAAGCCAATGCAGACAAGAAAATCATGGTTGGATGTTTCAGAGAAGAACTTACAATGCCTCCAGTAATCTCAATGCACGTGCAAGATTGTATAAAAATTGTTACGCTACATGCTTTCAAGTTGAGGAAACTACATCGTAAACATGGTACTATTAGCGGAAAGAATTGGATTTAAATTTGGCTATATAGGTTGATGTTTATGTGCATCTCAATGAATCAAGGAGAAGAAGTGAATTGTTCTCAATCCTTATTATGTGTGCAAACCTACGAATCAAGCGCATAAAATTGGAATGGGAAGCTCAAAGAGCCACATACCTAACCCTAGGTTCAAGTACTCAAGTGAAGCCCTACCAGGACTGGGGTGAAACCTGCTCCACACAACATATGCAATGTTTAAGTTCATGTACGAACGTGAGACCTCAAACGAGGACGTTGGAAATGAAATTATTACAATAATAGAGAATGGAATGATTTCCTAATTAAAATCCTCGAGTTCTTCAGAAATTCTCTTCTGCAACTCCTTGCAGCAGGATCTCCCAACTCCATGCCTCTATGCAAATCGAGCATCCTCCATCTCCACAGGCCCTGCCACAAAAGAAAAATGTCAAAATATATCAAGAAAATTAATCAACAGAAATGATGCGAAAATAATCAAAATATGAAGACCTACATTTTCTAAGATAATCAAATCAATTTAATAGAATAAAATTCAATAATGTCCCAGGCAATGGTGCCATCTGATGAACCACGAAATTGCCTCTTTAATAAGTCATTTTTATCTTTGTAGCATAGGAGATGATTTCATATGTCTGACAGAATACCACACATTTGAAATTGTGGAATATTTATAATTTGGCAATTCTATCAAGTTCAAAAATAGGGAGATGAGCCTCCTCATTGATAAATTGGATATTAATGATTAAATATGAGTGATTAAAATCTTAGATCTAGGTCTTCTTGATGCAGTCATAGTCTGCACATACAACCAATGCAGACACAACAATCTAAAAATGAATGATGCAAGATGCACATGAAACACATATAATGAGAATGCATTTTTATTTAAATTTTTTGTAAAATAAATTTGGTAAGAAAAACAGTGCATGGGGTGAATAAGCGACATGCAATTTTTATTTGGTTTTATGCAAGATAGATGCCAACATATCTTATGCAATGCAACAAATATTTATACATACAAATATGCCCTAGAATAATTAATAAAATTGAGCAAGAACTTAAGGATCAATTTTGTTGGCAAATAGAGCATTAATTTTGATCTATATGAAGCATATGGCATTTTAATATAGATGAATGACACCCTAAATACTTAATTTATTCAATGATCTTAAAGATGTAAAAGTAGTGTATTATCAATTCCATTAGATAGAGCATTAAATAAGCGTCACAAGGAAATTGAAATCAATGAAAAAGGAGGTTGCATGCTTAAGATATTAGTTGATGATTACATAATATGCTGTGATAATAAGCTTAAAATTATGTGGAAGACAATATTAATTCTTGATTTATAAACTCTAAAATCACATAATCTATGTCTAAATTATTCCATGTACACATTAAGAGAAAACCCCTTAATTACACATAAATCGACAAATCATGGTTTTATATCTGGGAAAATATTTTCAAAGATGTTGATCGATATTTTATTCAACGAGATTATACAAATATCGAGATTTATACTCGTCTATTATTCTAAATAAACAACCATTTTTTTAAGAGAAAGAAAAAATATGTATTGGGATCATAGTTTGACAAAATAAACAACACTCCCATTTAGGCTCTACAAAAGCCTATAGCTTTTTGTTGGAAAGAAATGGGAAGGGGTGATAATATAAATTTCCAAAACTTTAAATGCTACATGGAACCCACATACAAACCATGAAGGTAGCCGTCCCTTTTCATGCAAGTCTCAACCCCTTCCCCATGCAACATGGAGCCCCACGTACTTTTTCTCATGCCTTCCCCATGCAACAATAAAGTTTTGTCTTTATTCTCTCTTTAAGTTGCATGAAGAGGAGCTGCCCAAACCAAGTATAAAAACATGCATTTCCCTCACGCACAAAGTCTCTCACGCATCACTCTCTCTCGTTCTCTATCCCTCTCTCCCCATTTTATTCGATCTCTGTCTCTCGTTTTTGCATGTCACAGGAAGAACCCGACCTCCCCCTCCTGCAAGCAGTTTACGCGCCTCCCTCGCACCCTTGGCATGCACCATCAGTTGCAGTAGCAAGTGGCTGCACGTCTAGCGGCCACCAACCTCCAGCCACCGGCATCTCCTATCTAGAGCACCCTCTCCTCCACGTTGTTGCTGTGTGCGATATCGAGCTCCAGCGGCCAATCCGCATCTTGCACGCATCCTTCTTTGCGCCCAGCTACTGTTATCCTTGTGAGGGTGCACGTCCAGCTGCCCTCCAGTAAGCAGCCACCGCTCGTGCCCTCTTGTGTGCATTCCACAGCGACCTCCCGTGCTCTCCGGTGCTGGCCATGCACTACTGCACACTCCAGCTGCGTAGTCAGCCCACAACTTCCCCTAGCACTCTCCAGTTGCGATGTTGCAGTCCCTTACAACTCTCAACCGGTGACATTCTTCATCAACCTCCGGTGCTTCGTTTCAGCTCATGAAGCATATCCGTATGAACACCATGGCGAAGGGAGTACTCTCTTTATATTCACTCTGCTTGGACATCATTGCAATCTAAATTTAAGCTATTTGTTGTTCTCTCATTCATAGCCGTTAAGAGTACTTTCAATGAACGTATAAAGTTGTTAGTTCTGGGATCTAAATCTCTACAAGAGTTATTCATTCAGTTGAAAAATTTAACTAATGTGTAGTGCAAGCTGACCATCTTCAATTGATATGTGCAAGATTTTTCACATTCTCCCTGTCACTTTAGCAAAGCAATCTGAGTAAGTTAAATAGTTTCATTCACATATACTTCCCATATTTCATTCTCATTACTTTTTCACAGTAGATCCTCTAAAAATAGAGTCCGAGAAAAATTCGCAAAGTTCGCTAGATCCTTGTGGTTCGACACCCGACTTGCCCTTTACTTGATTCTGTTTATTTCATGGCACCGTCGAAATTATAAATTGTATTTGTTTAACGAGATTATACGCGTGCATAACGACTAGTTAAAAATCAACTTTTAAGTCACGCAAAATCTTGTTATCATTTTGGCACCATTGCCGGGGACTAAGTAATGTTTGCAATTTTTCTTCTTCATTTTTACTCATTTTCAATTATCTAATCTTTGTATTTTTTTTGTTGTGTACGTACTTAGGCTTCAAAAAGAAAAAAATACTTGTATTTTCATGCATTTTGTTTTAGCAAACTTGTAATTTGATAAAGTATTGTATTTTTCCCTCTCCTCCTCGGAAAAGCTCGCCATCAGCAGGACAAAACATTACGGATTAGCGCCAGAAGTGCAGGCACTGTGAGTCCGTCTTTCTCTTAGGCATCTTAGGTTTTTAAAATTTCTTGCATTTGTTTGTGATCCGAATTTAAACCGAAAAAAATTAAAAAATACTTCTTCTTTGCATCATCTCTGTGGTCTTCTCCCTCTGCTCACCTAAAAAGATCACCAAAACATGCTTTATCACGCTAAAAAGATAAGCTTGAAAGGCCACCGCAGTGGTCCGAGCAGAAAGCGGGAAAATTCTGATTACTTGATTTGATGCACATGTATGACACAAAAATCACGAGCACATAGAACCCTTGGATAGTGACAAAAATCCCTGGTGCTACGTGAGATTGCAGAGAGAAATCGTAACTCCTCGACGCGTTGGGCACAGGTTCTTGTGGGAAGAGCAGATCTAATGATCTGAGTACCGCACCCTAGATCCCCCAGACGAATTAGGACATCGATTTCTCACAATCTCCCACACCCACCTCATCTTTAAGGACTCTAATTTGAAAACTTTTGTTGAATCACTAAATTAAAATTGAAAAGATAACCGCTTCCGCGGCAATTTTTTTGTGAGTTGGTGAATCAACAAATTGTCTGGTGTATTGTGCTATGTATGCTAGGTCGTAGATCTCTGAAAAATCTAGTGCAACCACCATTAGAGTACAACCTGATTTATAGAAGAAAATCAAACCCATCTCCTTCAACTGAGGAACCTGAGAATTTATCTGACCTAGGATACATGGGAGAAGAAAGACCAAATCCTATGGATCTCATCCTGCATCAACTGCAACTGCTGAGAGAAGAAAATACGATAATCCGCCACACAATAGAACCTCTCATCCGACCACCACCTATTATTACACATTACAACCCGGCTGCATGACTTAGTTCATTGGGTCCAAATCCCGCCTGAAGTAGGGGACTTTGAAATAAAGCCCGCATCACTCTCCTTAATCCCAAAATACTATGGAAATGACTCTGAAGATCCCTTCCTCCACATCCAAGATTTCTGATCTGCTTGTGACACCATGAGTATCCTGAAGGATATGGAGAAATCCTCAAGCGCATCACGGAAGCGTGATCGTCGTATCGAATACGACGAAGAACGACTAGTCATACTAGTTGTTCGGTGCAGCGGAATTTAAAAAATTTTGAACCGATGAAACCACATGATCCGAGAACCATTCTCAAATCGTTTCATCTATAACCACAACAAGTATAATGCAATACCTCTTGAAGCGTGGTTGATCAAGTCTCTACGAAAAGAGACCTCCTGTCTCAAGTCCGATCGTCGGAGTAACGGCTTGCGAGCGCGGAGATGAGTCGCGGTGTCCTCGCAATCCAAGTTGATCCAAGCGCGGTTGCTCCTGATCTCGTCGCACGAGATCAAACGTCTCCTTTGTGAGTGAAGTACTCCAAGAAGACAAAGAACCGCAGAGAGTCGAAGCGGCAGAACGATGGCGCGGGCGTCGACGATTCTCTCCACCAAGGTGGACGGCCACCAAGAAGAGAGAGAGAGAGAGGGCTGTCGAGTATGAGAAAGAGAGAGAGAGAGAGTTTGTGCTACAATAGCATGTGTTAAGAGAGAGCCAAGTATGCCTCTCTATTTATAGGGTTTTGGGATCCATGGATCTCAATCCATGGGATACATAAAATCAATGGATGAGATTGATTTATGTTTATCCAATGGCTAAGATTGTTGTTGACAAAAACAACAAATTTAGGTTAAAATATATTTGACAAAATCAAATATAATTCATTCCTAAATCAACCCAACAAATAAGGAGAGAAGACACATGGAGATTTCATCTCCATGTGCCTTCCAAGTGGGCGGCCACACATTCCATATTGGAATGGTGTGCCGCCCATGAGATTGCATGGGGATTGCAATCTCATGGAAATCCATGAGATTGCATATCTCCTTGCAATCTCTCTTATTTATTATGCAACAAATTTATTGGGTTTTATGCTTCAAAAATAATTCACAATTATCTTTGAGAATATTGCATTCTTGCCATGAAAAAATTGTGAATCATATTCACAAACCAAAACAACATATAATTCATATTGTTAATTAATTACACAATGTGTATCCAATACACATAATAATTAATCAACATATATAAATTATAATTAACTCTCTCTAATACATTATAAATCACATTTATAATATATTATGAATAATTGGATATTTCTATCCACATTATTCTTATCCAAAATAATTAAATCACATTTAATCATGTTAGATAACTTCTCATACATCATGATAATTAAATCACATTTAATTATCAACTTCTCCTTGCTTAGATCTTATGGAATTGTTCTCAAACCATTTAAGAACAATGCTATTTCTCCTCAGATACTTGGAGATAAGGACAGGGCGATTATATTGTTCCACGTATAGTGACTTGGATGTTGAGATCATATCTCAAATCCAGATCCTATGGACCTCCCACTGATGCTTGATCAAATCAAGACCGTAGACTTAATCTTCTCATTGCATCTGAATCTCATTCAGATCAATGTCCAGTTCATGGACTGAGATTAGGTCACTTCTCTAATGAGAGGAGTCACTAAAATCCAAACCTGTTTCATCACTCCCTCGGAATGGAAGCGTCATGGTTATACAATCGTATATCATCAAATCACCCTTCAGTTATTCCCAATACCTGCATATCCTACATACTGGAAGACTTATGATCATCTTGAAGATAAAGATCACTTTTGCACTGCCATCTTCAGAGTTAGATCATTTAAGTTTCTCAATCTTGGTCATTGGGATATGGTATAGATCATATGCTTTCACAAAGCATATATCTTACCTTCAAATTCATGTCATGCTTCCAAAGCACGACGACCATGCATGGAATTTGTTCAGTCCCAATACCTCATGAGTGAGCTCATGTCTCCCGGTTCACAAGTGAACCTGTATGATCCCTTTGAGAGATCGCATTACTCATATGTCCTTACATGCACACCAGCTCGCCGGTATATAGACCTTGATTAGGTCATCAACCTATTGGTCTGCCAAATGTACATACTCAGACATATAGCAATACATCTGTCTCTAGTCAGAGGATGCATGCCTATGTTGTGACAGTATTCAACATAGGTCTTTGGTTATCTCGATCTCGTCAAGTCAACCCATTGACTTAACTAACCTGACACCTCTGAATCACTATTCCCATGTAGAGGACCTGCATCAAGAGGTCAGTCAGATATCAGTCATATGAGATAGGATTGCCATCTCCTACTCAGACTGGAGATCATCACTTAATGATCATTTGATGATGCTTGATGAGTCCTCTATCTAACTCCTTAGATATTCATCCAAGCATCAACCTCTATGATCCATTCAATGAATCAACAGCTGTATGATCATCAAGTTGGCCATAGTACATAACCCTTATTGTACAGAGGAAGCCTATAGTGCATTCATTCATTAATCTCAGAAAGGGAGTGAAAAATAATCAATAACTTTCATTGATAATTTATTCATTACAATAACATTTATTGTAGAAATGGTTCGCCTGGGGCTCACATTGCTAACAATCTCCCACTAGCCCTCAGAACCATTCAAGTACAATCTTTAAACCCATACTCATTACATGATGGTCGAAAACCTTCTGTGTCAGAGGTTTGGTAAGAGGATCAGCAACGTTGTCGGCAGAGGCCACCTTGGTGATGATGATGTCACCAGGCTTTTGTATCTCCCGAATGATGTGGTATTTCCTTTCCACGTGCTTGCTCTTTTGATGCCATCTGAGTTCCTTTGCCTGGGCAATGGCTCCCGTGTTATCGCAGAGTAACGGGATGGGAGTATCAGAGGAAACTACGCCAAGCTCCAGCACGAACTTGCGCAACCACACTGCCTCCTTTGCAGCATCCGATGCGGCAATGTATTCGGCTTCCGTTGTTGAATCTGCAGTAGTGTCCTGCTTCTTGCTTCTCCAGCTCACAGCACCACAATTCAACAAGAACACGAACCCCGATGTCGACTTTCGATCATCTACATCTGATTGGAAGTCATAATCTGTATATCCCAAGACTTGGAGATCACCATCTCCATAGACCAAGATGTAATCTTGCGTCCGTCTTAGATATTTGAATATGTTCTTTACTGCATTCCAGTGTTGTTCTCCATAGCAGGATTGGTAACGACTTACCACTCCCACTGCATGACAGATATCTGGCCTAGTACACATCATGGCATACATTAAGCTTCCTACTGCTGATGCATAAGGACATCCAGCCATGGCTTTCTTTTCCTCAACTGTTTGAGGAGCCATTCCTTTAGACAGGTGGATACCATGTCTTAAGGGTAGGAATCCTTTCTTAGAACTATCCATACAGAATCGTTCAAGAATCTTCTTAATGTATCCATGTTGTGACAATCCCAAAATCCTCTTTTCTCGGTTTCTGAACAGCTTCAGGCCTAAGATATAAGAGGCTTCTCCAATATCTTTCATCTCAAAGGTATGGGACAACCAAATCTTTACACTGGTCATCATCCCTGTATCATTCCCAATGATAAGGATGTTATCTACATAAAGCACGATGAACACAATGGCGCTCCCACTAAGCTTCTTGTATACACAAGGTTCATCAGGATTCTGCACAAAATCATAACTCTTTATGGTTTCGTCAAATCTGATGTTCCAACTACGAGAAGCTTGCTTGAGCCCATAGATGGATTTCTTCAGCTTGCATACTTTACCATCCTCTGTCATGAAGCCCTGGGGCTGCTCCATGTAGATATCCTCCTCGAGGTATCCATTGAGGAAAGCCGTCTTGACGTCCATCTGCCTGATGTCGTAGTCAAGATATGCAGCTATAGCTAGCAATGTCCGGATGGATTTAAGCATAGCCACAGGAGAGAATGTCTCATCATAATCGATGCCTTCTCTCTGTGTGTAGCCCTTGGCTGCGAGCCGTGCCTTGAAAGTCTCTACTTTCCCATCAGGTCCCCTCTTTCTCTTGAAGATCCATTTACACCCAATGGGTTTTACCCCTTTAGGTGGATCCTCTAGGGTCCATACACCATTTTTATGCATGGAGTCAATTTCTGACTTCATTGCTAGCATCCATCTATCCATGTCTTGATCCGCGAGTGCTTCATCAAATGAAGTGGGATCAATGTCAGTTTCTCCTGACACATGGAATCCATACCTTTCAGGTGGTGCAACCACCCTCGAACTCCTTCGAAGATGTATGGGTGTTTCATCTTTATTTACTTCTTCAGTTTCTGGTCTGGGGAGCTCAGAATCCTCTTGGGATTCAATGAGTTCCTCTACTTCACTTTTATCTTGACCTTTAAGGAAATCATCCTCCAGAAACTTTACATCTCTAGAGACAAAAACCTTTTGGGTATCAGGGTCATAAAGCTGGTATCCAATACCATCTTTAACATACCCAATGAAGTAACACTCACGAGTGCGAGATTCCAGCTTACTTGCGTCCACGTTCTTCGCATGGACCAAGCAACTTCAAACCCTTAAGTGATTTACACTAGGTTTGGTTCCATACCATAGCTCATGAGGAGTCTTAGGTACAGATTTGCTAGGAATCTTATTCAAGATATATATTGCAGTCTCTACTGCATATCCCCAGAAACTAAGAGGTAAATGTGCTTTGTTCATCATTGAACAGACCATGTCCATGATGGTCCTGTTGTGTCTTTCAGCAACACCATTTAGTTGGGGAGTTCCAGGAGGAGTGAGATTTGAAACAATTCCATTCTCCTTAAGGTATTCCTTGAATTCATCTGATAGGTACTCGCCATCTCGATCAGATCGAATCTGTTTAATCTTCCTATCGGTTTGGTTCTCAACCAAAGCCTTGAATTCTTTGAACTTTTCAAAGGTTTCAGACTTATGACGTAATAGGAAGATAAACCTGTAGCGCGAATGGTCATCGATAAACGTCAAATAATATCGGTATCCATTTCGAGTCGCGGTACTAAAGGGACCACATACATCGGTATGTATTAGGTCAATAATACCTTCGCATCTTGTAACCTTGTTACGGAAAGGCATCCTAGTCATTTTACCTCGAATACAATGTTCGCAGGTAGGCAAAGATTGAACCTGTAGGAAATCTAAAGGTCCATCCTTTATCAATCTGTTGATCCTATCAACAGACAAATGACCAAGCCTTTGATGCCAAATCATATTTGAATGATTTTTATTCTCCCTGGATCTCTTAGGGTTTTTATTAGTGGCTGTAACATTCATGACATTCTCATTAATGCACAATTCATAGAGTCCTCCAGAAGTTAAAACACCTTCTGCAATATATTTATCATAATGATTTATGACTAATTTATTACAGAACAGGAACAAATATCCACTTCTAACTAGCTTAGATACAGATATCAGATTCCTTCTAACTTCAGGTACATAAAGACACTCTTTAAGTACTAGGACTCTTCCACTAGATAATGATAGTCGACATGTCCCGACGACGACTGCTGCAACACTTGCATCAGATCCCATCTAGATGACTATCTCCCCTTCTTCAAGACTTCTAGTTTCCTGAAACAAATGCAACAAATTGCATACATGAACAGAAGCACCAGAATCTACAACCCAACTTTCTTCTCGTCCGACGAGAAAGCTAGTTTCAATGATGAAAGTAGATTTCATACCTGCTGGGGCTTTACCTTTGTCTGAGGACTTCAGGTAATCTGGGCAGTTACGCTTCCAGTGCCCCGGCTTCTTGCAGTGGTGACAGACGTCGGTTTTCTTCGACGCCATGAGAGTGGATGCATTGGAAGAAGAGGCAACACTTTGTCCCTTCTTCTTTCTCTTCTGGGCCGGGCCCTTCCGAGAACCATGCTTCCGACCGCGCTTCCCTTTGACCTGTGCAACCATTGCACTGCCACTGGGTCCATCCTTCTTCATCACGTCCTCTGCGGACTTTAATGCAGCAAGGAGAGCAGCACTTGTCAATTCCAATTTATTCATGTGTAATGACACCACAAAGTTATTGAAAGACTTGGGCAATGACAGTAGAATGAAGTCAGCTTGCATGTCTGCATCCATCGTTGCCCCAAGAGTCTCCAGCTCCGACAAGTACCCAAACATTTTGAGTACATGTTCACGGACCGAAGTCCCTTCCTGCATTCTACAATGAATGAGGTCTTTCATAACATTGTACCGCTGAGTGCGGTTAATGTCACCAAACATATCCTTTAGATTCTGCATGATTTCCTGGCAGGTACTCATCTCCACATGTTGCTTCTGTAGAACATTGGAGAGAGAACCTAGGATATAGCATCTAGCCAAGACATGATTTTCATCATACTTGTCATTAAATGCTTTTTCTTCCTTGGACTTGTGGTTCTCATGCTTGTCCTCGGATAGCACATAACTTATGCGCTCAGCAGAGAGAACAAGCTCCAAATTTCGGATCCAATCCGAGTAATTTGGGCCGGTCAATTGGTTGACCTCTAGAAGCCTACTAAGTAGGTTCAAAGACTTCATTTTCTGAAATTAAGAATGCACTATATTAGAATATAAAAATATATATTCAAATTTATAATATTTGATTAAGGCATTCTAAATCAAATTGTTCTTGCTATGTCAACCTTGAAAGTTTATTCCCTTATTCACTTTCAAAGTAAGAGATATACTTACCAATATATCTCAAGCAAGAACTGGGATCTCCTCCTTATCTTTGTCATATCCCAATAATATGAGAACCTATGACTCCAATAAAGAGAAGCGGGAACACATTCCGCATTGCAAGTCCAACTTGCATTTCCCAATTCGGTCTTTAACACCCGGGCCCACCACCCCTAAGGCGATGTTGACCCGTTATTAATTGAACCAACCGTCAACAGGAATACAACTCGCTATGCGCAATCCAATATCGCCCCAATAATATGAGGACCCGATATTGGGGTCACTACGCATACGTCCTTACTCTTTCAAGAAGCGACGAGCCCGATCCAAACGGATCATATGCAGGAGCTGTCACTTCGTACAGGCGTCTCCTTCATATGATGTCTGGCGACGGAACTCTTCGCCTTGACGGGAGACCATGGATGTCACTTATGTGATCCTCCATCTCATATTCAAATTTAATTAATTATTATGAATCACATTCACATAATTAATTCTTCCAAGGGAATTAATAACTCTAATCATATTAGAGTATTTCAATTGGACATAATCAATTTAATCATATTAAATTAATTATCAATCCAATTCAATCAATCAAACTTGATTATTTTACTTGAATACATATATGGTAATATCTCAAAATACGTATTAATTCGAATTTTAATAATTAGAAAAATACATCTTAATCCCTCGGACATTATCCCGGCCCTACCCGCTGTCATGGCCAGTACCGACGAGAGTGGGACGGACCACATACGTTGCAACCCGCAACCCCAATGCTCTCCGACTAGGCACCATATCCGCCTCGGGAAAGGATAATGCCAAATTGATTAATTTGTACTTGAGATGATCATCGGTTTTTCAACCGAAATTGTACCATATAGTAATAATCAAAACATTTTTGATTATAAGGAAATTTGCTAGACAAATTTCCAAATCCTATTCAAGCATCAAGTTTGAAAGATCGTGGTTTCCAATTATAATTTAGATCACATCTTAATCAATTAATTGGTTGGGTCCAAGTCAATTAGGAAAATAATCATGTTTCAATATTTCACAAATATTTTCAAGATTATTTCACGAAATTAACAATTTAATTTCACTAATTGACAATCACTTGGTTCTAGATTAGGAATGCAATTTCAATAATGACCCCTATTCACTAAAATTGATATATCTCAATCAATTTAAATCCAAATTAAGCAAACTCAATTTTCATAGATTGCTAACTTGATTTAAAACAGAACCTAAGTGGATTTGCACGCATTTCGAGGCAGATGATAACAGTAATTAACTCTTTAATCATGTTAAAATCTACTGTTCCCGCAACAGTGCATACATGTCCATTAAAACAACCATAACTAGAGCATACGAAATCCGATTTACGCAAACTCAGTTCCTATGGTTTCCTTATTTAATGGGAAACAAAATCCAAGTATTAAATTCATGTTTAAACAATTTAAACAGTGCCAAATTTATTTAGTAAACAGATCTGCGAAATCAAATGCGAAGAAAACTTTCGCGACCTAAACGAACCCAAGTCGTCCTCGGTTTTTCGAATCATATTCGAAACCGTCAACCTGGCTTTGATACCACTTGAAGGATATGGAGAAATCCTCAAGCGCATCACGGAAGCGTGATCGTCGTATCGAATACGACGAAGAGTGAGTAGTCGTACTAGTTGTTCGGTGCAGCGGAATTTAAAAAATTTTAAACCGATGAAACCACATGATCCGAGAACCATTCTCAAATTATTTCATCTATAACCACAGCAAGTATAATGCAATACCTCTTGAAGCGTGGTTGATCAAGTCTCTACGAAAAGAGACCTCCTGTCTCAAGTCCGATCGTCGGAGTAACGGCTTGCGAGCGCGGAGATGAGTCGCGGTGTCCTCGCAATCCAAGTTGATCCAAGCACGGTTGCTCCTGATCTCGTCGCACGATATCAAACGTCTCCTTTGTGAGTGAAGCACTCCAAGAAGAAAAAGAACCGCAGAGAGTCGAAGCGGCAGCACGATGGTGCGGGCGTCGACGATTCTCTCCACCAAGGTGGACGGCCACCAAGAAGAGAGGGAGAGAGAGGGCTGTCGAGTATGAGAAAGAGAGAGAGAGAGAGAGTTTGTGCTACAATAGCATGTGTTAAGAGAGAGCCAAGTATGCCTCTCTATTTATAGGGTTTTGGGATCCATGGATCTCAATCCATGGGACACATAAAATCAATGGATGAGATTGATTTATGTTTATCCAATGGCTAAGATTGTTGTTGACAAAAACAACAAATTTAGGTTAAAATATATTTGACAAAATCAAATATAATTCATTCCTAAATCAACCCAACAAATAAGGAGAGAAGACACATGGAGATTTCATCTCCATGTGCCTTCCAAGTGGGCGGCCACACATTCCATATTGGAATGGTGTGCCGCCCATGAGATTGCATGGGGATTGCAATCTCATGGAAATCCATGAGATTGCATATCTCCTTGCAATCTCTCTTATTTATTATGCAACAAATTTATTGGGTTTTATTCTTCAAAAATAAATCACAATTATCTTTGAGAATATTGCATTCTTGCCATGAAAAAATTGTGAATCATATTCACAAACCAAAACAACATATAATTCATATTATTAATTAATTACACAATGTGTATCCAATACACATAATAATTAATCAACATATATAAATTATAATTAACTCTCTCTAATACATTATAAATCACATTTATAATATATTATGAATAATTGGATATTTCTATCCTCATTATTCTTATCCAAAATAATTAAATCACATTTAATCATGTTGGATAACTTCTCATACATCATGATAATTAAATCACATTTAATTATCAACTTCTCCTTGCTTAGATCTTATGGAATTGTTCTCAAACCATTTAAGAACAATGCTATTTCTCCTCAGATACTTGGAGATAAGGACAGGGCGATTGTATTGTTCCACGTATAGTGACTTGGATGTTGAGATCATATCTCAAATCCAGATCCTATGGACCTCCCACTGATGCTTGATCAAATCAAGACCGTAGACTTAATCTTCTCATTGCATCTGAATCTCATTCAGATCAATGTCCAGTTCATGGACTAAGATTAGGTCACTTCTCTAATGAGAGGAGTCACTAAAATCCAAACCTGTTTCATCACTCCCTCGGAATGGAAGCGTCATGGTTATACAATCGTATATCATCAAATCACCCTTCAGGTATTCCCAATACCTGCACATCCTACATACTGGAAGACTTATGATCATCTTGAAGATAAAGATCACTTTTGCACTGCCATCTTCAGAGTTAGATCATTTAAGTTTCTCAATCTTGGTCATTGGGATATGGTATAGATCATATGCTTTCACAAAGCATATATCTTACCTTCAAATTCATGTCATGCTTCCAAAGCACGACGACCATGCATGGAATTTGTTCAGTCCCAATACCTCATGAGTGAGCTCATGTCTCCCGGTTCACAAGTGAACCTGTATGATCCCTTTGAGAGATCGCATTACTCATATGTCCTTACATGCACACCAGCTCGCCGGTATATAGACCTTGATTAGGTCATCAACCTATTGGTCTGCCAAATGTACATACTCAGACATATAGCAATACATCTGTCTCTAGTCAGAGGATGCATGCCTATGTTGTGACAGTATTCAACGTAGGTCTTTGGTTATCTCGATCTCGTCAAGTCAACCCATTGACTTAACTAACCTGACACCTCTGAATCACTATTCCCATGCAGAGGACCTGCATCAAGAGGTCAGTCAGATATCAGTCATATGAGATAGGATTTCCATCTCCTACTCAGACTGGAGATCATCACTTAATGATCATTTGATGATGCTTGATGAGTCCTCTATCTAACTCCTTAGATATTCATTTAAGCATCAGCCTCTATGATCCATCCAATGAATCAACAGCTGTATGATCATCAAGTTGGCCATAGTACATAACCCTTATTGTACAGAGGGACCCTATAGTGCATTCATTCATTAATCTCAGAAAGGGAGTGAAAAATAATCAGTAACTTTCATTGATAATTTATTCATTACAATAACATTTATTGTAGAAATGGTTCGCCCGGGGCTCACATTGCTAACATATCCCTGGGGTAGAAAAAGAATACATCTACATGAAAGCCTTCACCCACTCACTCAAAGACAAAGCACTCCAATGGCTCCGAAATTATGGAACCCCACTCACCTCTTGGGACTTCTTAAGAGAGGCATTCATCAAGAAATACTTCCCAATAGGAAAGACAAATGCCCTGAGACAAGCCATATCATCATTCACTCAGAAAAACAGAGAGCCCATTCATGAAGCTTGGGAACGGTTTAAGGAACTTCAAACGAAATGCCCTCATCATGCCATCCTCAAATGGAAGTTAGTTCAGATATTTTATAAGGGCATAGATACATCATTTAAGAGAGTGATTGATGGTTCCTACGATGGAAACTACATTAGCCGTGATGAGCATTTCGTTTGGAATTTGTTTGAAAATATGGTTGACAATTCGGTGAATAGTTCCTCAATTGAACAATATAGTGGGAACACAAAGACAATCAATATCATTGACCATGAGAGATTTAGCAATGAGAATCCTGACAAATGGGAAACCCTCTCAAAACAAATGAACCTCATGACTCAAGCCATAGAAAAATTGGTCATGAATAATCCCACCAGCCATGAAATTGACCACACCACATTCACCCATAATCAAGACATAAATCCTGAGACTGTGAACTGGGTGCAGAGAAATCAAGGAGGAACATATTCAAATAACCATAACACATGGAGAGAACAATCAAATTCTGGGTGGACAGAACAACTATCACACCCAACCCAAACAACCGATAGCACCGCCCGTGACTCAACCCTCCACCATTGCGGTAAACTTCGATGCCTTGGCTCAAGCAATACAACAACTGGCTATAGCACAATAACAGGCCACTGAAGCTCAACAAAAAGCCAACTCTGAGAATGCCCGACAGTTTTCCGAGATCAGATCATATATCCCAGCATTGTCTCCTCAACCTCTACCCAATCCCAACACCAACAAGGCTAGTTCATCTTGAGTACTTCAAACTCCACCACCTCCCGGATCTTTCACCTCACCACCTGGTTTCCAAAATCAGAATCAAGGATTTTTTACATCTTCTAGGACAAATCAAGGGAACCCACAACAAGCACCTAGAAACAAGTTAATTTCAAAACCCCACCCCATCCAAACCAATCTGCTAATGCTGTCACTCTGAGAACCACTTCTGCCTACACCAGACCGCTAGCTTCAGAGGATCAAATTGAAATAGAGGAGGAGGGTGATGATGAAGAGAAGCTAACTGAGACAACCATGCCCCTTCCTGTCTCCCCATCCATAACTATCCCCTTTCCCGGAGCTCTTCACCGAAGAAAACCTCGATCTTCCACCATCGATCTAGATCTAGAAAAACTATTCTCCGACATTGTCATTGAAATCCCGCTCTTAAAATCCCTCGAACAAGTTCCAGCCTTCTCCCGATTTTTGAAGGACAAATGCACACCAAAATGGAAATCCAAAGGAAAAAGTAAAAAGGACAATGAAGATATTGAAAGACATGTGCTCCCTCGAGCAACAACCAATGCCATCTCCCAATTCTTACCCACCAAAAAGAAAGACCCATGAGCTCCTCTACTTAGATGCACAATTGGCAAATTAACCTTCGATCACACACTGCTAGATAATGGTGCTTCCATCAATCTTCTCCCGACTGCTATTCTGGAGCAATTTGATCTAGGAAAATTGAAACCTGTCTCAATGATTTTGCAAATGGCTGATCGATCTGTGAAAAGACCAAAAGGACTACTAGAGGATGTGATAGTTGATGTTCAAGTCCATAAATTCCCAGTCGACTTTGTTGTGATGGATATGGATCAAACAAATATATTGAGTGAGACACCAATCACACTGGGATGACCATTTTTGACTACTTCTAAAGCCCATTTTGATTATGAGGATGGAAGAGTTTAATTTAAAATCAATGGCCAAGTCATTCCTGTTGATCTAGTCACCCCTACTCCCACTGAACCTGAGATCGAAGAATGTGGTTGGATAGAAAGATGTGCTGTTCTCAACATTCAAAAAGACTTTGCCCCCATCCATCTCACCAAAGACCCATTAGAGGTTAGTCTTAACACCTCTAGATCCACTTACAAAAACACTTCTCATGAAATTGCCACTTACAATCTGAATCTTGCACTAGAAGCTCCACCATGCCCTCTCACCGGACAAGAAATTGATGAGCTTAATAATGCATGGGACACATTAGACTCTGAACTCACATTGACCTCAACCATGATCATGCCCATATTTGAGACTATTTCTGTAATAGACTCAGGAAATACTACAACTCTGACTCCATCGACAACCACGTTGAATTAAAACCACTACCCAAAGATCTGAAGTATGCTTTCTTAGATGATACTCACACTCTACCAATCATTATCAATGCCAACCTAAATCATATGCAAGAGAGCTAACTAATGGAGGTTTTGAAAAAGAATTCTTAGGCCATTGGATGGAAGATAACAGATCTAAAAGGAATAAGCCCCACGTTCTGCACTCATCACATATATCTGGAAAATGATAGTAAACCCTCTCGAGAAATGCAAAGACGGTTAAATCCCAATCTGTGAGAGGTCATGAAGAATGAGATCTATAAATGGGCAAGTGCAGGTATCATTTACCCTATCTCTGATAGCCCCTGGGTCAGTCCTCTCCAAGTTGTCCCCAAGAAAGTTGGATTAACAATTGTCAAAAATGAGAAAGGCGAGGACATACCCACCAGAGTAGCCACATCATGGAGAGTCTATGTAGATTATAGGAAACTCAATAAGGCTACCCGAAAAGATCATTTCCTATTGCCCTTCATTGACCAAATCATTGAGAAGCTAGCCGGAAAAGAAATTTTCTGCTTTTTGGATGGATACTCCGGTTATAACCAAGTGGCCATAGCACATGAAGATCAAGATAAAACCACTTTCACTTGTCCTTTTGGAACATATGCCTTCCGCCGCATGCCTTTCGGACTATGTAATGCCCCAACAACATTTCAAAGATGCGTGATGGGAATTTTCACTGATATGATCGGTGATTTTATGGAAGTATTTATGGTTGATTTCTCTATTTTTGGAGACTCTTTTGAGGAAACACTGGGATTTTTGGATAGAGTCCTCCAGAAATGCATTGAAGTGAACATCATATTATCTTGGGAGAAATCACATTTTATGGTGAAACAAGGGATTGTGTTAGGACATGTTGTGTCAAAGAAAGGGATGGAAGTGGATCCATCAAAAATTGAGACAATCACCCATTTAAGTCCACCGATGAACATAAAAGGTGTTCGGTCCTTCCTAGGTCATGTCGGCTTTTACCGCTGCTTCATCAAGGACTTTTCGAAAATTTCCCGTCCTCTCACAAAATTACTGGAAAAAGATCAAGACTTCACTTTTACTGAGGAAGCATTCGAATCTTTCAAAACCCTGAAGAAAATCATCACTGAAGCACCCATCCTACAACCCCCTGATTGGAACTGTGAATTTGAGATCATGTGTGATGCATCTGATTATGCTGTGGGGGCAGTATTGGGTCAAAGGAAAGATGGGAAACCTTGTGCCATTCACTATGCTAGTAAAACTTTGGATGATGCTCAAAAGAACTACACCGTGACTAAGAAAGAACTTTTGGCTGTGGTGTTTTCCTTAGAGAAATTTCGATCTTACATCCTAGGATCCCACATCATCATCTACACAGACCACTCTGCTTTGAAATATCTCTTCACAAAAGCTGATGCTAAGCCTAGACTCGTTAGGTGGGTTTTACTGCTCCAAGAATTTGATTTAGAGATTCGAGATAAAGCCGGAGCAAAAAATGTCGTGGTCGATCACCTTTCAAGAATCCCTTCCTCACACACAGACACAATCCCAATTTTTGATAATTTTCCAGATGAAAGTATCATGTCTGTTTCTCAACTCCCTTGGTATGCAGACATTGTCAATTACATCGTCACCTCCACATTCCCTGATGATTGGCCAAAACATAAGAAAGACAAAACCAAAGTCCAAGCCTGATACTATCACTGGGAAGGCCCTTTGCTCTTCAAAGAGGGTACTGATTTGATATAGAGACGATGCATCCCTGAATCTGAAGTCAACGATGTCCTAACTCACTGCCACACTTCTGGGTGTGGAGGACACCACTCAGGGAAGCGCACAGCCGCTAAAGTCTTACAATGTGGTTTCTACTGGCCCACACTCTTTAAAGATGCCCATCATTTTGCTCAATCTTGTCCTGCCTGTCAGACTAATGGAACAATGACCCGCCGCACACATGATGCCCCTCCAACTCGTACATATAGTTGAGATCTTTGATACTTGGGGAATAGACTTCATGGGACCTTTCACCACCTCACAAGGCTATCAGCACATCCTACTCGTTGTTGACTATGTGTCCCATTGGATTGAAGCCATTCCCACTCGCGCTGCTGATAGCGCCACTGTTGTTAAATTCCTGAACAATCTCTTCTCTCGATTTGGATTACCCAAGGTGGTCATTAGTGATGGTGGAACCCATTTTCTGAACGTTTCAGTTAAAAACTTACTTAAGAAAAATGGGGTCGAACACCGGGTCTCAACTGCATATCACCCACAGACCAGGAATGGCCGAGTTGTCAAACCGAGAGATCAAGACCATCCTCCAGAAAATTGTCCACTCTGATCGTAAAGACCGGTCCCAACACTTACCTTCTGCTCTCTGGGCCTACCGCATCGCTTTTCGCACACCCTTAGGTATGCTCCCATATCGGTTAGTCTATGGAAAGCCGTGCCATCTACCCGTAGAGGTCCACCACAAGTCACTCTGGGCAATCAAGAAATGTCATTTGGATTATGATGAGGATGGAAAGAAAAGACTATTGGACTGATCTGAACTGGAAGAATTGAGATCACAAGCCTATGATAACAACCTGCTATACAAAGAGAAAATCAAGTTGTGACACGATGCCAACATTTCGAGGAAAACATTCAAAGAAAATAAAAAAGTATGGCTATTTGATGCAAAACTGAAGTTATTTACAGGAAAACTGAGATCGAAATGGAAAGGACCATACATTGTAACTCAAGTATTCGATAATGGCTCGATAGAAATTTCTGACCCAAACACTAAAGCCACTTTCAGAGTCAATGGTTAAAGACTAAAACCCATTGTTGAACCATCTGGTCCTATGCCTGTCTGCACAACATACCTTCTGTAGGGAAAATGAACCACCACATCGCCAAGCTGAGGTGTTAAATCACGCACTCTCGTGAGCCTCTCCTCACAGGTATCTTTTCATCTTACTACTCGCATGTTTATTTTCACTGCATTGCATTAGATAAGTATGGGGGTACCCCTCTGCATTACATTCCAAAAAAAACCCCAAAAATACATTTCACATCCCTTATGATCCTCCTATTACACATTGTCTTCACCATGAGGACATGGTTTCGATTAAGTATGGGGGGGTGTGTCTGCATAGTTTTTCAAAATTGCATACTCTTTAAAAAAATCTCTTTTGCAAAAATTCCCCTAAAAATATTTTCAAAAGCAAGAAAACCACCAAAAATACATCCTTCCTAGTTTTAACCTATTTTGAGAAATCAGATCTTCACTGCATAAATCATAGACTGAGGTTGAGTTGACCCTAATCCACTTAACTTCATTAGAATTTCACTAGGCATGAGTTTTTAAGCTTTCTTCAGGTCCATATGGACTTTATTCTCTCAGTTCCACTAACTCTACTGGTGAATGAACTTCTGTATCTAACTAGATCGCCTAAGCAACTAGTAGCACTCTTAAACTCTTCAGTGGATATTAAGCAACTGCACATTGCACTTAGCTTGATTGAGTTTATTTTACGAGATACAATTACAATCTAGTTGAGGTGAGGAGTTGTCCTCTTGGTTGTGCCAATGCCTGAACCTTATCTATATTTAATGAAGGAACTTGACTCAGGAGCAACATGATCTCTCTAGTCTAAGTATGGCAGCAAATAAGCCAGTATCGTGCTTCCAAAGTCAATATTAAGCCGATACTACCTTTTGATGCCAAACCCAAAACAAAAAACACCAATCATGCAAAGATACGCAAAGCAAAAGCAAAAAAGACCACAAAATAACCCTCCTCTACCAAAAAGCCGTGGTAGTAGCCCAATGATGCTACCCAAATTCTTAAAGGAGGCCCAAAGAGGCCTAGGGTTATTCTCTGCAAAAGGAACACATAAGAGCAACAGACCAAAGCGGTCTACGGAAGACTCCAAAAATTAAGTCCCATTCTTCAATAACTATGGCCTATCTTTTTTTCTATGCTGACATACTTGGGTAAAAGGAGAATATGCCTGAATCCAGGTGAGGACTGAGGCTATATGTATAGGGAATCATTCGGTACCTCGATAGATTGTGTTGATAGCTCGTTCTCTTGACTCAAGAAAGCTAAAACTATTACTAACACTGTTTATATCCACTCAAGGTCAAAGAGAATACATGTTTCTTAGGGATGAGCTGACTTGATCGACCTTCTGAAACCATGTCTGATTTTGTTGGAACTGAGAGGTTATTGAAACTACAAAACTCAAGTCAAGTCGACTATTCGAAACAAATCATTAATCCACGGGTCAACTCTACTTAAGTTTGTGTATTTATGTGTTAGGATCTGAAAACTTTAGACTTTGTGAGTATGTCTGCTACAAACCCTCACCAAACTTATCTTAGCTATTTACCCTATCTTTCATTATTACTTATCATATTCTTGCTCGGGATTAGTAAGATTTAAGTATGGGGGTGTGATGATTACATAATATGCTGTGATAATAAGCTTAAAATTATGTGGAAGACAATATTAATTCTTGATTTAAAAACTCTAAAATCACATAATCTATGTCTAAATTATTCCATGTACATAGCAAGAGAAAACCCCTTAATTACACATAAATCGACAAATCATGATTTTATATCTGGGAAAATATTTTCAAAGATGTTGATCGATATTTTATTCAGCAGGATTATTCAAATATCGAGATTTATACTCGTCTATTATTCTAAATAAACAACCCTTTTTTAAGAGAAAGAAAAAATATGTATTGGGATCATAGTTTGACAAAATAACCAACACTCCCATTTAGGCTCTACAAAAGTCTATAGATTTTTGTTGGAAAGAAATGGGAAGGGGTGATAATATAAATTTCCAAAACTTTAAATGCTACATGGAACCCACGTACAAACCATGAAGGTAGCCGCCCCTTTTCATGCAAATCTCTACCCCTTCCCCATGCAACATGGAGCCCCACGTACTTATGCTTATGCCTTCCCCATGCAACAATAAAGTTTTGTCTTTATTCTCTCTTTACGTTGCATGAAGAGGAGCCGCACAAACCAAGTATAAAAACATGCATTTCCCTCACGCACAAAGTCTCTCACGCATCCCTCTCTCTCGTTCTCTATCCCTCTCTCCCCGTTTTATTCGATCTCTCTCTCTCTCTCTCTCTCTCTCTCGTTTTTGCCTATCACAGGAAGAACCTGACCTCCCCCTCCTGCAAGCGGTCTACGTGCCTCCCTCGCACCCTTGACGTGCACCATCAATTGCAACAGCAAGTGGCTGCACGTCTAGTGGCCACCAACCTCCAGCCACTGGCATCTCCTATTTAGAGCACCCTCTCCTCCACGTTGTTGATGTGCACGATATCCACCTCCAGCGGCCAATCCGCATCTTGCGTGCATCCTTCTTTGCACCTATCTACTGTCATCCTTGTGAGGGTACACGTCCAGCTGCCCACCAGCAAGCAGCCACCGCTCGTTCCCTCTTGTGTGCATTCCGCAGCAACCTCCCGTGCTCTCCTGTGCTGGCTGTGCACCACTGCGCACTCCAGCTGCGCTGTCAGCCCGCAGCTTCCCCTAGCACTCTCCAGTTGCGTTGTTGCAGTCCCTTACGACTCTCAACCGGTGACATTCTTCAGCAACCTCCGGTGCATCGTTTCAGCTCATGAAGCATAGCCGTATGAACACCATGGCAAAGGGAGTACTCTCTTTATATTCACTCTGCTTGGACATCATTGCAATCTAAATCTAAGCTATTTGTTGTTCTCTCATTCATAGTCGTTAAGAGTACTTTCAATGAACGTGTAAAGTTGTAGTTCTGGGATCTAAATCTCTACAAGAGTTATTCATTCAGTTGAAAAATTTAACTATTGTGTAGTGCAAGCTGACCATCTTCAATTCATATGCGCAATATTTTTCACATTCTCCCTATCACTTTAGCAAAGTGGTCTGAGTAATTTAAATAGCTTCATTCACATCCACTTCCCATATTTCATTCTCATTACTTTTTCACAGTAGATCCTCTAGAAATAGAGTCCAATAAAAATTCATAAAGTTTGCTAAGTCCTTGTGGTTTGACACCCGACTTGCCCTTTACTTGATTCCATTTATTTCATGGCACCATCAAGATTATAAATTGTATTTGTTTAACGAGATTATACACGTGCACAACGACTAGTTAAAAATCAAGTATTAAGTCACATAAAATCTTGTTATCATTAGCAATATAGCTCGAAGGCATAATTGCAAAGGAAAACATGAAAGAAAATGAAATAAATATGCAAAAAGGTCATAATAGGGACCTTTCTGCAATTAAGTAAAGGCGGTTGAGTCCCCTTATAATTTTCTCAGGTACGTACGTGAGGCACGTACACAAGGACCAATCTGTAATTTAGAGAAAAAGAGGGCCTTGGATACAAATGGGCTCGCCTGTATGCATGCGGCACGTGCTCTGAGGTTTGGGCGGGTAGGCTCGGTTGCAGGTAGGCTCGGGCCATGTGGGAGACCTGAGCTCTTCAAGAGGAGGTATGGTCCCATCGAGCCTATTGGTTCGTCATGGAGGCTGGGGTGTCATCAGGACCATCCAATCATCTTGATCGGACAACACCTGTAGCAAGTTGTTTCCATGAACTCCTTTTCAATAGGCAGAGAAGATGATGCTCTAGCAGGTCTTTCGGTGCTCCTTCAGGCTCCAATCATCATGTTGTAGTTTGAGAAACCTTCTTGGAATGCTCGTAATGCTCGTTGGAGGTCGGAGGTGACTCCAAGATGCTTGAGAGATGGAGTCAGTATACCCTCACTGGAGGCAAAGCTCTAGGACGAGAGCTCCCCTCGATGGTCCAGCCATTGATATATTTTTGACCTACAAAATGTTAGGGGCAAACCAAAGCATGTGCATGTGTGTGAAGTGAGAATGGAATGAGGAGTGCAGGACCTATGTCTTATTCTCCTATAGGTATGAGAAGAAAGGGATGGCGGTGGATAGGCTGTGGACAAGATGAGAGGAAAATCTGGAGGGCTCATGAAGGTCAGGGGAGTATGGTGAACTTGGAGGAGGATCAATTGAGGATTATAATGGGTATGCGTGTCAAATTAATTGAGAGAAAATGATAATAATGAGAAGAGAAGGAGATCTTACAGGAGGTTTGAAGGACAACAAGATAAAAGTGAATGGGCTTGGGATAAGGACATGGGTGGTCCTCAGGTCTTCGCTAGACTTGGTCAGCCAACCTAGGTAGCTCGAACAACCGCAGGGCAGTCGTAGCTTGGCCATATATCCAAGGGTCTACACCTGGGGGAGAACCCATCATCAGAGCTCGATCCTTCCTTCCCTTATCATGGGGAGGAGGAGAGACCTAGGGAAATCCTCCATGGAATGGTGGACGACAAGGAATAAAGGCAATAAATTGGACATTAATGATTAAATATGAATGATTAAAATCTTAGATCTAGGTCTTCTTGATGCAATCATAGTATGCACATACAACCCATGCAGACACGAGGAGGAGGAGAGACCTAGGGAAGTACTCATTAGAGTGGTGGACGAAGAGGAACAGAGGCAAATCGAGGATTTTAAAGGCGTATATGATCGATCATTATGATGGTGGAGGGGTAGTTGGTAACGGCAGTAGAAGGAGATGCAAGCGTGGGTTGAGGACAATGATGGCCACATGAAGGTCAGGGTGGTTAGGGCTTCGTAGGTGTTGAGGTAGATCATGGAGAGGTGTTGAGGTAGAGGTGCTAAAATAGGAAAGGGGAGCGAGCTCGGTGAGAGTTACGTGTGGGAGAGGGAGCAGCTTGGATGTGGAAGAAGAACAATAACTGTTGTATCTTACGATCCAATAGTTAGGATGGAAGCGGAAGGAAAGGGTAGATATTAGATCTTCTGATATGGAACAATTGTGGCGAGAAGAGCAGAGGAGAGCGTCCAAGATGGGCTGATCAAAAGAGATGAACGGCCAGGGAAGAGGCTGAAAAGAGGTATGGAGATGGGGTATCGGAGCGGGATCTGACGGTTGGAATAAAGCAGGAGACATGATAGGATCCAAGCCATTGGATGTACATCCATCCAATGGATGGGATGGAGGCAGAAGGGGGCGATAGAGATCACATCAGGGGGAGAAGATCATATGGCTAATGGAGAGGTGGAGATGAATGGTAGAGATGGTGGCGAGAGGAGAAGATCCAAGGGCAGATGAAGGCAACGAGTGACATGCACTTGATTTATTTCTTTTGTTATTTTTATCTTTTTTTTTCTTTTAAAGCCCAAAATAAATGTATACAATAAGTACTCTAATTTTTAGTGATTTTTAATAAGAAATAAAACAAGGAAAATAAATAAAATAAAAGGTGTTAATTTATAGATAATAATTATAGTTATTTACAAGAAGAGAGTTAACTGAATAATGTGGAATCAATGAAGATTTGGATTAAGTTGATTAATCAAGGAGGATAATAATTGATAGATAATATGATTAATCAAATATTCATCAATTATCAATTATGATAATTAGATTATCATGATGATAATTAAGCAGCAACTTCAACAACAACTTTTTGACAAGGTGGACATCCATGCATGGAGAAACATAGATGACCACTATGCTCCTAATTGTTGTTGAGTTTCTTTCTTTATTTAACAGGTAACTAAAAAATAGATAATTCAAGTCCTATATCTTGTTGAATGAGGACTTAATCATAGCCATTGATCCCTCATCTAAGGTACCAAGTGTCGACGTCTACCATGAAGAGAAGACTCCTCATAGACATCCATCATCCCTATAAAAGGTAGGGCAAAGCCTCTCTTTCAAGAGCATGCTCGTTCCTCCCATTGTTCCTTGCCTTGAGAATTGAAGAAAAGAAGAGTCTTAAGAATTTTAAATTCTCATACACATTTATTCTTGAATCCATACATGTCTACCATTGAGGAATCGCTAAATGACTAATTTAAATACCAATTCATTGTAATATGACCGCTTAAACAATCTATCGTAACCGAGTAGAATCCTTGTGAAGAGTGACTGGTTTAATTTATCATCGATAAGTCTAGGTTCAAACATAAGGACATGAGCTATCAAAATAATTAATCAAACATTAATATCTATGTTAAGCAATTAATAATGTTATCTAGGTCAAAAAGAGCATCACAATGCAATACTTGACACTATGAAACAGAATGCATTTTTAGTTGATTTTAAATGCATGTTAAATAAAGACAAAATGATACATGATGAATTAAACATGAACATATGTATAGATACATAATTTATGTTTCTGAATCAAATGCAAAACTCAAGCAATATGAATAAATAATTTCAAGGACCAAGTGATTCATGAATTGAAGCTAACAGAAATTAATGGCAAGTATATTAAGATGAATGAATCAATTTCTATATCTAATTAATTAACAAAATATACGAAGTGAATTAGAGTTTAAGATATGTCATATTAAATATAATGAAGTATGATTCACAATGAAATTGGAATCACTTCAATTGGAATTATATTGTTCAAGATAGAACATATTGAATCCAGGGGCATAAATGTAAACAAAATGCATAAAACAACACAAACTACAAAATAGTCTCTAAAAGAGCATAAATGTAATTACTAGATCTTGGAGGGGTTTTATTTGTAAAATGAACATAGGGGCCATTTATGAAATTAAAGGAAGTCGTTAGAGCATACATGTAATTTTCTAAGTATTACGTGTCACGCACGCTTGGGAAGGACATGTATGCAAATTGAAGAAATAACACAACTTTGGTTGCAAATTACCCCGCACCTCACGCACATAGCACACGTTGTGATGCTTGGGGGTGGGCTTAGGCGACCGCAGGTGCCTTGGTTCATGTGTCTAGCCCAAGGAGTTTCGAAGGTGGCTCGGTCCCACCAAGCCTTAAGCATCTCGTCTAAACCACTAGAGGAACCGTGGTCATCTGATCATGAGATCAGACAGTAACTACTTCTCGATGATCACTCCTCCTCCTCCTTAGCTGGGGGCTCAAAAGAGGACTCTGGAGAGGCCCCTCCTCTTCCTTCTTGCTTCGATGCTTAACCCTCTAGTCGACGAAGCTTCTTGAGAGCCTTGTGAGAAAGCTGGTGAGTAGAGAAGGGTCTGGTGATGGTTAGTGGAGCGTGGCGATGAAGCCTCACTGGAGGTGGAGCTCATCCATTGAATAATTATTAATACTTGCAGATGTTAGGGTGAAAACCAAAGAAATTATGTGCATGATGGGGATGAGTGGATGACCTATGTGCGGAGAAGGTAAATACCCTAGTGGATTCTTCTCCAACCTAGTTGAGGAAGAAGGGCTGAGGTGTACGAGGCTCTGACGGAAAGGAGGAGGTGATCTAAGGCTTCAGCGTGTATCTATGATACACAGCGAAGCTTTGGAGCATCTCAAATGGGAGTGAGGATTGTGGAACACTGCAAATAAAATAGGAGAGAAACAACCAAAAACACATAAGAGATTACTTCGAATCTTAAAGAACATCGCTTGATGGAGGAGGGACTTGGGCAGAAGATCAAGATAATCTGCGGGTTTTCACTACGTCTCCGCAACCACTGAAGAAAGCTCATAATGCATGGAACCATATTAAATCACATATAATTTTGATTTGACATTTAAAGTTATTTCCTATTTATAAAAAATATAAAACATGTACATTTTCATGTTTATCATTTAAAAATCCATAAAAATTTGAATATATCTCTAAAAATTCCAAAAGTATGATATTAGCTATATTTCAGGGTCTTTTAACACAAGTCTAAAAATCACATAACTACAAAAGAGAAACATTAAAAAATATAAAAACCTAAGAAACTTATGGAAACTAGAAAATTCTAGCAAACTTAAAAATATTGCTTTTCAATTCTGAAATTTCTTTATTATATATAATATGTATTAAAATTAGTTTAATGTTAATTTTAAACTAATATTTATTTTTAAAATTCTAAATAAGTTTCTGGACATAATATATTCATTACTTTGTGTATTTTCAACTCTAAAAATATAAAAAAAAATATTAGAAATACCATAAAAATTACCAAAATAGAGAGCATATCAAAAAACTAAAATATTTTATTTTCTTTATTTTGGCTTTATTTGACTTACCAAAATAGAAAAAGTTATTATCCATATTATTATCTATTTTATATCTATATTATCTATATCTTTGTCATTATTTATCTCATTTTCAAAACCAAAATAAATTAAAAGTTTGCAAAAGAAACAATATAAAATATAAAACATTAAAAATAATAAAATTTGAATTCAATTAAAATTTCACAAAACAAAAAAAAATCAAAAAGACGTAAAAATAAGAAAAACTAAAAATCCAAAATTCATTATTAATTAGCAATAATTAATAATAGTTTTATCTATCATCATTATGCTTCTCTTAGTTCAACACTCCACCATTCTTACACATATACACATTATTGTAGATTTATATTAAGTTTGACACACACACTTTGATTATTCATCTTATTGTGGGTTGATTGTTGTTTTATTCAGTTATGGATCGCAACAGCAATTGCTGACCAAGCTCGTTAGTGAAGGACTTGGGGAAATCCTTTAGCGCATCATGGAAGCGTAAGGATGGCATCGAATGCGATCGGGAGCGACTAGTCACACTAGTCTCTCTAGGTAGCGGAAATTGAAAAAATTTAAAATAATGAAACCACATGATCCAAGAACACTTCTTAGATCGTTTAATCTAAACCGCAAATAGGTAATAAGGTTACGTCTTGAAGCATGGTTGCGATCGAGTCTCTAAACAAAGAGACCGCCTGTCTCAAGTCCGATCCAACAGAGAAGACGCTTGCGAACACATTGATGAGATGCGTGCTCCTTGCAATCCATGTTGATGATCCAAGCGTTGGATGTCCTGATCTTGTCACACGAGATCCAACATCTTTTTCACAGGCGAGGCACACCAAAGGAGATGGGGATCCACGAGTAGATGATCTGGCAGCATAATGACGATGCTACATTGATGGAGACTCTCTCAATGGATCCATGGTGGACGACCACAATGAAAGAGAGGGAGAGGACCTTTGGCGTATAGAGAGAGAGAGAGAGAGAGAGAGAGAGCTTTCCGATTGATGTAACTTGAAGAACAAGGGTGCCTCTTCTTATATAGGGTTTTGGGAGTCCATGGATCCCAATCTATGGACATCACACAATCAATGGGTGAGGTTGATTTGTGTTTCTTTCAATGGCTATGATCTTGTTGTAAAAACACAACAAAAATTAATTTAAATTAAAAATATATATATATATATCGATAAATAAATATATTTAAATTCAATTCAAATCAATTAATTATCCTTAGAGATAATACGGAGATAAACCATATCCCCTAAAAAGGGGGACGGCTACTAATCATCTCATGAGATCTCATTATCTCATGAGATCTCCAAGATTTACATCAATAATTGTTGTAAATTATTTCACAAAAATAATTCATAATTATCTTGTGAAAATATTGTAATCATGCCATTGGAAAAGTGTAAATCACATTCACATTCCAAAACAAAAATGTAAATTTTATTTTCAATTAATCATCTAATGTGAATCCAATTCACATCAATAATTAATTAACAAGTATAAATCACAATATGCTCTCTCTAATATATTATAAATCATATTTATAATATACCTGATTAATATAGATAGTGATATCCACATTATTCATATCCATGATGATTAAATCACATTTAATCATCTTAATCTCTATTCTCATTTGCCCAAATAATATGAATCACATTCACATTATTCACATCTATGATAATTAAATCACATTTAATTATCTTAGATAACTCTCCTTGTAATGTGAATTAAATTCATATTATTTATGATAATCAAATCATATTTAATTATTAATTTTCTCAATGCTCGGATACACATATCAACAATGAAATTATCCATGAACTCTTTCAAGGATGATGCGCTTTCTCTGTGGATACTTGGAGATGACGTCATGGAAATTGTATTGTTCCACATATAGTGACTTGGATATTGAGATCAGATCTCAAATCCAGATTTGCAGACCTTCCATAGATGTTTGATTAAATCAAAGTCGTGGATCTAATCTTCTCATTGTATCTGAATAACATTCAGATTAATGTCCAACATTTGGACTAAGATTAGATCACTTCTCTATGAGAGGAGTTACTAAAATCTAGACCTGTTTCATCCCCTCGCAATGGAAGCGTCATGGTTATACAATCGTTTATGATCACATCACCAGTGCGACTAGTCACTCCCGATCGCATACCATGCGATCATCACGCTTCCATGATGTGCTTAAAGATTTTGCCCGTATCCTTCAAGTGGTATTAGAGCCAGTTTGTCGAAGGTTTTGGATGAGATCCATGAACCTACGAAGATTTGGGCTCGATTGGGTTCGTGAAAATTTTAGCATTTCAATTTCCGCAGCTTGTCTTGTGATAAAATTTCGGCCCTGTTTATAATGTTTAAAAAGAAATTTTAAATTGTATAATATTCCCCATTAATTAAGGAAATGGTAGTATTTGAGTTTGCGTGATTTGGAATCCGATAACTCAAGATATGATCTTTTTAATAACCATATGTCCACAGTTCCGGGGACTGCGGATCATGACGTAATTAAGATGTTAATTACGAATTTGAAACACCTTGTATGCATGAAAATCACTTAGGTACTGTTATAAATCAAATTAGCAAACTTTAGGAACTTATTTTTCTTATTTGGATTTAATTTGATTGAGATATGGTAATTTTAGTAAGTGAGGGTCACTGCTGAAATTACTTTCCCAATCAAGAACCTAGTGATTGTCATTTAAGAAATTAGTGAAATTAAATTGTTTAATTTCCTGGAATAATTGTGCATAAATATTTGTGAAATATTTTATGATAATTATTTCCATAAATGACATTGATCTCACCAATTATTGATTAGATGTGTTCTAGATCACAAATTGGTTACATGATCTACATGATCTACATTCCAACAAATATGTTTCTTGAATAGGATTTGGGATTTGTTTAGAAAATATCATTATAATACTAATCAAAATTGTTTTGATTATTATTATATGGTATAATTTCGGTTGAAAAACAGATGATCATCTCAAGTACAAAGTGATCTATTTTGCATTATCCTTTCCTGAGGCGGATACGGTGCCTAGTCGGGGAGTGTTGGGGTAGCAGGTTGCACCGTGCGTGGTCTGTCGCACTCCTGTCAGTACTGTCCATGACAACGGGTAGGGTTGGTATAATGCTTAAGAAATCATGATGCATTTCTAATTATTAAAATTAGAAATAATACGTATTTGAGATAATACCATAATTCAAGTAACAACTAAGAATGTTTGTTGGATATTAATTAGATCATTAATTTAATATGATTAAATTAATTGTAATCCAATTAAAATTAAGACACTCTATTATAAATAGATGTGTTATTTCCCTTGTAAGAATTGATTGTAATGAATGTGATTCATGATGATTAATTAGAATTTGAATATGATATGAAGGATCACATAAGTGACATCCATGGTCTCCCGTCAAGGCGAAGGGTTCCGTCTCTAGGGATTGTATATAGGAGACACATGTTCGAAGTGACAGCTCCTGCATGCAAGCGCATCTGGATCAGGCTCTTTTCTTCTCGAAAGAGTAAGGTCGTATGCGTAGTGACCCCAATATCGAGTCCTCATATTATTGGGGCGAAATTTGATTGCGCATAGCGAGTTCTAATCATGTTGATGGTTGATTCAATTAACAACGGGTCAACATCATCTTAGGGGTGGTGGGCCTAGGTGTTAAAGATCGAATTGGGAGATGCAAGTTGGACTTGCAAGGTGGAATGTGTTCCCGTTTCTTTTTATCGGAGTTACAAGTTCTCATATTATTGGGATGTGACAAAGATAAGGAAGGAGATCGCAGATCTTGCTGAGATATAATGGTAAGTATATCTCTTACATTGAAAGTGATTAAGGGAATGAACTTTCATTGTTGACAAGGAAAGACAACTTTGATAAAAAACTCCTAAATCAAAGTAAAATATGTATATATAAATATATACACTTATGCAAATTTCTTATTTCAAATAATCCTTCATTAAACCCACTCAATGTTATACTCAATAATAACCAGTAAAATATTATGGATCGAACTCATGATCCAAATATTGTACTTGCAGTTGGACACATAATGTATGTGGTTGCAATGTGCAAGTTTCCTCAACATAATGAGGAATGACAATTAAATAAGACAATAAGACATCACCTTAGGGTTCGTATGTCTCTATAGTCTTGATCTTTCATCGAATGTACTTTAGAAGTGACATGTCGATGATAATCGTAATTGTCAAATAATCCTTATAAAATTAAAGAAGATGTTTTGGCATACATATGTGCTCTAGACATTTAATCATGAATGACATGGTTCTCTGCATTATGCATAATGGTAGCTGGAAAGAGATGATGTATTCAAAATGTTTGAATACCTACCTGAACCAATGCTTTAAGAGTCTAGATGGATGTAGACATGATGAGTGTCATCATTCTACAATCTATACTCTAGACATTCATGAAGCTTCAAAATATTCATATTGTATGAATTTAATGAAGCATGTATAAATGTTGAAGTGCCCTTACATTTAATTCTTTTGAATTTAACATAAGAGATCCTTAGTCTTGAGCAATGGTTGAGCGAAGTGGAAGCATGTGTCAGACCCAAGATGAGAAGGATAGTCAAAGAGTTGATCGTACTTCTATGACATTCATATGACATCAAAAGAGTTGGATGAATGCCAATACTGCAATAAGCTGATGTGTTGATAGTATGACTATCAAGTCTATCTAGAATCCTTAGAGAAGGACTCAGATAGAGCATCACAATAATATACATAAATCATTGATATTGACTTGCTTATTGAATAAGATAAAGTCTTATAATTGTATCTCAATCTTCTAACAACACTTGCAATGGGTTGCATATGTTTTAGAAGACTGGAAAATTTGATCTTAAGGTTTATAGTTATCCACATCGATATTGATGCAATTGTTGCAACAATCTCAGTTGGATTGATAGACTTCTAAATTTCAGTGGGAGTGCCTTAGTCTTAGAGATTGTCTCTATGACCTAGATATTAGAATACATTCATTGTTTGTTTCTAAATGTTGGAAATATACATGAATTCTGAGATATACTTATCATAAAGAGTTATGATGGATATATTTCAGATAGTAATCTGACATCTAGTGGAATCCACAAAATTAGAAATTAATGAATGGTTCATTAAGATTTCTAAAACTGAAAATTAAACCTTTAAAAGATCAATAGGAGGATGAAGATCATTTGACAATGATCTGGCATCAAGTTTTGGACATGTGTCTGTTGATGAGATCAATGGACTAATAAGATATGAAACTTTAGAATGTCTAGAATTTCAAATCTTACATACGTATGAATATAGTATTCAAAGTAAAATGTCCAATACACCCTTCTTTGAGAATGGTGTTAGATGTTGAGGTATTCAAGATCTCATACATATTGATATATGCGGATCATCTATATCATAGTAAACATTATGGATATGTGATATCTATTGATGATTATATATGATATGATATTTCTTATCTTCACATAAGAAACCTTTGAAATGTTCAAAGATTTCACAATTTTGGTTTAGAACCAAAGTTTGAAGAAAGATGAAATGAATTTGATCTAACCTAGGTAGCTTGTACCTGTTAGATAAAATTCAAAGAATACCTTATGGATATATGAATATCATTTCTATCTCACTCCTCTTGATAGACCTAAACTCATTGTAGAAAGATACGATTGGATCATGTATGACATGATTAGATCAATGATGAATTTTTAGCATAATTATCCCTTAGTTTCCAGGTATACATGTGTAGTAGAGACTACAATATATATCCTTAATAAGATTACATGCAAGCAAGCTGGAATTGAGCACTAGAGAGTGCTACTTCATTAAGTCTGACAATGATGGAATTTCATGTGATGAAGCTCCTGAGGATCATGACATGGAAAGATGGATTTTAGCAATAAAGTCTGAAGTAGAATTCATATACAAGTGTTGTATATGGACCCTCGAGGATCCACCTATAAGGGTTAGACCCATTAAGGTGTAAATGGATCTTCGAGAGAAAGAGGGAGTCTGATGAGAAGGTAGAGACCTTCAAAGCACGGCTCGTAGCCACAAGCTACACACCTAAGAGAAGACATCACTTGCGATGAGACTTGCTCTTCAGTAACCATGCTTAAACCCATCGGATTATTGCTAACTGTAACTACACAACTTGACTTTGACATCATCGAGATGGAAACCAAGATTGCATTCCTCTATGAATACCTCTCTGAGGATATTCACATGAAGTGGACCCAGGGCTTCATGGTTGAGGAAAGAAAGATGTGTAAGCTAAAGAAATCCATCTATGGACTCAAATAGGCTTCTTGAAGTTGGACCATAAGATTTGATGAAATTATAAATGTTATGATTTCAGATAGAATCTTGATGAACCATATGAAGCTTAGTGGAAGTGCCATTGTGTTCATCATGCTAAATGTAGATAATATCCTAATGTAAAATAATATAAGGATGATAATAAGTGTTTTATTATATGGCTGTTCCATAACTTGAGATATGATCTCAAGGATGCCTCTTGGATCTTAGTTCTGAAGCTGTTCAGAAGCAAAGAGAAGAAGCTATTAGGACCGTCACATTTGTAGTTCACCTTGGACAAGTTCAATTCTTGGAAAATTCCAAGAAAGGTTTCCATCCCTTAAAATATGATACTGACCTATCTAAAAGGATAGCACCTCAAAGAGTTAAGGAAGTGAATGCTAGAACTGTTTACACTTGTGCATCAATTACGAGAAGCTGAGTCTATGCTAGATGTGTACAAAAGCCAGATATCTGCCATGCAGTGGGAGTAGCAAAGTGTTGCTAATCCTACTATGGAGAGAAAACACTTAATTGTTGTAATAACAAAATCTTCATAGATGACGATTTTTTTTGAGATAGTAATCTCAAAGTCTTATCTTCAAAAGTTTAAGACCTTGTAGATAGTGATCTATAAGGGTCTTAATTGTAGATGCCTTAGGAGATAGAGACCTCCAGGAATAAAGGTATTATGATAAGGATTAATGAAATACTGGTTATAACGATTACTAAACAATAGTGTCAAGGACACTACAACTGCTTTATCAAGATTGAGTATTGGTTGCATAAGATGCAACATTCGCATTGGATGCGAGCACTGTTACTGGGGATATGCAAGTGCCGTAAGGGACTTGGCAAAGTCTCGCAGGAACAAAGTGACTGATCAGCTTACCTAGCTATTTTCTAAATAGCCTATGATTGTCACATGAGTGTGGGTTTTAATGATTAGCCCATTAATGGCTCTTTGGGCTAGTGAGAGATTCATGGACATGCGAGCCCACAGCGAGCTATTATGCAATAAATGTTACTGCAATTCACTCCTTAATCTGAAATAAAGAATAACTAATTTGTATAATAGGTCCCTTAGTACAATTAGGGTTATGTACCGTGGCTATCTTAATGATCATACAGCTGTTGATTCAGTTATTGAATTATAGAGGTTGGTGCTTGGATGAATATCTAAAGAGTTAGATTGAGGACTCATCAAGCACCGTCAAATGATTGTTAAGATGTGATCTCCAGCCTGAGCAGGAGATGGCAATCCTTTCTCACATAGGCTGATATCTGACCGACCTCTTGATGCAGGTCCTCTTTATAGGAATAGAGATTTGAAGGTATCAGATTAGTTAGGTCAAAGATTTGACTTAACGAGATCGAGACAACCAAAGTCCTATGTCGTATGATGTCACGATATAGGCATGCATCCTCTGATCGGAGACAGATGTGTTACTATATGTCTGAGTATGTACATTTGGCATACCAATAGATTGATGACCTAACCAAGTTCTATACACTGGCGTGCTGGTGTGCATATAAGGGCATATGAGTAATACGATCTCTCAAAGGGATCATACAAGTTCACTACTAAACCGGAAGACATGATCTCTCTCATGAGATATTGGGAAGAATCAAATTCCGTGCACGATCATCTTGCTTTGGAAGCTTGACTGAATTTGTAGGTTTGATATATACTTTTGGAAAGTATATGATCAAGACTTAGGTATGATATATGCTTTTGGAAAGTATATGATCGATACCAACTCCCAATGATCAAATGAGAAACTTACTGATAAAACCCTAAAGTAGACAGTATAAAGTTGATCTAATACTTCAGGTTTATTCTAGGTCTTCCAGTATGCAGGATGTACAGGTGTTGGGAATACCTAAGGGGGATGTGATCATAAACGATTGTATAACTATGACGCTTCCATTCCTAGGGAGTGATGAAACGAGTCTGGATTTTAGTGACTCCTCTCAGTAGAGAAGTAATCTGATCCTGGTCCAAACGTTGGACATTGATCTGAATGTGATTCAGATGCAATGAGAATATTAGATTTGCGATCTTGATTTAATCAAGCATCTATGGGAGGCCCGAGATCTGGATTTGAGATGTGATCTCAATATCCAAGTCACTATACGTAGAACAATACACTCGCCATGTCCTTATCTCCAAGTATTCGCGGAGAAAGCGCATTATCCTTGAAAGAGTTCATGGATAATTTCATTATTGATATATGTATCCAAGCATCGAGAAAATTGATATTTAAATGTGATTTAATTATCATGGATAATATGAATTTGATTCATATTATAAGGAGAGTTATCTGAGATAATTAAATGTGATTTAATTATCAAAGATGTGAATAATGTGAATGTGATTCATATTATTTGAGCACATGAGAAAAGAGATCCAAGATGATTAAATGTGATTTAATTATCATGGATATGAATAATGTGGATAGCACTATCCATATTAATCATATATATTATAAATGTGATTTATAATATATTAGAGAGAGCATATTGTGTTTTATATTTGTTAATTAATTATTGATGCGAATTGGATTCACACTGGATGATTAATTAAAATATAATTACTTTTTGTTTTGGGATGTGAATGTGATTCACATTTTTCCAATGGCATGATTGTAATATTTCATAAGATCATTATGAATTAATTTTATGAAATAACTTATAACAATTATTGTTGTAAATCCTGGAGATATCATGAGATAATGTATCTCATGAGATAATGAGATCTCATGAGATAATGAGATCTCATGAGATGTTGGTAGCCATTCCCCCTTTTTAGGGGATATGGTTTATCTCCTCATTATCTCCAAGGATAATTAATCGATTTAATCTGAATTTAAATATATTGATTTACCGATATATATATATATATTATATTAAATTAATTGTTGTTGTGTTTTTACAACAAGATCATAGCCATTGAAAGAAACACAAATCAATCTCAACCATTGATTATATGTTGTCCATGGATTGGGATCCATGGACTCCCAAAACCCTATATAAGAAGAGGCATCCATTTCTCTTCATAATATATGTGATTAATGAATGCTTTCTCTCTCTCTCTCTCTCTCTCTCTTCTCTCTACACGCCCACTCTCACTATCTCTCATGTGGTCGTCCACCATGGAAGCCCTAGAGAGATCCTCCATCCCCGTAGCGTCGTCGTTATGTTGCCGATCGTTTGCTCGTGGATCTCCATCTACTTCGGTGCACCTTGCTCATGAAGAAGACGACGTATCTCGTTAGTCAAGATCATGAGATATGTGGCTTGGATCATCAACATGGATTGCGAGAAGCATGCATCTCATCCGTGCGCTCACAAGCATCTCCTCCGTTGGATCGGACTTGGGACAGGAGGTCTTTTTGTTTAGAGACTCGATCACAACTACGATTCAAGAGGTAATCATATTACTTGTTTGTGGTTTAGATGAAACGATCTGAGAAGTGTTCTTGGATCATGTGGTTTCGTAACATAAAAAATTTTAATTTCCGTTGCATCGAGCAGCTAGTGCGACTAGTCACTTCCAATTGCATACGATGTGATCATCATGCTTCCGTGATGCGCTTGAGGATTTTTACCGTATCCTTCAGATATGTGAATAGAGAAGCGATAAAAAATGTAGGAACCGCTCCATAGCTCCGATCACTGTGTGTGACAGGAGATGCGCAGCTGTGGGAGACAGAATAGGAAGGTGTTGGGAAATCGAATATGAAATAAGTGATCAGGAGTTGGGATTTTGGTTGAGATTTGTTAAGGAAAATAGAGGGGGATGAGGAAGAGAGATGGATGAGGAAGAAGAGAAGAAGAAAAATGAGAAGCAGGTAGAGAAACTAACCTGGAAAATGGATAGGGTAGTCGCCTACGGAGTCGGAGCATGACGGAGCTCCGAGGTTTTCGCCGCCTCGATGTGACGGCATGCGCGGAGGCTCTGCGTGTGGCTATGCACTGCTCGACTCCGGCGGATGACCGTACTCGATCTTCGCTCCTCCTCGACCTTTCGCTGAACAGACGAAGGATGCGTTGTCACCGACCTCTTCTCTTACCAGAGCTCTAGGAAGAGAAGTTGAGGAATAGCAGAAGCGAGGTCCAAGGGGGTTGGGCATCCTTAAATAGAAGAGGAGAAAGGGAGCTTGGCAATGAGATGGTTGACCAAATGGCCTAACGGCCAACAGCTGGTTGTTAGGTCATTGGCAGAGGAAGGGAAGAAGAGGCGTAGGCGACGAAGGGATCTAGCGAGGAAGGAGGAGGAGACGCGATGAAGAAACGAAGGAAGAAGAAGAAGAAAAGAATTGAGAAAGTAAGAGAGAGAAGAATAAAAATTAAAATAAATAATAAATTTAATTAAATTATTAATTATTATAAATGATATTAATTTAGGTTAATAATTATTAAATTAATTAATTAGTATATAATTAACTTATATCTTTACACCATTAATTAAAAAATTAATTTAAATAATTTATTAAAAAATTAAGAATATAATATTACTAATTAATTAATTAATTAATTAATTAATACTTAAATTTATTAGTAAATAAATTACTTAATGAAATATTATTTATTTTAATTTAAGATTAACGTATTAATATATTAAATAATAATATAAGTTACGGTCTCGAAACCCACATTTTTCATATTAACTTTAATTTTAGCGAAATCAGTATCATTTTGTAGATAATTAAATAATACGAATGTCAAAGCTAAGTTTGCCCAATTCGGAGTCCCTTTGACTGAGTTATGTGGTCCAGAAAATTTAGATACTTTCGTGGCTTCGGGTTTTATTAGTATTTTGACTTCGTTATATTTTTATATACATTTTTAGAAGATTTTTATAAAAGTAAATAAGTTAATCAGGTTTACAGTTAATTAACTAAAAATCCAGCAATTTTCTACGTATAATACTTATATACAATGGGGTCCAAATACACAAACTCATTGGTTTTATTCGTATATATTTTTAATTTTTTTAATAAATAATATTAAGTAAAAACAATGTTTAAAAGTGAGTTTGGTCCGTTTGGAGTTTTTTATAAATATTTATGAATCCTGGAAGTCGGTTTTTTACGGTTCATTGTGATTAGCTATTTTTATATTGAAATATTTTTATAAAATAATATATATATATATATATTTATGAACAATTTTTATAAAAGAAGTGTTTTAGCTTTGAATTGTCTTAGTGATAAATAAAATCAGTGAAATGATTACGTTTTGAGATGGGTAAATTATATTTTTGGTCTCAATTTTCTATTATTTTTGTAATTTATCATCCTTATCTCCCCTACTTATTTATTTTGTCGACCAAGTCAATACTGACCCGACCTCAGAGTTAGGATCAGTATGTACATATATTTTATATTTTCAACCTTCTTTTCTTTTATTTTTCTTTTATCTTTATTATTCTATTTTAGATAGAATAAGTATTAAATATATAATATTAATATTTGTGGTTAGAATGGTAATTAGTTGGAATTAGTGGTATCTACATGCATTTTTTCCAAGGATTTTATCCAAAATGAAAGAATAAAGGTGATGAATCACGGATTCATCATTCCCCTATACTTTATCTTTGCTAGTCCCTTAGCAAACACTTATTCTATAAATAAGTGCAAGCAAAAAAAAAAAGAAAAAAGGAAAATAAAAGAACTTAGAACATGCTTGTTTCTTTAAACCGAATCTCACTTCACCCAAAATCTAGAACTTGGATTCAGCCTTCGGATTATTATTGTGTCGGGACTCTATTATAATTAGGATTTAAGTCTCGACAACTCACAAGTTACACAAATCCTTATCCAAGTTCATCTCAACAACCAGCTCAGATTCACCCATCCATTACATAAAACTTTTCAGCTTTGAAAGCAACTTGTACTGTGTGTGAAAGATTTTAGCTCTTCCTGCTTAGAGAAATGAAAAAACCGTCCATCCCATTAGGCCCTCATCCATCTATTCAATCCTCGAGAAAGGGGTATTTCTTTCTAAGATCAGGTCGTGTTGTACCTACAATCGAATAGAGGAAGAAGATAGAAGAAAGGGAAGAGAACTGGAGTGTGATCAGTGTAATCACATCTTATGTGAAGCATGTCCAGTTTAGCCAAGTCTCCACTAAGACATGCATGCTTTCTGAAGCTCGGACCATTATGCTCATTTTGGTATTTGGTGTAATTGGCTTCTTTTTGGTAGTAATGATTGTTGCACCACATAGATACTTTATGCCCCAACGGATATAACATCTTTTCATTCCACCTATTTTTCGGGTGATGGAAAAAATTTAGTCAGCAGATCCTTCCCTCATCCGAAGCTTTATTTCAACCCCAATCTCTCCCATCTTTAGACATCAGCGCCACTAGACGAGGATGGAAATGCACCATCGAAATGGATTTCCCTTCGCAGCTCCATGCTTGTTTGGCTAAGTGTAGAATGCATGATTTCAAAATTGCTTCAAATGGAGAAGAATTAAATGGATGACACCATGTGTCCTACTTAGGCACTTTCAAGTTGAATTTCAAACACGGTCTCATGGAACCCAAAGAATTAAGTCTAAAAGACCTGAAGAGTTTCAATTCTAGTTCCTAATAAAGTCCCTTTAGAATTAAGTAGATTAAGGCCGAAACCAAGCTCCATCTCTCGATCTTAGATCCATTCGGTTCAAGAATCATACTTGTTCTGAAAAAAATTATAATGAATGCAATAATATTTTTTATGAAGTCAATTTTTCATATTAAACTTTTAAAGTGATTTTTAAAGAATTTTGTAAATTTTTATTGAATTCTAAAACTTTCAATTTTTAGGGTCTTTTTGAAAGAGTTAGTGAATTAAATTTATTTACACAGATTTTACAAGAATTAGGTATATTTTATAAAGGATTTCATATGCTTTTTATATACAAGTTTATTCTGCTTTTTATACAAGAATTTACAAGAATTTTATGAGTTTTGAATAATTAAGGATTTTATCCAAGAATTTTACAACATTTTTTATACAACTTTTAAGCCATTTTTTATAAAACATATTTACGGTTTTCTTACAGCTTTTAAAAACCCAAAATATGCACCAATACTTTTAGAAAGATATATTATTAAAAATACAATAAAGTACGAGTTATGGCTTCTAAAGTATATATAGCATACACACACACTACACCCCCCTATACTTAGTGTGAACTATGTCCTCATAGTGACCAAAGAAGCAGCAAAGGAAGACATAACTTGGGATAAGTATAGATTGGTGAACAGAATCCTATACTACAACTAATCAAAGAACAATGAATAAAAGAATAGAAGTCAATCATCCCCTCTATACTTAGTATCAAGTAATCCTAAGGATATCAGACTCAAAATCGAAGATGATTGAGGTCAAGAGAATGTATACACTCAACAGCTTGGCTTGTCCCACTATACTTAGGGTAAAATATCTGTAAGTACAAAGATGAAGATCAAAAGGTGAGGGACAAGCAAGAGAATAGATGATACAAAAACCGATGACGATCAAAAGAGAAGATGAGTGATATTACCCCCTATACTTAGGGTAAATCACACCCCAAGTATAAGCAACGACATGGGTAATAGAACAGAATGATAAGAACAACAACAGTGTCTACACCCCCTACACTTAGGATAAAGCACAGCTTAAGTATATCAAAATTCTAGATGAAGCCTATGGGTATAAGACAAACGGGAGGAAGAAAGAATAAAATCGAAAATACATATATGCAAGGATGATATGGAAAATCATGTATGAGATGCAGAGTGTAAGAATGAAGAGTACGGAAGGAAGGAAGAACAAAATAAAAAAAACATATATACAATGATGATCTGAAAAATCAGTTATGAGATGCGGAGTGTAAGAATGAAGAGTTCATCTCATGCAAAATAGATACGAGCAATATCAATGGTCTGTGGTTCATGATCGAGAAAAGATTTCAACCGCTGACCATTTACTCGAAAGGTGGGATCAGATGACAACTCGGATATATCGATGCTACCATTGTCGTACACCTTTCGTACAAGATATGGGCCTTTCCACTTTCTCTGAAGTTTCTCTGGAAATAACTTTAGTCTCACATCAAATAGCCATACTTTCTGATTTGGCTCAAACTGCTTGCAACAGATGTGAGAATCATGCCACTCTTTTGTCTGCTCTTTATAATGTAGGCTACTTAAGAAAGCTTCATCACGTAATTCTTCTAAGGCTGGAAATTTGGTCTATCTCTGATCTCCCGCAACATCTAGGCCAAAAATCACTTCTTTCACTACCTACAAAGATCGGTGATTGATTTCAACAGGTAAGTTGCATGGTTTGCCATAAACGAGTCGAAAGGAATTTGTACCCAATGGAGTTTTGAAGGATGTTTTATAGGACCAAAGAATCGAGTCCAAAATCTGCGACCAATCCTTTCAATCAGGGTGAACAACCTTCTGCAAAATCATATTAATCTCTCTATTTGAGACCTCAACTAGACCATTTGTCTGAGGATGATACGGAGTAGCAACCATATGGTCTATGCCGAACTCGTTAGCAAGTGCTCTTACCTTGTCGTTGATGAAGTGGCTACCCTTGTCTGATATTAGAACTTGAGGGACCCGGACTGCGTAATGATGTGCTTTCTCAGGAACTTACAGACCGTGTTCTCATCAGTAGCTCGGGTAGGAATAACCTCTATCTAATGACTAACATAATATATAGATCGAAGGATATAATTGAATCCCTGACTTTTCAGAAACATGCTCATAAAGTTGATACCCCATGCATCAAATACTTCATAAAAGTGAATCGGTTGCATTGGCATCATGTCTCTATGCCCACAAGTGCCCATTTTCTGACAGTCAGTACATCTCGTTACGAATGCATGGGCATCCGCAACGAGCGTAGGCCACCAAAGGCCGGATTGGAGCAACCTTTGTGTTTTCCTCTTCTCTGAATGGTGTCCTCCAGCTTCTAATCAATGGCAATACATGAGGACATTCTAGTATTCCTCCTGAGGAATACACTGACGTCAGATGGAATCTCCTCCTTCATGATAAAGGATCGGATTCTCCCAATGGTAAGACTTGACTTTCGCAAGGAAAAGCTCAAGTTTCTGTTTAGACCAACCTTGTGGAACTATCTTAGCAACAAGAAAGTTCACAATGTTGGCATACCATGGTAGTGAGGCGACAATAAGAATCACCTCATCGGGGAAGGTCTCGGTAATAGGTGCATCAAATTAAGAAGTCTCATGTGTTTCTAACCGGGACAGGTGATCCGCCACCACATTCTTGACTCCAGGCTTATCCTTGACCATAATATCGAACTCATGGAGTAGAAGGATCCATCTGGTTAGAAACGTCTTCGAATACTTCTTATTCATTAAGTATTCTATGGCGTTATGGTCAGTGAAGATGGTCACCTTGAATCCTAAAATATGGGACCTGCATTTATATAAGGCAAATACTACGGATAGCATCTTTTTCTCTATAAATATGTAATTCTGTCAGACGTAATCCAAAGTCTTTCTAGCGTAGTGTATGGCATACTAGAGGCCATCCCTCGTCTGTCCCAACACAGCCCCAACAACAAAATCGGAGGTACCTATCATGATTCTAATGGAAGAGACTAATTGGGTGGCTAAAGGACATGAGCCTCTACAACCATGTTCTTGAGAGTTTTGAAAGCCGAAATACACTTATCATCAACAATAAACACGATGTCTTTCACCCGAAGGTCAGATAACAGTCGGGCAATTTACTGAAGTCTCGTATGAAACGTTGGTGGAAAGTTACATGCCTGAGAAAAGACCATAATTGCTTCAGATTGGACGATGGATTGAGTTTCTTTATGATATCCACCTTGGTTGATTCCACTCCATGCCCCTGTTGGATATGATATGATCAAGGACCATCCCCTGGGTTATCATAAAATGACTCTTCTCCCAAGAAAGTACGCGGTTAACCTCCATGAACCTCTGAAGCATGTGGTCCAAGATGGAAAGGTAGGGATCAAAATCATCGTTATAGACCGAAAAATCATCCATGAAGACCCCCAAGATATCTCCCACCATGTCCGCAAAAATAGAAAGCATGCACCTTTGGAATGTAGCCGGAGCATTACATAATCTGAAGGACATCCATTTGAGAGCATACGTTCCGAACGGACATGTGAATGTTGTATTTTCTTGGTCTTTAGGAGCAATGGCCACTTGTTATATCCTGAGTACCCATCGAGAAAGCAATAATGACTCTTCCAGGCTAACCGTTCGATGATATGATCAATGAACGGTTGCAGGAAGTGATCCTTCTTGGTTACCTGATTCAAACTTATATAGTCCACATAGATGCGTTGAGAAGTCGGTACTTGGGTAGCAATCTACTCTCTGTCCTTATTTATCACTATAGTGATACATGTCTTTTTGGGTACCACATGTAACGAACTAAGCCACTTAGAGTTGGAGATGGGATAGACAAAATTGGTATTCCACCACTTGGATATTTCCTTCATAACTACCTCTTAAATATTTGAGTTCAGCCTACACTGAAACTCACAAGATGGCCTGACGTCATCTTCGAGAAAGATGTGGTGAGAGCACAAAGTAGGACTAATCCTATAGAGATCAGCTACTGACCACCCGATCGCCTTGCAGTTCTTTTCAATAATCTCCATCAGATGGGATTCTCGTTGATCGGACAGATCAAAAGCGATGATGATCCGAAACATTTTAGTCTCTCTAGAAAGGAATCACTATTTCATGATCTGAGGTAACGGTTTTAGTACAGGGGGAGAAGGAACGTGAAGAGCTGGTTTAACTAGGGCCTGGGTATAGGCTACTAGGTCGGTCTGCGTAAGCTCGTCTTGCTCTGAGTCAGATAGATTAGGAGATTGTTGGATATTCGAGACTGATTCCGTCTCCAGGTTGGTTGTCAGCTCTGTAGAAAAAGTCTGAAGTGATAAAAATTCAAGGAAACACTGCCAATTAGCATCTTCGGAATTCGACTGCTCTGAGGGTAATTGACAGCTATGGTTATCCACTTCGGACACAGATGGATTGAGGATGTCAGAATGATCTGAAAAGGCTCAGAATCGTCTCCATAAATATCTTCATGATTCGGTTCCACAACTATGTTCTCCAACCTCCCATCATCTGATATTTGAATCTCAACTTCTACTGAAGGTGTGATGAATGATTGGGTAATAGGTTCGGCCCAGCCGACCTCATCATTTGTCTGTATAAAATCACAATCCTGGTGACTATTGGGTTCGTCATCAGATGCTCTCTCTGACTCAGCTGATCTGGATTGTTGGTCTTGGATCGTCTCTATATGTATACTTTCGCATTGGACACGAAAATACATTTTCTTGGTACCATAATCGGAAACGATCTTAGCTATCGCCAAAACAGGTCATCCCAATATAACTGGGGTATCAGTCACACATTCTGCGACTGCCATGTCCAACACAACGAAGTCCACAAGGAATTGCAAACCCTGAATGGTAATTATAATGTCTTCAATTAAACGCTTTCTCCTCTTGATCGATCTATCAGCAAACTGTAAGATCGTTCGGCTTCGTCGAAGAGGTCCAAACTCGAACTTGTCGAGTAAGGAAGAAGGAAGAAGATTAATCAAAGATCCACCATCTAATAGAGTATGATCGAAAGTCTGATCGAGGATCTCACATCTGACTTACGGAGCTCCTGTGTCTGATCTCTTGGCTAGGAGTCGGTTCTGAATAGCGTGACATGTATCTTTGGTTAACATATGGATCTCAGAACAATGGTTGCGTTGCCTCTTGTTTCTACGAACGGTTGTGTGCTCTTTGAGACTTTGCTGAAGAAGAGGGATGTGTTCCAAGGCTTCTAAAAGAGTGAGTTGGATCATGAACTTGTCGATTATCTCTTTCGTCAAATCATTCAACTGAGTCTTTTTGGTATTTACTTTTTTATCGCCTTTTCCTAAGCATAGTGCTTTGGGAAAAGGAATCTGTACATACTCCTGGTTAGTCCGTACAATAGGAGGATAAGAAGAAGAATAAAATGTTTTTGTAAAATGAGGACTTTCTTTTTGCGAACCATCAGAGAAAGATAGAGACTGATCAACAGTCTTTTATTTCTCTTTTGATTTCTTCTCTTTTGTACATTTTTCTTATTTTCCCTCATCATCACTATACACAAAAAAGGTAAAGCAGCTGCATCGACATTCAGCTCTGGGGATGTTATTCCTTAAACATGGTAGCTTCAGTACCACCATCTACATCAACAAAGGGAAAGGCATCTTCAGCACCGCCATCATCATCCTCAACAGGCTTTCGTGTATCCTCAAGTATCTCCTCGTCGAGCCTAATTGAGTCTCCACCTACCGGTATCCTACTGCTCCTAAGAGGAATGAAATCAACATCATCACAGTAGAGATAGTCATCTGGAAATACCTGTGATTGGAGGGTAGGATCGGTCAAATCTACCTACTCTGACTTTCGCTTCAGATTATTCGGATTTGGTTCTATCTGAGCAGGCAATGCGGACTTCCCTTTCACCAAATTCATGACATGGGATTTAAACTCATCCATCTCTCGCCTAAAAGTGTCCTGCTAGTCAGTGATCATGTTGGAGAGATATTCTAATGTTGGGTTATTGTGGAAGGGACCATGAGACCTGGATGAGTTTCCTCGATGATACTGAGGCTACTATTGAGCTTACTATTATTGTGGAGGATATTCGACTGATACTGAGAAGAATAAGTACCTTACCTTTACTGAGTATTCTGGTACTGGCGAGGACCAGAGTGCTGCTACTGATCTCTATTCTGCCCATTTATGCCTGTGGTGGTTGCTAGGAAGAGGCACCTCCTATAGACCAACGAAAACTGAGATGATCGTGACAGATCCCTAGTTTTTGTGGCTAGTTGTACCAAATCCCATTGACCTCGGTCAATGGTTTAGACATCTCGGAGTAAAAAAGGAGCATAGATGCCAATTGTTGATTGCTCTGATACACCACCATCTGAGTGTCAGATGATGGCGTCTGCTGGAGTTGTGGGTATGCCGAAGACTGATGTTTCAGCTCAGAGTGTACATGTAGATTTGCTGAACTGGTGACCACTGAAGTATGCCTCGATCTTTGCTTCCTGAGTCAGCCTGTGATCTGGAAGACTTATCAGAATCTGCTTGAATATCTAGAAGGCACATAATCTGTGCCTTCAAGTCACTAAGGCATCTCTCAAGCTCTGTCAAATGATTCCCCATATCAGCTGATGAGGATTCGATAGGTGTCAAAACAACAAAAGAAGGAGTCCCTTCGATTTGTGCCACTCAGGAGTGCTAGTGATATGTAGGTGGCTTCGTCTGATTATAAATCGAGGCTAGGACATTATGTTGTAGTTCTTTACCATTTTATCATAAATGATGCAGACTTAGTGCTCATGCATCGAAAAATACAATCCACCGCAAGAAGCGTTCGCTAGTCCCTGTAACTCTGGTGTCAGCCCACTAAAGAAACTTTGTACATGAGTTTGCTTTGATATTTTGTGATGGGGACACCAATCAATGAGCTCTCTAAATCTATCGCATGCCTCGTGGAACTGCTTGTTCTCGATCATGGTGAAGTTACGGATCATGGATCTGGCAGCATTTGTTCGACCCAATGGGTAATACTTGTTCAGATAGGCAGTTTGTAGCTTCTCCCATGTCAAAACATATTTCTCTAAGTGTTTCAGACAGTAGGCTGCTCTTTCTACAAGAGAGAAAGGAAAGGCAATCAGTTTGATCGTATCCTCTTTGATGTGTGCATCGTGCACCGTACTACAAATGAGTTCAAATTCTTGGAGGTGTAGATGTGGCTCCTCAGTAGAATGCCCATGAAACTTGGGCAGCAGTTGGATTGTCTGAGGGCTAAGATCTATGTTGTCGTTAATCACAGGGAGACAGATCCACCGATGAGTAGTAGTAGCTCCAAGGTTGTAGAGTTGTTGCATTGTTCTATTCAGACCAAGAGGTGATCTTTCTGCTCTATTAGGTTGCTCATGATCCTCAGCTCCTAGGTTCTCAGCATTTGGATAGTCTTGTTCAGCTCGCAACTGAGTCAGCTCAGCTCTGACATCATTCATCAGCCTACCTTGCTCCTGGATCTGATTATGCATTGTCTCGAAAGAAGCAAGTAGGTTGTTATTTATCGCAACCTGATCTATCACGCCTGAGGTGGTCGGTGGTCCCTTTCCAAGCCATGTCTTATGAAAAAGAGAAAGATCTAAATCAGGTTTTGATAGGTCCACATGTAACTACTGAAGGTATTCTTGAACTGGAGATGATGATGAGGGTGAAGGAGAATAAGAAGAAATCATCGAATATCTTCCAGGGTTAGAGTCACGCCCGAAAGTAGCAACTTGACTGGATTTCAGTTTGGGAAGAGATATATCCCGAACCAATGTATATGGATGGGGGTGCATGAGAGAGTGGATCGATCAGAGTCGATCAAAGCGATCGCGTACCCATCATCTTGTTGATCAAAATCTCTGAAAGGTTGGACTAACACCGCAAGCAAACACAAAGCAAACTCTGAGTTCACCAACACAACCATAGTGATGAATGTAAGAGTTTGGTCATTTATATTGTCAGTTTTAGGGTTGTTTGGTAATCAATTCTTGTCGTGGATTAGTGAGTGTTGATAGGTGCCCAAAATTTCCCCAGAAGACTGTCTCAAGTCCTTGCAAGAAATCACATATTCTCAGCTAGTATGGGAGTAAGTACATACCGTTTTCGGGTACTCATGTTACTTGTGGATCATGTTATTATGGTATCCTCTAAACCTCCCTCTCTTCTAAGGAGACTTGGACCGTTTTCAGCTAATCGAGAGTCCCTACTGAAGAGCTAGTGATTACACGCATGAACTCAGTTGTATCCCGAAAGAAATCCATACTCTAGCTCTACCTAAAGGGTCGTCTCTCACTCAAAGATCTAGAGAGTACATGTAATTCATTCGTTGGGGATTGTTCTCCCAAATTAAACTGGGGTCCTTGCGTTTCGTTTTAGAGTCGGATATATGTAGCAATCCTTGTTTTATTTTGGTTATCACTTTTGTTGGGTATTTTTAAACAACGTCTAACGTGTTTTTGTCTTTTTAGTTTTTGTCCTAAGTGCACAAGAACTAGGTTATTCGACCTAAGCAAGCACCTTACTACAGTTGTGCAGAGAGGGGAAAATCGAGAAATCGTAATAAGTACCTATACTCAAAAAGCCACGGAAAACCGTCGAGAAAAACACGATGCGAGACAACCGCGGTGGGTGCCCTGCTCTACAAGGAGTACATTCTTGGTGAAACAGACGCCAAGAAAAAGGGAGGGAGGTACAAGTCAGGATGTCCTGAAGGGTCCCCTTCTACTAACAATGTCTTATATTTTTATTACGAGAAATTATATTAATCGGCTTTGTGGTTCTGTCGCACGTTGCTCAACCAATGCTGCACAAATCAGAAATAAAAAGTCATTAGGTTAAGAAATAAAATGGCGAAGAGAAAACCCTGAACTTAAGTCTACAGTCTACCCTAACGATGCTTCCCCAACAACGACGCCATGTGAAAAACAACAATTGATCAGAAGATAACTATGGTCTTTGTATCGACCAGGTGGATTTTAGAAAAAAAGATAGTTTTTAGTTATCATTTTATTTATTTTATTTATACTCCTAAACAAGATGTATAGTGTTAAGTACGGGAGTGTCGAACTCAGGGACGCAAACTATTGGGAACTTGGGTTAAACTATAGAAAATCTATGGTAAAAAGTTTCCTAACTTTTTATTTATTTTTATGGATTTTTCAGGATTTGTATTTGACATTGAATGAATTTTATGTTATTTTGTAATTTTTTTCAAGTATTTCATAATTTTTTATTATTCTAGAAAATATTGTGTACTTTTTTATTTGATTTTTCGTTTTATTATTTTTGGTTTATTTTGTAAAATATAATAAAATATACTACATTATTTTTATTAGATTTTAAAAGTATTTTTATGATTTTTAAAGTTGTTATATTTTTATGGGATTTTAATTATTTTAATAAAGAAAGAGAAAATATTTTTTTTATTTTTTTAAACTATATTTGTTACTATATATAGTATAGTATTAGGTATTTTATGAATTTTTATATTATGTATTTTATTTGTTATGTGTAGTATATAGTATAGGGATTATATTCAGGAGAGGGGTATTTGTGTAATAGGTGGGAATTTGAGGTGCACGTGCAAATATTCAAAATAGAAGGGTGCCACACGCAAAAAACGCTAAGGAAGCGTGTGCTAGCGCATGTGAGCTCGGCCTGCTAAGGACCTACTTGCAATATGCAATGATCAGGGGCATTTTTTGCAACTAATTCAGAGGAACTCATGTGCTTCATGAGATATGCCAGTTGCTAGACCTATACGAAAATAGCAAAACATTGGGGGTATCAAATGCAAAATTACCAGAAACACTTGCTGATCGCGTGTGGGTTCCACTTGCTGATCTGCTACTTGAGCAGTAGGTCATCTTGCAGACAAGATTAACTAATCTGACGGGGATCAAACGGACCATGTGTTGGACATGTGAGCCCACGGCGAGCCATTATGCAATAAATGTTATTGCACATATCATTCCCTGATCTGAAATGAAGAATAAATAATTTGCATAATAGGTCCCTCTGTACAATTAGGGTTATGTACCATGGCTATCTTAATGATCATACAGCTGTTGATTCAATTATTGAATCATAGAGGCTGGTGCGTGGATGAATATCTAAAGAGTTAGATTGAGGAATCATCAAGCACCGTCAAATTATTGTTAGATGTGATCTCCAGCCTGAGTAGGAGATGGCAATCTTTTCTCACATAGGCTGATATCTGACCGACCTCTTGATGCAGGTCCTCTGCATAGGAATAGAGATTCGGAGGTGTCAGATTAGTTAGGTCAAAGAGTTGACTTAACGAGATTGAGATAACCTAAGTCCTGTGTTGAATGCTGTCACAGCATAGGCACGCATCCTCTGACCGGAGACAGATGTATTGCTATATGTCTGAGTATGTACATTTGACAGACCAATAGGTTGATGACCTAACCAAGGTCTATACACCGGCGCGTTGGTGTGCATATAAGGGCATATGAGTAATACGATCTCTCAAAGGGATCATACAGGTTCACTACTGAACCGGAAGACATGAGCTCACTCATGAGATATTGGGAGGAATCAAATTCCGTGCACGGTCGTCTTGCTTTGGAAGCTTGACTGAATTTGTAGGTTTGATATATACTTTTGTAAAGTATATGATCAAGACCTAGGTATGATATATGCTTTTGGAAAGTATATGATCGATACCAAATCCCAATGATCAAATGAGAAACTTGGTGATCAAACCCTGAAGAAGACAGTGTAAAATAGATCTTGATCTTCGGGTTGACCATGGGTCTTCCAGTATGCAGGATGTACAGGTATTGGGAATACCTGAAGGGTGATGTGATCATAAACGATTGTATATCCATGACGCTTCCATTCCGAGGGAGTGATGAAACAGGTCTGGATTTTAGTGACTCCTTTCAGTAGAGAAGCGATCCGGTCTTAGTCCAAGTGTTGGACATTGGTCTGAATGAGATTCAGATTCAATGAGAAGATTGGATTTGCGGTCTTGATTTAATCAAGCATCTGTGGGAGGTTCGTAAGATCTGGATTTGAGATAAGATCTCAATATCCAAGTCACTATACGTGGAACAATACAATCGCCCTGTCCTTATCTCCAAGTATCTGCGGAGAAAGCACATTATTCTTGAAAGGGTTCAAGAATAATTCTTTTGATGAAATATCCAAGCAAGGACTTGATGATTAAATGAGATTTAATTATCAAGCTTAATATGAATATAATTCATATTGTGAAAATGATTATCTAAGATAATTAAATGGGATTTAATTATCAAGGATTAGAGAATGTGGATAATACTATCCATGATATATGTGTATTATAAATGTGATTTATAATATGTATATATAAGAGAGAGAATTTATGTAAATAGCATTTATTAATTAATAGTGTGAATTGGATTCACATTTGTTAATTAATTGGAAATGCAATTTACAAATTAGTTTGGGTTGTGAATATGATTCACATAATGTTCAATGGCATGATTGAAATATTCACAAATTAATTTAGAATTAGTTTGGTGGATATTTTTGTGATAATTGAGAGATAATGTAATATAATAAAAAGGAGAAATAAAGCCACCAAATTTAGAGGTGGCGTCACCCATGAAAGAGTCATGGGTGACGCCCCTTAATTTTAGGAGGCTATATTGACTCCATTTTATTATGATGATTAATCTCTCAACTAATTTATTTATGTTAAATTAAAAATGTGTTGATAATATTGCAACATATATTTAATTTAATCATAAATAAATGTTGTTGGTTTTAACCAACAACAATCATAACCATTGATCTTACATAGACCAAGCCTAGCCGTTGGATCTATGAGTCCATGGATTGAGATCCAATGGATCCTAAACTAATATAAATAGAGGGCTAGGGTAGCCTTCCATGATACATGATTAAGAGTTGTGCAAGGTTACAACTCTCTCTCTCTCTCTCTCTCTCTTTTTCTCATTCTCGCCCTCTCTCTTTCTCTTCTCCATCAAGTGGTCGTCCACTTTGTGTTGAGAAAGGAGAGACTCTCGGCTTTCGCCTTCGATGACTCATGGATCTCCATCTTCTTTGGAGTTGCTTACTCTAAAGGAAGACGACGGATTTTGTTTGACGAAATCGGGGGAGCCATCGCTTGGATCTTCATCGAGGATTGCGGGAAGGAACGTGACCCATCATCACGCCCGCAAGTGCGTTCTTCGTGGATCGGACTTAAGATAGGAGGATCTCTACTTTGGGATCTCGCGATCACAACCACGCTCCAATAGGTATTCCTTATACTTGATGGTTTGATGAAACGATCCGAGAAGTGTTCTCGTGATCATGTGGTTTCATCTTTAAAGTTAAATATTTTAATTTCCGCTGCATCTAGCATCTAGTACGAATAGTTGCTCCGATTGCATACGATGCGATCGACACGCTTCCGTGATGCGCTTGAGGATTCTCAATATCCTTCAAGTGGTATCAGAGTCAGGTTGAATAAGGTTTTGGATATGATCCATAGACCTTAGACGATTTGGTTCTTGAAAGGGTTGCGAAATTTTTACTGCATTTCAATTTTTCGCACCTCTGTAAAATTGAATTTTTCGGCTCTGTTTAAAATGTTTAAACACGAAATTTTCAATTGGATTGTGTTCCCCATTAAACAAGGAAACCATAGGACTTGAGTTTACTAAATTTGGACTTTATTTGCTCAAGATATGGCTTTTTGAATATGACTATATTCACTGTTGCGGGAACTGCGGATTTGAACGTGATTAATGAGATAATTACGGTTTTAATCCACCTTGAAATACGTGAATTATCACTTGGGTTCTTTAATAAATCAAATAGGCAATCTTTGGAAACTGAGTTTGCATTTTTTGGATTTAAATTGATCGAGATAAGTTAATTTTAGTGATTGGGGGTCACTGCTGGAAATTAACAATTTCTTGATCTTGAACCTTGTGATATGTCATTCAATTATCATGATGAAAATTAATTGTTAAATTTCTGGAATAATTAAGTGATAAATATTTGTGAAATATTTAAAGAAATAATTATTTTATTGAATGACATTTGCCTAAACCACAATGATAAGATATTAGATCTTGATCATTGGTTCATCAACAAACATTGCTTTCATGAAAACCATAGTTAATCCTACAATTGTTGTAGGACAACTTTTACATGAAAAATCCTTTTGCTTGAATAGGATTGGGGATTTGTCTAGCAAATCTCCTTATAATCAAAAATGTTTTGATTTATATTATATGGTATAATTTCGGTTGAAAAACCGATGAACATCTCAAAGTACATGATGGTCTATCTGGTATTATCCTTTCCCGAGGCGGATGTGGTGCCTAGTCGGAGAGCATTGGGATAGCGGGTTGCAACGTATGTGGTCCGTCCCACTCTCGTCGGTACTGGCCATGACAGCGGGTAGAGACTGTATAATGCCGGAGACAGACAATGTGTATTTTTCTAATTATTAAAATTCGAATAATACGTACTTTGAGTATATACCTACTATTCAAGTAAAAGACATGTTTGTTGATTGATGTTTGGATTGATGATTAATTTAATGTGATTAAATTAATTATGTCCAATAAACACTCTATTATGAATAGATGTGTATTTCCCTTGGAAGAATTAATTATGTGAATATGATTCACGATAATTAATTACAATTTGAATATGAGGTGGAGGATCACATAAGTGACATCCATGGTCTCCCGTCAAGGCGAAGGGTTCCGTCGCCAGGGATTGTATGTAGGAGACGCCTGTCCGAAGTGACAGATCTTATATGCAAGCGCATCTGGATCGGGCTCTTTGCTTCTCGAAAGAGTAAGGCCGTATGCGTAGTGACCCCAATATCGAGTCCTCATATTATTGGGGCGATATTGGATTGCGCATAGCGAGTTCTAATCCTGTTGACGGTTGGTTCAATTAGCAACGGGTCAACATCATCTTAGGGGTGGTGGGCCCGGGTGTTAAAGACCGAATTGGGAGATGCAAGTTGGACTTGCAAGGCGGAATGAGTTCCCGCTTCTTTTTATCGGAGTCGTAAGTTCTCATATTATTGGGATGCGACAAAGATAGGAAAGGAGATCCCAGATCTTGCTAGAGATATAATGGTAAGAATATCTCTTACATTGAAAGTGATTAAGGGAATGAACTTTCAGTGTTGACAAGGCAAGACAACTTTGATATAAAATTCCTAAATCAAAGTAAAACATGTATATATAATATATATATATACTCTTATGCAAATTTCTTATTTCAGATAATCCTTCATTAAACCCACTCAATGTTATACTCAATAATAACCAGTAAAATATCTTGGATTGGACTCATGATCCAGATATTGTACTTGCAATTGGACACATAATGTATGTGGTTGCAATGTGCAAGTTTCCTCAACATAATGAGGAATGACAATTAAATAAGACAATAAGACATCACCTTAGGGTTTGTATGTCTCTATAGTCTTGATCTTTCATCGATTGCATTTTAGAAGTCACATGTCGATGGTGATCATAATTGTCAAATAATCCTTATAAAATAAAAGAAGATATTTTGGCATACATATGTGCTCTAGACATTTAATCATGAATGACATGGTTCTCTGCATTATGCAGAATGGTGGCTCGAAAGAGATGATGTATTCAAAATGCTTGAATACCTACCTGAACCTAAGTCTCCAAGAGTTAAGATGAATGTAGATATGATGAGTGTCATCATTCTACTATCTATACTCAAGTCATTCATGAAGCTTTATGATATTCATATTGTATGAATTTAATGAAGCATGTATAAATGTTGAAATGCTCTTACATTGAATTCTTTTGAATTTAACATAAGAGATCCTTAGTCTTAAGCAATGGTTGTTTATAGATTAAGAGAGTGCAGTGGAAGCATGGGTCGGACCCGAGTAAGAAGGAAAGTCAAAGAGTTGACCTACTTCTGTGACTTCCATATGACATCCAAAGAGTTGGATGAATGCCAATACTGCAATATGTTGATGTGTTGATAGTATGACTATCAAATCTGTCTAAAATCCTTAGTGAAGGACTCAGATAGAGCATCAAAATAATCTACATAAATCATTGACTCTGACTTTCTTATTTCATAAGATAAAGTCTGACAATTGTATCCCAATCTTCTAATGACAGTTGCAATTGGTTGCATATATATTAGAAGATTAGAAATTTGATCTTAAGGTTTAGTAGTCATCTACATGGATATTGATGTAATTGTTGCACCAATCTCTGTTGGATAGATGGACTTCATATTCTCAGTGGGAGAGCCCTTAGTCTTAGAGAATGACTCTATGACCTAGATATTAGAATACCCTCATTGTTTGTTTCTAAATGTTGGAAATAAACATGAATTCTGAGATAGAACTATCATAAAGAGTTATGATGGAAATATTTCAGATAGTAATCTAACATCTAGTGGACTCCACAAAATTAGAAAATTAATGAATGGTTCATTAAGATTTCTAGCACTGAAAATCAAACCTCATAAGATCAATAGGAGGATGAAGATCATTTGATAATGATCTGGCATCTAGCCTTGGATATTTGTCTGTTGATTTGATCAATAGACTAGTAAGATATGAAACTTTAGAATGTCTAAAATTTCAAATCTTACATACTTGTGAATATCGTATTCAAAGTAAAATGTCCAAAACACCCTTCTTTGGGAATGGTGTTAGATGTCGAGGTATTCAAGATCTCATACATATTGATGTATGTAGATCATCTATATCATAGTAAACATTATGGATATGTAATATCTATTAATGATTACGTATGATATGAGATTTCTTCTCTTCAACTGAGAAACCTTTGAAATGTTCAAAGATTTCACAATTTTGGTTTAGAATCAAAATTTGAAGAAAGATGAAATGAATTTGATCTAACCTAGGTAGCTTATACCTATTAGATAAAATTCAAAAGAATACCGTATGGATATATGAATATCATTTCTATCTCACTCCTCCAGATAAACCTGAACTCAATAGAGTTGTAGGGAGATACAATTGGATCATGTGTGACATGATTTGATCAATGATGAATTTTTAGCATAATTATCCTCTTAGTTTTCTGGTATATATGTGTAGTAGAGACTACAATATATATCCTTAATAAGGTTCCATGGATGTAAGCTGGAATCTTGCACTTGAGAGTGCTACTTCATTAGGAAAATAAAGTATGGTATTGGATACCTACTTTATGACCTTGAGATTCTTAAAAGATCTCATCTCTGAGAATGTGATTCTTGGAGGATTGAGACTCTTGAGAATCATGATGAAAATGAAGTAAAGGAACTCAATTAATCTTAAGAAGATAATGAGGCTCCTGAAATCGGAAACTAAAAGGACAGTTAAAGATGAAACATTAATACCTCTTCGAATGAGTTTGAGGATGTATTCCATGTGTCAGCCAAGTCTGACAATGATCGGACTTCATGTGATGAAGCTCCTAAGGATCATGACATGGAATTATGGATATTAGCAATAAAGTCTAAAGTAGACTTCATATACAAGTGTTGTATATTGACCCTCGAGGATCCACCTATAAGGGTTAGACCCATTAAGGTGTAAATGGATCTTCAAGAGAAGAGGGAACCTGATGAGAAGGTGGAGACCTTCAAAGCTCGGTTCGTAGCCATAAGCTACACATCGGAAGAGAAGACATTGCTTGCGATGAGACTTGCTCTTCGGTAACCATTCTTAAAATCATCAGAATATTGCTAACCTTAGCTACACAACTTGACTATTGCATCTTCAGGATGTAATTCAAGATTGCATTCCTCTAAGAATACCTCTCTGAGGATATTCACATGAAGTAGCCACAGGGCTTCATGGTTGAGGAAAGTAAGGTGTGAAAGCTAAAGAAATCCATTTGTGGACTCAAAATAAGCTTCTTGAAGTTGGAACATAAGATTTGATGAAATTATAAATGTTATAATTTCAAATAGAACCTTGATGTACCATGTGAAGCTTAGTGGGAGTGCCATTGTGTTCATCGTGCTAAATGCAGATAATATCCTAATCATTTGGAATGATATAAGGATGATAATGAGTGTTTTATAGACTGGCTATCCCATACCTTGAGATATGATCTCAAGAATACCTCTTAGGTCTTAGTTCTGAAGTTGTTCAGAATCAAAGAAAAGAGGGTATTGGGACTGTCACATTTGTAGTACACCTTGGACATATTCCATTATTGGAAATTCCAAGAAAGGCTTCCTTCCCTTGAGATTTGGTACTGACCTATCAAAAGGGATAGCACCTCAATGAGTTGAGGAAGTGAATGCTAAAACTGTTGCACTTGTGCATCAGTTACGAGAAGCTAAGTGTATGCTTGATGTGTACAAAAGCCAGATATCTGTCATGTGGGAGTAGCAAAGTGTTGCTAATCCTACTATGGAGAAAGAACACTTGATTGCAGTAATAACGATATCTTCAAAGATGACAAGGCTTTAGAGATGGTGATCTCTAAGTCATATCTTCAAGAGCGTAAGACTTTATAGATAGAGATCTAAAAGGTCTTAACTGTGGATACCTTGAGAGATAGTGATCTCCCGGAATAAGGATATTCTGATAAGGATTATGGAAATACTGGTTATTGAGCAATAGTGTCGAGGACACTATAACTGCTTTGACTAGATTGAGTATTGGTTGCATTAGATGCAACATTCGCATTGGATGCGAGCACTGTTACCTAGGGATATGCAAGTGTCGTAAAAGGACTTGGCATAGTCTTTTGGGAACAGAGTGACTGATCAGCTTACCTAGCTATTTCTAAATAGCCTATGATTGTCACATGAGTGTGGGTTTAAATGATTAGCCCATTAATGGCTCTTTGGGCTAGTGGGAGATTGTTGGACATGTAAGCCCACGGCGAGCCATTATGCAATAAATGTTATTGCACATATCATTCCCTGATCTGAAATGAAGAATAAATAATTTGCATAATAGGTCCCTCTGTACAATTAGGGTTATGTACCATGGCTATCTTAATGATCATACAGCTGTTGATTCAATTATTGAATCATAGAGGCTGGTGCGTGGATGAATATCTAAAGAGTTAGATTGAGGAATCATCAAGCACCGTCAAATGATTGTTAAGAAGTGATCTCCAGCCTGAGTAGGAGATGGCAATCTTTTCTCACATAGGCTGATATCTAACCGACCTCTTGATGCAGGTCCTCTGCATAGGAATAGAGATTCGGAGGTGTCAGATTAGTTAGGTCAAAGAGTTGACTTAACGAGATCGAGATAAGCTAAGTCCTGTATTGAATGCTGTCACAGCATAGGCACGCATCCTCTGACCGGAGACAGATGTATTGCTATATGTCTGAGTATGTACATTTGACAGACCAATAGGTTGATGACCTAACCAAGGTCTATACACTGGCGCGTTGGTGTGCATATAAGGGCATATGAGTAATACGATCTCTCAAAGGGATCATACAGGTTCACTACTGAACCGGAAGACATGAGCTCACTCATGAGATATTGGGAGGAATCAAATTCCGTGCACGGTCGTCTTGCTTTGGAAGCTTGACTGAATTTGTAGGTTTGATATATACTTTTGTAAAGTATATGATCAAGACCTAGGTATGATATATGCTTTTGGAAAGTATATGATCGATACCAAATCCCAATGATCAAATGAGAAACTTGGTGATCAAACCCTGAAGAAGACAGTGTAAAATAGATCTTGATCTTCGGGTTGACCAAGGGTCTTCCAGTATGCAGGATGTACAGGTATTGGGAATACCTAAAGGGTGATGTGATCATAAACGATTGTATATCCATGACGCTTCCATTCCGAGGGAGTGATGAAACAGGTCTGGATTTTAGTTACTCCTTTCAGTAGAGAAGCGATCCGGTCTTAGTCCAAGTGTTGGACATTGGTCTGAATGAGATTCAGATTCAATGAGAAGATTGGATTTGCGGTCTTGATTTAATCAAGCATCTGTGGGAGGTTCGTAAGATCTGGATTTGAGATAAGATCTCAATATCCAAGTCACTATACGTGGAACAATACAATCGCCCTGTCCTTATCTCCAAGTATATGCGGAGAAAGCACATTATTCTTGAAAGGGTTCAAGAATAATTCTTTTGATGAAATATCCAAGCAAGGACTTGATGATTAAATGAGATTTAATTATCAAGCTTAATATGAATATAATTCATATTGTGAAAATGATTATCTAAGATAATTAAATGGGATTTAATTATCAAGGATTAGAGAATGTGGATAATACTATCCATGATATATGTGTATTATAAATGTGATTTATAATATGTATATATAAGAGAGAGAATTTATGTAAATAGCATTTGTTAATTAATAGTGTGAATTGGATTTACATTTGTTAATTAATTGGAAATGCAATTTACAAATTAGTTTGGGTTGTGAATATGATTCACATAATGTTCAATGGCATGATTGAAATATTCACAAATTAATTTAGAATTAGTTTGGTGGATATTTTTGTGATAATTGAGAGATAATGTAATATAATAAAAAGGAGAAATAAAGCCACCAAATTTAGAGGTGGCGTCACCCATGAAAGAGTCATGGGTGATGCCCCTTAATTTTAGGAGGCTATATTGACTCCATTTTATTATGATGATTAATCTCTCAACTAATTTATTTATGTTAAATTAAAAATGTGTTGATAATATTGCAACATATATTTAATTTAATCATAAATAAATGTTGTTGGTTTTAACCAACAACAATCATAACCATTGATCTTACATAGACCAAGCCTAGCCGTTGGATCTATGAGTCCATGGATTGAGATCCAATGGATCCTAAACTAATATAAATAGAGGGCTAGGGTAGCCTTCCATGATACATGATTAAGAGTTGTGCAAGGTTACAACTCTCTCTCTTTCTCATTCTCGCCCTCTCTCTTTCTCTTCTCCATCAAGTGGCCGTCCACTTTGTGTTTAGAAAGGAGAGACTCTCGGCTTTCGCCTTCGACGACTCATGGATATCCATCTTCTTTGGAGTTGCTTACTCTAAAGGAAGACGACGGATTTCATTTGACGAAATCGGGGGAGCCATCGCTTGGATCTTCATCGAGGATTGCGGGAAGGAACGTGACCCATCATCACGCCCGCAAGTGCGTTCTTCGTGGATCGGACTTAAGATAGTAGGATCTCTACTTTGGGATCTCGCGATCACAACCACGCTCCAAGAGGTATTCCTTATACTTGATGGTTTGATGAAACGATCCGAGAAGTGTTCTCGTGATCATGTGGTTTCATCTTTAAAGTTAAATATTTTAATTTCCGCTGCATCTAGCATCTAGTATGACTAGTTGCTCCGATTGCATACGATGCGATCGACACGCTTCCGTGATGCGCTTGAGGATTCTCAATATCCTTCACCATGGTCAATCTGGAAATGAAGTGGTGTTCGTCCCAATCTAAAGAACGTGGCGGTGAATCATTCTCTACAAGATCCGAAGGCATTCATGGATGGGGCGGCGATTATAATGTACGACGCCTTCAGCTTGAAGCGGCAACATCGCGGTAGTTCTCCGATGAATCGTTAGGTACTCGAGGTTCTCATGCATACGATTCACGTGGTTGATTTGCAGGTAGCGGTGAAGCTCTTGAAGATGGTGTTGTGTTTCGATCGTATATTTCAAGCAAATCTCCACGAACGTGAATGATTTGGATCCGCTCACTCCAAGCAATGGCAGAGGGTCTTCAATTTCAGTGGTGATTTGAATTCAAAGATGATTCGAACTGTCCAACTATTGTGTTCTGGCAAGTTAAATTTCCATATCATGCAGGTGTCGAAGGTGCTCGTTCAATGGTAAATTCTACAGGCAGTGCTTGATTTCGGATTGAAGGGTGGTTGTACTTCCTCGATAAGATGCATCTGCAAGAGCTCAACATGACTCGAGAAACATTACCTCAGCCAGATATTAGGTACAGAGGATATGCGAATGGAGAAGTGATGAAGCCACATTTCATCATCTTTATTCTATCATTATGGCATCAAAAACCCTAGCAAATGCGTGTAAATAGCATTAAATCCTGCATCTTAGCATTCATGCATGTGCATCCAAATAATGTATAAAATACTGTAATTAAAGCCAAAATTATAGAATAAATAAAAGAAAAGAAAAAGAATAAAATATTGTAAATATTTTACGATCCAAAACCCCGAGACCTAGGCATCTTGATGAATAGGTCGACAAGGAATAAAGTAGGGGGAGATAAGGGTCAAAATACCATGAAAATACCTTTTATTCAATTCATTCTTTATTCATTTTGGGACCCATTTTTGGTTCTACTTTTTATACCTCAAATAAAGAAACTTTGTACATGAAAGTTGTAGATAATTTAATAAATAAAAATACAAAATTGATTTCACTGAAAAATAATGTACAGATAAAAAGTTATGGTCTGAATAAGATTCCAAAACTCCAACTTCCCAGACCCGTATCTTGCAAATAAAAACTTGAAATGTACCAAATTCACCTTTAATTGTATATAGCATAAAATAATCTATTTAATGGAGGTGGTTTCGTATTTTTCGGAGATACGGTTTGAAAGTTGAGTTTTGGACCCTTGTAGTATACTTGTACAGATTAAAATATTCAATTTATTATTTATTCATTATTTTCATAATTTCTTATTTTTATAATTTTGTAAATATTACTTATAATATATTTGTATATTAAAATCAGAATAAAAATTCAAAAGAAATACAAAATAAAATACATATATATCATATACACAGGTATAATACCTATATACATATACCTATATAATTTATACCTTTATTTTATTAAATATACAAAACAATTCAGAAAAATAAAATAAAAAAATATTTATGTGTATAAAAGTATTTATAAGTATACAAAATAATAAACAAAATTAAAGAAATTAAAAACACACAATAAAAATAAAATAGTAAAATATACATGTAATATACCTATATAGGCTATAAAAAGCAACTTGTAAAATATACCTCATAAAAATAATTCAAAATCACCATTAAATACTACATAAAATAATAAATATTTTTTATTTAATAACTAAAATTTAATTCGACCATTTCCTATTTTTAATCGAATTAATAAAACCATTTTCCAGGGTTTTTCCTGGTTGGTCTACGTGGACCAACCATGTGCAAACCCTAGTTGACCCCGATCAACTAGGTGTCCTAGCCCCCTGTAGCCCGTGTCAGACCTAGGTTTGACCCCTCCTCAAATTTTTCAAGGCCTATTCTTGCATCCTTTCGTGCTAGCATCTTCTTGGATTTTGATTCTCGATCAATGGGCATGCCCGCCCTGATGCAACCTCAGTCGAAGGATCACTGTGCTCATCGCTGCGCCTCGTTCTTTATCCACTATCCGTCAACCCCATACAACCCACCTCTGACTTCAATTCAAATTTTGAACCCCATTCTAGGTCCCTTTCTTCCCCTTTTCGCTCTCAATTGAGTCCTGGAGGTGACAGCTCCAGGATTAAGCTCTTCAAGGAGGCGGAGCAACGGGGATCTGGGCGTTCCACCACCTCCGGCGACACCCCGCCGTCGAGGTACTTCAACCTCGGTCCTGGTCCCTTGAGGTGTGTTTCCTTCTCATCTTGTTTCACCTTTTTATTCTCTGTAATCCTAGGATCCCGTAGCCAACTTTAATCATCACGTTCATCGATCAAATCGCATCACAAATCCACCTAGCCGGAGCACATCTCCGGCCACCCACCGTCGCACTACTCCTCGTCGCCATTCATCCTCCACGGAGTCCAGGCATTTTGCCCTGGACTCTATCACTTGTTTTTGCAGGTATGCGCACTCGAACGATCACCTGGGGGCATTTCTGATCTCGTCGGAGGTACCTGGAGGTCCTAAGCTCCGCCGCCGTCGTAGGCAAGGTGCAAAGCCCCTCCGGCCATTTTGAAGCTCGTCGTGCCTGGAGATCACCTGCAGGAGAAGTTTCGGGTCATCTTGAGCTTCGAACGATGACGTAGGAGGGCGGGGGAGGTCGCGGAAGCTCGCCATCGTCGGCCTTCTTCCGCGTTCTTCCTCCTGGCCTTTCAGTTGCCCGATCCCGTGCAGACGCAAGATACACCATCAACCGTCCGATCGCTTCTCCGCGCAACCGTCAGATCCAGGGCTGGGATTTAATCCTAGCCCTCTGCTCGCGAAGCGTCATCGGTGCCCCTCGAGGGGACACGTGTCAAGTGGAAGATCGTCGACCGTCCGATTGCGAGCGTAAGGTATTTTGCAGCCTAATCCCTACAATTTTGTCCATTTATTAAATAGTTTATAAACTTTCATTTTCCTTTACTAATTTTTGTTGGAAGTAGCTCCTGAACCTTTGTTATATCACATTCCAGCCCAAGCCACGTCACCTCAGGTGACCTGTTCACGTGAGGTGCGAGGCATTTTGCACGGACACCCTCGAGGGTTTAAGTATTTAGTTTTAGTCCAAGGATTTTGATATTAAGTGTAACATTTTTGGGATATTTGCATGTGAGCCCCCGGGTATTTTGAAAATTACAGTTGGGTCCTTCCCAGGCGCGTGCAAGTCACGCGCTGGGGTGGGTATTTTGCAAGGGTACCCTTACGGGTTTTGAGATTGTTATTTAGTCCTAGAAGTTGGTTAATACATTGTATATTTTTTTGTGAAAATTGCAATCTAGCCCCTGGATGTTTTGATATTAGCACTTATACCCCTGCCAGGCTGTGTAATTTTTGTATGCTTGTCTATTTATTTCACGCATCATTTTAACCTCAAAAACTCCACAAAAATTAATTTAGCCTCCTGTTAGCTTGCTTGTTCACGCCATAATTTTTCATTGCATTTTTGTTGCATTTTCATATCTATTAAAAATCAAAAACATGCATTTTTCCTACTGTTTGCATTAGAAAATCCATAAAAATTATAAAAACATTTTGAAAAATTCCAAAAAAATTATATTTTGTGTGTTTTATCATCTACTAGTGTCAGTCTAAAAACCACTAAAAAGTTAAAAACAAAAACCTTAAAAATGAGAAAACCCTAAAAATATTTATAAAAATCCTAGAAAATTCCTAAAAATATAAACTCAGTTGATGTGTCTTCCTCTCTTTATTGTCTATATTTTAAAATTAATTTGAGGAATGTTGGGTACTGTTTAGTATTTTTCATCCTTATTTTGATTTCGGCCAGCAACCTAGTCCATTGTTTTCCCTTATTTTGACTTTTAAAAATACCAAAAATATTTAGAAAAATCCCCCAAAATCACAAAAACAGTAGAAAAGTATAAAAAGACCAAAAACATTTTATTCCCAGATTTTTGACTATTTTTCTTGATTTTTATAAATACCTTATCACCTCCTTTCCTTATATTGTATATATACACTCTATTATTGAAAAAGCAAATATAAAAATATAAAATATAAAAAGAAAATACAAAATTAGTAAAAAGAAAACCAAATTACAAAAATTAAAAATAAAATAAGCAAAAAAATATTAAAAATTAAAAACCCACAAAAACATTTGCATTGCATAGCGTAGACAACACATCACATTCATACCCACACACTTGCTTGATATATCCTGCCTTGCTCCCTGTGTTCGAACTCTCTACGTACTTGCATCTATACATCATGTTTATAGAGTTAAAAATAAATTTGACTCCACATTGTTTGTCATTGTTTGATATTTGATTGTGGGTTCATTGTTGACTAAATACGGGATTTTGTGGTGGTCAATACACCGACTGTTGATTCGCCTTGTAAATCAATACGACCGCTCTCGATTTTCGTGTTTATCAAATGGCGATGTTGCCGGGGAGCAGCAGCGTATAGATTACATTTTTGTGATTGTGATTATTTGCTTACATTATTGCTTGCTTATTCTCTCATTTTTGATATATATTGTTGAGCTTTTCTAACCATTGTCTTTCTTGTCTTCTTGCGAGGGACCGCGGACCGAGGAGGATCGCCTAGGTGATTCGATGCAACCTTGGGAGGCGGAGTCGGTTGTTCTAGCCCATGCCGACAGGAGAGAGAGCAGGAGGAGTGAGAGAGAATGGTAGTTAGTAGCAATTTATTTTGCTGAGAGAGAGACCATTTAATTTGTAATAATACAGGTACTTGGACACTGAGGACACTCGGGCCTAATTTCCAAGTGTTCGTTCATTTGGGGGCTCACCGCGGTTTTTGAAGTGTTTTCACCGCTGTCATTTTCCGGTTTTGATTTATTTTCCCTTTCTTTTGTGGAATGAGCCCTTAGATTTTAGGCATTGCTTGATCGATTAGATTAGGTCCAAACACCCTAATAACAATTACATGTACCTATAGTGTGTATTTGGACTTAGTTTAATTAAACAGTTGTATCATCATTTTCGATCTGCCGCACCGTGAGCCCACCCCATCAAGCACTACTCCTGAACTCGATATGTCGAGAAGAGGAGGGGTGAGTCTAGACCGGACTTTTTGGATTGAGGATTGGTGATCAAATTGTGGTTTTTCACGCTAGCAATTGCCTGCTTAGGACGATTTCCGTGTGCATATCGGCATTTAGATTAGGTTTATAAATTCCTGTTTTGCATCCCGTATGGAGAGATCTGGGAGTCACTGTAAGTCTTCTATCTTTGCATTCATCATTTAGGCACTAAGGTGAGATTTCCATCTTAGTGCCACTTGCATTGGCTTTTCCGACTCTTTTCTCCCTCTGTTTTTGGATCAAATAGGAATCAGGAAAAAAACAAAAATGCTAGGCGCTTGTTTGAGTTGACTCAAAAGAAGCGATAACACCAAAAAAATTAAAAAAAGGACTGTTAAAGAAAACTTGACCTAAATAAAATTTGTCATTGGATTCATTGTTTGGGGAGAGTAACACTCTCACTTGTATTCAGGTTGCATCGGAAGGTCTCCTTCCAAGTGAGAGAGTGGCTTCGTAAGAATTAGAGCCAAAAACCCAGTCTGTGGTTGCCTTGTGTATCGCCTGGATGTCCGAAGTATTGGCGCTTCTACCGTGCGTGGACGAGTAGGGCTTGGTCAACATTGGTGACTCCCTATTGTGTAGAGCATTGACCTTGTCCGAAGTATCGAGCCTAGGCCACGCCTTCACGGGGGTGTCTGTCTCATCGTCTTGCGTCCGAGTAGGTTCTTGCATGCTCACGGGTGATTCCGTTGCGAGCGAGTTCCGAAGTATCGGTTTCGCCTATTGGCTTCCTTTCCAGGAAGGGTTACAAGGACCTCAAAAAGTGCAGACTACAGGTTACACAGGAGGAGGACAAGTACGGGATACTCTTTCGGCAGTACTCTCGCTCCAATAGGCGTAGCGCTCTAAGGACTCGTTGAAAGATAACTTCCTGAATTCAAGCTAAAAACTACAAAGATAAAAGCCGAACTCTTACGGCTTCACGTGTTGAGTTGGTGAATCCCCTTGTTTTGTGTTTGATTGCTAGTTGGATCTAGGTCAAGATCAAAAACATCGCACAATTGTGCGAATTTTTGCCACCTCCTTCTTCTTCATTTCTCAACCTTCATCTTCTCAAATAATCAAGATGATGGGACGGAGATCTCTTAGGCCGACCTTGTCGGCACCGCTATCCAGCACTCCTCCCTATTCATCTAAGACAACCTCGGAGAGTCCGCTCTCCGAGCCTGAGTTCACCTCCACCCTGTTCCCCCTCGATCACCCTTCTCCTTCCATCAGTCCAAGAGTTTCAGAATTTAGTGCATCACAGAGCTCAGATCATTTGACGGCACCTAAGATGGGTTCTTTTGCATTTTCAGAGAATCCAAACATGGCAGATAGAGGAGAACACCCAGATGAGAAGGAGCACCCTCCTTTTCTATTTGATCATGCTGCCATCAACAATTCACTATTGGCCTCCCTGGAGACAATGCAGAGGCAGATCAGAGACCGGGGAGCATTCACGGGTGACGTGATGCGAGAGCTGGAACAGATGAGAGCAGATCGAGAGAACAGAGCCGCATGTGGTGGAGGAGATATACCCGTTGCAGAAGGAGGAGATCCTGATGCTGAGAGACCACCACAGACGATCATGAGGGAACTACACAATCCTGTCGCATCCCTCACTCACCAATGGATCCGACTCCCCCCCATCCATGGAGACTTCGAGCTTCGGCCCCACACGATTCAGCTTCTGCCCAAATTCCATGGGTTGCCGATCGAAGAGCCATACCTCCATCTGCAAGAATTCGAGATGATATGCAGTACCATTCATGACAGGCTGATGACTGAGGACACCATAAAGATGATAGCCTTCCCCTTCTCTTTGGTTGATAGAGCCGCTTACTGGCTGAAACACTTGGGGAGTTTCATCGACACTTGGGCACAACTCCGGACCGCTTACTTGAAGAAGTACTACCCTCTCGGCCGGACTAATGCAGCACGAGCCATGATCAGCAATTTTACCATGATCCCTAATGAACAATTCCATGAATCCTGGGATCGATTCAGAGAGCTCATTGACCGGTGTCCACACCATGATATATCTAAGCCCAATCTAGTTCAGAGTTTCTTCTGTGGGCTGACACCGGAGCTGCAGGGGCTTGTAAATGCCTCTTGTGGTGGATCATACTTTTCCAAGGGTGAAGACGATGTCTGGGCCATCTATGAAGGCATGGCAGAAAACTCGACTGTGATGACCCAAGCCAGAGTCTACACACAGCAGAAGCCACCCCAAGGAGGAGGATCATTTCAGAGGATCGCCTGCATAGATGCCGGTCCCAACACTTCGTCGGTTGCCGCAGCCCAAGCCGAATCCGCCGCAGCCGACATGGGAATCATCATTGAGAAGTTGGACCATATGCAGATCCTCGAGAAGAAGCAGAACCAAGGTCTTGCCCAGATGGACCTTCTCACCAAAACCATGACTGACCTGAAGACTCAAATTCTCTGCATTCAGGAGGCACAAACATACACTCAGCAGCCTCCCAGGTCACGGGCCGATCCGAGCAGTAGCAGCTCTACCCAACCCTCTGCCTCACACCGCCAGGTCAACCACATCCAGGCAGAGCTGGTTCCGCAGCTACCATACTACCCATCGCAGCCATCATCTCAGGACACTCAGATGGTGGTCTACCAGCCCAATCAGCCACTGGTAGTTCTACCACCACCATCCTTTGAGCAGGACCCATTGATGGAAGTCAATGGGATTTGGTACGACCGGTACCCGCTGCTCGGGATTCGTCGCGATCACCCCGGATTTCGTTGGGACAACGGTGGTTCCTCATCCCAACAGCAGTCTTCGGCTCAAGGACAGCAGAACAGCCAGCCACAGCAGTAGCCCCAGTATTCCCAGCAACAATACCAGCACGTTCCTCGTCCCGCCTATCAGGGACAGCAGTGGAGGCAGCGTCAGCAGCCTCAACAGTCATATCCCCAGCCTCGTGAGCATTTCTCCTCCCAGCAACAACCTCATTTCCAGCAGGGGAATACAACCGGTTCTCAGGCGCCTTCCTTCGAGAACCCATCATTAGATGACCTCGCCTGATTGCTTACCGAGCATCGAGAGTCCTACCGGCGAGACATGGATGAGTTCCGGCAGGAGGTGAGGGATTTGATCAAGGGAAAAGCCGCCATACCAGCTCAGATTGAACCAAATTCGAACAGTCTGAAAAGAAAGTCTGAGCAGGTACAGTTCACAGAGGATACCTCTCCTAGTGATTATTTGAGTGACATGTCTTCTTCTTTGTATGATGCTGATTTTGTGACTACTAGGAGCGGTAGGATGCCAACCGACGGCATCTCATCTGAGCGACAACCACATGCAGAATCAGGAGCGCCAGATGAGCCAGGTAGCGGTGTTGATGCCGCTAAGGACGACGTCGATGACAGTGGTGCTGAAGCCACCAATGATGGAGATCCAGATGACGGTGCTGAGGTCGTCAAGACACCAGATGCAGACGGTGGTGCTGATGCCATCATTTTGGGTACAGAGCCAGAGCGCGGTACTGATGCCGTGAAGCCAGTTGTTGTTGGTGGTACGGAGGCCACCACATCTACTTTTGTTGAGCTCCCTTCTACTGTGTTGCCACATTTTGTATCTAAGGACTGTGGACACAAAAATAACAAAAAAATGAATAAAGGAAAAGTTTTTGTATCTATTTCGGATCCATACGTGTTGCATGATGATCAGTGTATGGATTCTATTCCTTCACAGGCATAGGAACCGATTCCTAGCCCTCCATCTGAGGAGGTCCCTACTATCCCCTTCCCTGAAGCACTCCGCTTGGCGAAGGGGAATAACAAAGAAAATCCAAAAAAGACCCAGCAGGTAGAGTTCAGCAACCAGATGATTGACAGATTCCACATTCAGCTGACTCTACAGGAAGCCCTTGAGCACATCCCCCTCTTCAAAAAGAACCTGAAAGAGAAGACTACAGTTTGCAGGAAGAGGAGGAACCACAGAGATCAGATCCATGTGCTCACTCATTCCACTTGTTGCACCATTCAGAACAAACTGCCAGCCAAACGACCAGATGCAGGAGCTCCCTATGTCAGATGCGAGATCCTGGAGCAGCAGTTTGATCGTACTCTATTAGACAGCGGCTCTTCTATCAACCTTCTTCCGGCAGCCTTACTCGACCGCTTCGAGTTTGATCCTCTTCTTAGGAGCAGGAAAATCCTTCAGTTTGCTGATAGGTCGACTAAGAGGCCGAAGGGGTTGTTGAGAGACGTGGTCGTTACCATTCAGGGCATGAAATTCCCCGTGGACTTTGTTGTATTGGACGTGGAGATCCCTGAGTCGGTAACCGATGCCCCCATCATACTTGGACGTCCGTTCCTGGCCACAGCCAAGGCAGTGATCGATCATGATAGTGGGAAGGTATGTTTTCGCGTAGAGGGCGAAACCATACAAATAGAGACGATCGAGGAAACCAGAGCGAGAGAATTAGAATGCTCAGAACAGTCCAGTGATATCGAGCAGATGGCAGAAGAAGAGCTAGACATCCACCAGGAGTGTGACTTTGTGATGACAGATGATGAATCCAATTGGACAGATCTCGTAGCACAGACCCTCGCCTTGCCTACAGATTCACCATCTTTAAAGCTTATGGTAGAAGAGAGCCTGGAGAGCACACCCCTGGATGAGGATACATTTGATGCTGATATTGTTGGAATGAGTGGTGCTGATGATTTTCAATATTGTTCTTCGGATTCAGATCCCTCGGATTCAGACATTGATTGGGATGACTTTGATGAATATTTGTTGTATCTGATTACTTCTGAGCCGACAGCTAGGACGGAGTGCGAGCCAGTACAGTTCATAGATGATTCAACAGGCTTCCCTTCGTCAGAAATTCATGCAGAGCGATAGTTCTCCCATGCAGACCTGGTCACCTTCACACAGACATATCAGAAGCTAGATCTGCCTCCTCCCAGTTGTCCAGAACTGAAACCCTTGCCGCAGTCGCTGAAGTATGGATTCCTTGCGGGTGAGCCAGATATGCACCCAGTCATTATCTCTGCAGGTTTGACTGGAGAGCAAGAATCTCGTCTGATGGAGGTTCTTGAAAGAAACCGCAAGGCGATAGGTTGGAATGTAGCTGATCTCCAGGGGATTAGTCCGGCTCTGTGCTCCCACCACATCTATCTTGAGGAGCACGCTAGGCCATCACGTGAGTTCCAGCGATGGTTGAACCCGAATCTTCGAGATGTGGTCATGAAAGAAATATCGAAGCGGTGGAGCGTCGATTTTATCTACCCCATCTCCGACTCCAAGTGCGTTAGTCCATTACATGTGGTGCCCAAGAAGACAGGCATCACTAGAGTTGTGAATGAGTCTGGAGAGGAGATAGCTACCCGGGTACCAACTTCTTGGAGGGTCTGTGTGGACTACAGACGATTGAATCAGGCCACCAAGAAGGATCATTTCCCGTTGCCGTTCATTGATCAGATTATCGAGAGGCTAGCTGGGAAGAGTCACTACTGCTTTCTTGACGGGTACTCCGGTTATAATCAAGTGGCCATTGCGCCCGAAGACTAGGAAAAAATGACATTCACCTGTCCGTTTGGGACTTATGCTTTCAGACGGATGCCCTTTGGTCTATGTAACGCCCCCGCGACATTCCAAAGGTGCATGTTGTCCATTTTCTCGGACATGGTGGGGGATTGCTTAGAGGTCTTTATGGATGACTTCTCGGTCTATGGTGATGGGTTTGATGCTTGTCTTGACTGCCTATATCGTGTGCTTCAGCGCTGTATTGAGGTCAATCTTGTCTTGTCTTGGGAGAAGAGTCACTTCATGGTGACTCAGGGGACGGACCTTGGTCATATCATCTCCAACAGGGCATGGAGGTCGATCCGGCCAAGGTGGATATCATTAGAAAACTCAATCCGCCGTCCAATTTACGTCAATTGCGATCTTTTCTGGGGCATGTCGTTTTCTACCGACGGTTCATTCATGACTTCAGTCGAATTGCCCGACCGCTCACTGATTTGCTGACGAAAGACACCAAGTTCATTGTAGATGATAAGTGTCTTGCATCGTTCGAGACTCTCAAGAGTATGGTTGTTTCGGCTCCTGTGCTTCAGCCACCCGATTGGTCTCTCCCATTCGAGATCATGACGGATGCTTCTGATTTTGCCGTAGGGGTTGTGCTTGGACAGAGGAGGGATGGATTGCCGTTTTTCATTCACTACGCCAGCCGGACTTTGGATGCCGCTCAGCGGAATTACACTGTAACTGAGAAAGAGATGCTAGTCGTAGTCTTTTCTTTGGATAAGTACAGATCATATATTCTCGGATCTAGAGTGACCATTTACACAGATCACACCACCATCCAATACTTAATGGACAAGAAGGATGCCAAAGTATGCCTTACCAGATGGATCCTTTTGCTCCAGGAATTTGATATTGAGATTAAGGATAAGCCTAGAGTTAAGAATGTGGTGGCGGATCATCTTTCCTGCTTAGAGAACCTTGAGGAATCTGAGCCCAGCGCACCTATTACAGAGACATTCCCAGACGAGGCGATCTTAGCTATCACCTCGCTCCCATGGTATGCCGACTTTGTAAACTATCTTGTTGCCATGACGGTTCCCATGGTTGGCCCAGGTAGAAACTTCAGACCTTCCTAGCTAAGGCCAAGTTTTACCATTAGGAGGATCCTGTCCTTTATCATGGAGGGGATAGAATCTGGAGGAGGTGCATTCTTCAAGAGGAGCAGCATAGTGTCCTCACATACTGCCACAAGCTTGAGGCAGGAGGACATCATTCTGGGAAAAGGACAGCACAGAAGGTGCTTCAATCCGGCCTATAGTGGCCTACTCTCTTCAAGGATTCAGATGAGTTCGTGAAGAGATGTACTGACTGTCAGAAGATGGGAACCTACGGATAGAGAGACATGATGCCCATGCAACCCATTCACGTTTGTGAGGTTTTTGATGCATGGGGGATTGATTTCATGGGCCCCTTTCCTAAGAGTCAGGGGTTTGAGCATATTTTGCTCGTTGTAGATTATGTCAGCCGATGGGTTCAGGCCATCCCCGCCCGAGCCGTAGATGCTAAAACTGTGTGTAAGTTTTTGAGGAAAAATATCATTTCACGGTTCGGGGTACCTAGAGTTCTGATTTCAGACGGGGGGTATCATTTCATTAATGATAAAGTCAGGGCCCTTGCAGACGAGTTCGGCATTGACCATCATGTTGCCACGCCGTACCACCCTCGGACTAATGGTCTTGCCGAAGTATCGAATAGGGAGATCAAGACGATCTTACAGAAGGTTGTCCGCCCAGACCGAAAGGATTGGTCACAGCTTTTGGACTCGGTCATGTGGGCCTATCGGACCTCCTTCAAAAATCCATTAGGGGCATCTCCCTTTCTCCTCGTCTATGGCAAGCCGTGCCATTTGCCAGTGGAAATCAAGCACAAATCATTTTGGGCAGTCACTGAGTTACTGTTAGATCCCGAGAGTATAGGAGAACAGAGGAGAGCAGAGTTGGCAGCCCTGGAGGAATTGAGAGATACAGCCTTTTCTAGCAGCCTACAGTATAAGGAGAAAGTGAAGACATGGCACGATTCCCATATCAGCCATAAACAGTTTGAGTCAGATCAGCGCGTATGGTTGTTCGATTCCATGCTGAAATTATTTCTAGGGAAATTACAGAGCAAGTGGAAAGGTCCTTATGTGGTCAGGAAGGTACATGACAATGGCAGTATTGACATATCCGAACCGTCATCTTCCTCTACCTTCCGTGTCAACGATCAGCGCCTGAAGCTATATCTAGATCATGATCCGTCGACCGTTGACGTTGCCCCCATTCTTCTGGTATGAGATGTGTTCTTCGACTCCGATCATTTGCATCTCGTACATGGTTATCACTTCCATCTTCCGCTGTATAGATCCATCTGTTGATATCTTTTCTTCTTTTCTTCTTTTCCTCTTCTATCTTCTATATCTATCAAAAAGGTGTCGCCCCTTTCTGTCAGTTTTCTATACTTAGGGCGTACTTTGTCCTAAGTATAGGGGGGTGTGCACCCCGAGTTCTCTATTCTTTGATCCTCTTCATTGTCTCCTCTTCTTGTCTATACTTAGGGATATCTTACCCTAAGTATAGGGGGATACAATCTGAGTACGATCTGTTCATTCCCACCCTTGACCCTCCCTGCTTTGTTTATAGTCTGCTATACTTAGGATTATTTGATCCTAAGTATAGGGGGGATGGTCAACTTCTTATTCGTTGATTCATTCATTCTCTTATTCCTTAGACTTTTCGATACTTAGTACGAGTTATGTCTTCTCTTTTCTCTCCGATCTATGAGGACATAGCTCAAGCTAAGTATAGGGGGATCGTATATACTACGTATATACTTGCCATAACTCGTACTTTCGTATTTTCCTAATAATATGGCTAATTAAAATCATTAAAATTCATTTAACAACCTTAATAAAAAGATGTTTCATTCCTCAAATTCTTTTTGTATTTATTGATTAATAAATCAGGTGAAAATATATTTTGCAAAATGTTTGAAAAATAGTTTGAAAATCCTTGTGAAAAATCTTTTGAAAACTATTTTGAAAACGTTTTGTTACATGTTTTCAACCTTTGTAAAAACATTCTGATTGTAAAATTATTTTCTTTGTGTGAAATAAAATGACTGAAAAATGATTTGTAAATGGATTGAAAAATGGTTGCAAAAATATGTGAAAAATCTATATATACTGTTTTGAAAACCTTTGCAAAATGATTTTCAAAGGTGTGTACATGTTTGTAAAAACTGTTTGTAAAAATTATTTTGGACTATAGTTTTCAAAAATGTTTGAAAAACCTGTGTCAAATAAGTTTGAGGAATACTTACATCACACCAAAATTCATCATATGTATATATGTATAAAATTGACCACTTACCCTTGTAAATTCTTAAAATCCACTTCTTGTATATATAAGAAGCACTCCCGTGTAAATATTTGTACCCAGTTTTCAGCCAAAAACTTTTGTTTTCAAAAATCCCAAAAACATTTGCAAAATTAAAATCCAAAAACATTTGAAAAATCTTTTTGAAAAAATCTAAAAAATGCATATGCATCATCATCTTTTCAAAAACCCATAAAAAGTTCAAAATCTTTGAAAATTGCATCACAAAAATATTTTCTGCATTGCATAGCATGAGCATTTTTCGGATTGAGTTTGATAGTTGAACAAGTCTAAATAAAATCCGAAGATTGGAGCTTGATTGGATCTTAAAAATCTACCTAATAACAGGAACCTTATAAGAACTAGGATTGAGGTACTTCAGGTCTAGTTAACTTAATTCTTTGAGGATCACGAGACTTGGTTCAATGGATTCTTGACTGCCGAAGTAGAGTATTTCGGAGCACACGCACGACTCTTGTTGATAATGACCTACTTGGACACATGCACCTTTCACATGGCTCAACTCAGTTGGAGTGGTGAGGGGGTTGAATTTGCCGGTATGAGACGCACACAGATGGAAACATTTGTCCTCCTCTAGGGAGGGAAGTGCGCCCCAACCCGTCCAAGTAATGATGAGTTTCGAGGATAGGAGATCGTGGGTTGCAATAAAGCTTCAAAAGAGGGATAGGCTACTGGCTCAAGAGGAAAAACTCCCTACGTAAATGCTATTGTATATAGTATTCAAAAAAATGCAAAAGCAAAATCTCCAAAAAAAAGTGGACAGGCCTGTACAAAAATAAAAATGCATGCCGGAGTGTACATATGTTGTAAAGTCAAAAAAAGCAAGATTGAGCTTCAAAGTCAAATCATGTGAGCCTGCAGCTGGATGACTTGACTACACTGGTCTTGCATCCTAGGATAGGTAGCTACACTGGCTACCGTCCATTCTTCTCTTCACCCCCTCCTCTTGGGCTGGTTGTCACTTGAACTTAGAAGGGAATACCCTGCTCCTTGAGGGATGAGTTGTTGGATTGGGAATCATTGGGTTGTCATATTGGAGAAGTCAGTCTCTTTGTCATTTCAGTTGGGGAGAGCCACTATCACTTACTCTGTACAAGTCAGATTCATAGTCGTAAGAGTTGGCGTATGAGTTGAGATATTTCTGACCTGGCTATTGAGGAGACTTGAACAGAGTTTTGGGATTCTCAGGGATTGTTGGATTTCAAATCCGGTTCTTATTAAGGTTCCGCCCGTACTAAAATTTCAAAGGTCCTACTTAAGCTCCAAATTTTGATTTTGTGAAGACAAGTTTGATAATCAAAGTTAATCCACTTTCCTCTTTTTCTTTCCCTTCTTTTTTTTCTTTCTTGACTTATTGCATAAGTGTTTGCCAGGGACTAGCAAAGGTAAAGTATAGGGGGATGATGAAGCCACATTTCATCATCTTTATTCTATCATTTTGGCATCAAAAACCCTAGCAAATGCGTGTAAATAGCATTAAATCCTGCATCTTAGCATCCATGCATGTGCATCCAAATAGTGTATAAAATACTGTAATTAAAGCCAAAATTATAGAATAAATAAAAGAAAAGAAAAAGAATAAAATATTGTAAATATTTTATGATCCAAAACCCCGAGACCTAGGCATCTTGATGAATAGGTCGACAAGGAATAAAGTAGGGGGAGATAAGGGTCAAAATACAATGAAAATACCTTTTATTCAATTCATTCTTTATTCATTTTGGGACCCATTTCTGGTTCCACTTTTTATACCTCAAATAAAGAAACTTTTTCATAAAAGTTGTATATAATTGAATAAATAAAAATACAAAATTGATTTCACTGAAAAATAATGTACAGATAAAAAGTTATGGTCTGAATAAGATTCCAAAACTCCAACTTCCCAGACCCGTATCTTGCAAATAAAAACTCGAAATGTACCAAACTCACCTTTAATTGTATATAGCATAAAATAATCTATTTAATGGAGGGTTTCGTATTTTTCGGAGTTACAGTTTGAAAGTTGAGTTTTGGACCCTTGTAGTATACTTGTACAGATTAAAATATTCAATTTATTATTTATTCATTATTTTCATATTTTCTTATTTTTATAATTTTGTAAATATTACTTATAATATATTTGTATATTAAAATCAGAATAAAAATGCAAAAGAAACACAAAATAAAATACATATATATATCATATACACAGGTATAATACCTATATACATATACCTATATAATTTATACCTTTATTTTATTAAATATACAAAACAATTCATAAAAATAAATAAATTTATATTTATGTGTATAAAAGTATTTTATAAATATACAAAATAATAAACAAAATTAAAGAAATTAAAAACAACCAATAAAAATAAAATAATAAAATATACAGGTAATATACCTATATAGGCTATAAAAAGCAACTTGTAAAAATATACCTCATAAAAATAATTAAAAATCACCATTAAATACTACATAAAATAATAAATATTTTTTATTTAATAACCAAAATTTAATTCGACCATTTCTTATTTTTAATCGAATTAATAAAACCATTTTCCAGGGTTTTTCTTGGTCTGTCCACATGGACCAACCATGTGCAAACCCTAGTTGACCCCGGTCAACTAGGTGTCCTAGCCCCCTGTAGCCCATGTCAGACCTAGGTTTGAACCCTCCTTCTCAATTTTTTCGAGGCCTATTCTTGCATCCTTTCGTGCTAGCATCTTCTTGGCTTTTGATCCTCGATTAATGGGCATGCCCGCCCTGATGCAACCTCGGTCGAAGGATCACTATGCTCATCGCTGCACCTCGTTCTTTCTCCACTATCCGTCAACCCCATATAACCCACCTCCGACTTCAATTCAAATTTTGAACCCCATTCTAGGTCCCTTTCTTCCCCCTTTCGCTCTCAATTGAGTCCTGGAGGTGACAACTCCAAGATTAAGCTCTTCAAGGAGGCGGAGCAACGCAGATCTGGGCGTTCAACCACCTTCGGCGACACCCCGCCATCGAGGTACTTTAACCTCAGGCCTGGTTCACTGAAGTGTGTTTCCTTCTCGTCTTGTTTCACCTTTTTATTCTCTGTAATCCTAGGATCTCGTAGCCATCTTTAATCATCACGTTCATCGATCAAATCACATCTCAAATCCACCTAGCCGGAGTGCATCTCCGGCCAGCCACCGTCGCACTACTCCTCGCCGCCATTCATCCTCCATGGAGTCCATGCATTATGCCATGGACTCTATCACTTTTTTTTGCAGGTACGCGCACTCGAACGATCACCTGGGGGCATTTCTGATCTCGCCGGAGGTACCTGGAGTTCCTAAGCTCCGCCACCGTCGTAGGCAAGGTGCAAAGCCCCTCCGACCATTTTGAAGCTCCCCGTGCCTGGAGATCACCTGCAGGAGAAGTTCTGGGCCGTCTTGAGCTTCGAACGACGACGTAGGATGGCGTGGGAGGACGCGGAAGCTCGCCATTGCTGGCCTTCTTCCGCGTTCTTCCTCTGGCCTTTCAGTCGTCCGATCCCGTGCAAACGCCAGATACGCCATCAACCGTCCGATCGCTTCTCCACGCAACCGTTAGATCCTCCATTCGCGAAGCGTCATCAGTGTCGCTCGAGCAGACACATGTCAAGTGGAAGATCGTCGACCGTCCGATTGCGAGCGCGGGGTATTTTACAGCCTAACCCCTGCAATTTTGTCCATTTATTAAATAGTTTATAAACTTTCATTTGCCTTTACTAATTTTTGTAATATTTGCATGTAGCTCCTGAACCTTTGTGTATATCACATTCCAGTCCAAGCCACGTCACCTCACGTGACCTGTTCACGTGAGGTGCGGGGCATTTTGCACGGACACCCTTGAGGGTTTAGGTATTTAGATTTAGTCTAGGGATTTTGATTTTAAGTGTAACATTTTTAGGATATTTGCATGTGAGCCCCCGGGTATTTTGAAAATTACAGTTGGGTCCTTCCCAAGCGCGTGCAAGTCACGCGTTGGGGTGGGTATTTTGCAAGGGTACCCTTGCAGGTTTTGAGATTGTTATTTAGTCCTTGAAGTTGGTTAATACATTGTATATTTTTTTGTGAAAATTGCAATCTAGCCCCTGGATGTTTTGATATTTGCACTTATACCCCTGCCAGGCTGTGTAATTTTCGTATGCTTGTCTATTTATTTCATGCATCATTTTAACCTCAAAAATTCCACAAAAAATAATTTAGCCTCCTGTTAACTTGCTTGTTCACGCCATAATTTTGCATTGCATTTTTGTTGCATTTTCATATTTATTAAAAATAATAAACATGCATTTTTCCCACTGTTTGCATTAGAAAATCCATAAAAATTATAAAAACATTTTGAAAAAAATCCAAAAAAATATATTTTGTGTGTTTTATCATCTACTAGTGTCAGTCTAAAAACCATTAAAAAATTCAAAACAAAAACCTAAATCTTTATAAAAATCTAAAAAATCCTAGAAAATTCCTAAAAATATAAACTTAGTTGTCGTGTCTTCCTCTCTTTATAGTCTATATTTTAAAATTAATTTGAGGAATTTTGGGTACTGTTTAATATTTTTCATCCTCATTTTGATTTTGGCCAGCAACCTAGTCCACTGTTTTCCCTTATTTTGACTTTTAAAAATACCAATAATATTCTGAAAAATCCCCAAAAATCACAAAAACAGTAGAAAAGTATAAAAAGACCAAAAACATTTTATTACCTGATTTTTGACTATTTTTCTTGATTTTTATAAATACCTTATCACCTCCTTTCCTTATATTGTATATATACACTCTATTATTGAAAAAATAAATATAAAAATATAAAATATAAAAAGAAAATACAAAATCAGTAAAAAGAAAACCAAAATACAAAATTTAAAATTAAAAATAAAATAAGCAAAAAATATTAAAAATTAAAAACCCACAAAAACATTTGCATTGCATAGTGTAGACAACACATCACATTCACACACACACACACACACACACACACTAGCTTGATCTATCCTACCTTGCTCCCTGTGTTCGAACTCTCTATGTACTTACATCTATACATCTTGTTTGTAGAGTTAAAAATAAATTTGACTCCACATTGTTTGTCATTGTTTGATATTTGATTGTGGGTTCATTGTTGACTAAATACGGGATTTTGTAGTGGTCAATACACCGACTGTTGATTCGCCTTGTGAATCAATACGACCGCTCTCGATTTTCGTGTTTATCAAGAAGCGATCGGAAATGGAGGAATCTCTTCATAGCTCGGATCACCGTGAGTGATCGGAGATGCGTAGCTGTGGGAGATAGAACAGAAAGGTGTTGGGAAATCAAAGATGAAATAAGTGATCAGGATTTAAGATTTTGGTTGAAATTTGTTAAGGAAAACAAAGCGAGATGAGGAAGAGAGATGGAGGAGGAAGAAGAGAAGAAGAATGAGAAGGAGGCAAAGAAACTAACCTAGAAAATGGATAGGGTAGTCACCTACAGAGTCGAAGCTCGGTAGAGCTCCAAGGTTTTCGCCTCGACGCGAAGGCGTGCACGGAGGCCCTGCGCATGGAGGAGCACTGTTCGACTCCGACAGATGATCGTGTTCGATCTTCGCTCCTTGACCTTTTGCTCAACAGAGATGCACCGTCATCGACCTCGTCTTTGACCGGAGCTCTGGGAAGAGAAGTTGAAGAATGGCGGATGCGAGGTCCAAGGGGGGTTGGGCGTCCTTAAATAGAGGAGGAGAAAGGGAGCTCGACGAGGAGGTGGTTGGCCAAACTTCCTAACTGCCAACGACCAGTTGTTAAGTCATTGGCGGAGGAAGGGAAGAAGAGGCGGAGGCGACGAAGGGATCCAGGGAGGAGGAAGGAGGAGACGTGGGGAGATAAATGAAGAAGAAGAAAAGAATTGGGAAAGTAAGAGAGAGAGAGAGAGAAGAAAAAATTAAAATAATAATAAAATTAATTAAATTATTAATTATTATGAATAGTATTAGGTTAGGTTAATTTTTAAGTTAAATTAATTAATTAAGATATAATTAACTTATGTAAATACGTCATTAATTAAAGAATTAATTTAAATAATTTATTAAATTATTAAGAATACAATAAAATAATTAATAAGTAATTAAATGAAAATAGCTAAATAAATTACTTAATGAAATATTATTTATTTTAATTAAAGAATAAAGAATTAATAATATTAAATAATAATATAAGTTACGGTACAATATACAGTATACCAATACGGTCCCGAAACCTGTATTTTTCATATTAACTCCGCTTTTAGCAGAATCAGTGTCATTTTATAGATAATTAAGTAATACAAATTTTAAAGCTGAGTTTACTCAATTTGGAATCCGTATGACTGAGTTACGAGGTTCGAAAAAATTAGGTAGCGGCTTCGTGGTTTCAAGTTTTAATGGTATTTTTACTTCATCATTTTTTATATTTTTATATACATTTTTAGAAGATTTTTAGAAAAAAAATTAAGTTAATGGGGTTTAGGTTAATTAATTAAAAATCCAAGAAGTTTCTACATATACTACATATATACAACGGGGCCCAAACACCAAAACTCATCAATTTTATTCGAATATTTTTTTAATTTTTTTAATAAATAGTACTAAGTATAAAACGAAGTTTAAAAGTGAGTTTGTTCCGTTTGGAGATTTCTATAAATAGTTATGAACCTCGAAAGTTGGCTTTTGCAGTTCATTATGATTAATTATTTTTTATTGAATTATTTTTTTGATATTTTTATAAAATAATATATATTTTTACGAAAAAGTTTTAAAAAGAAGTGTTTTGGTTTGGTATTGTCTTAGTGATAAATAAAATTGGTGAAATATTTATACTGTGAAAAATAGGTAAATTGTATTTTTGGTCTTGATTTTCAATTATTTTTATAGGTTATGATCCTTATCTCCGCCTATTTATTTATTTTGTCGACCAAGTCAATATTGATCCAATCTCGAGGTTAGGATCAGATTGTATATCTATTTTATATTTATAGCCTTCTTTTCTTTTATTTTTCCTTTTCTCTTTATTATTTTATTTTGGATAAAATAAGTGTTAAATATATAATATTAAGGATTTAATGGGGATGTCCCCTGGGGCTGCCAATATGGCTGCCCCTCCCTCTATTTCGTTATGTTTATTTTTTTTTGAAAAATATAATCATGTATATTCATCCCTATATCCCTCATATATGCCATTCGAATTTCGTCTGAAACAGAGACTCCTACGGCCTCCATCGAGATAGTGTCGATTTAAAAAATCCTACGACCGTTAAAAATGATTGTCTGAATGGAGGCCATAGGTGTCTATGTTTCTGACTAAATTCGAATGGCATATAGGAGGGATATAGGGAAGAATATACATGGCGGTATTTTTCAAAAAAATAAAAAACACTGAAAATAGCACGGGGGTAGCCCCATTAACCTCTAATATTAATATTTGTGGTTAGAATGATAATTAATTAGAATTAAAGGATATTTACATGTATTTTACCAAAGATTTTAGCCAAAGTAAAAGAATAAAGGCGATGAATCATGGCTTCATAAATCATTTGTATCATTCATTTTTATATTGTTGTGTCTACATTTGTTATATGTGCATACCACGACTGCATCAAGAAGACCTAGATCTAAGATTTTAATCACTCGTATTTAATCATCAATCTCCAATTTATGAACGAGGAGGCCTATGTCCCTCTGTTCGACCTTGGAAGACTTGTCAAGTTCCGCATACTCAAATGTGTGGTTTTCTGCATGACATCTGAAATTGTCTCTTATACTACGAAGATGAAAACAAGATACTAAAGAGGGGATTTCGTGATTCATAAGTAATTTATGAGAGAACCCTCATAACTTATCAATCTCATTCATAAATCTAAACAAAAAAATTAAATCCAATTTACATTTAATTTAATGTAAACCATATTCACATATGTACCTCGAAGTAATTAAATGGATCGAATTCACATAAATATTAATTACTATGAATCATTATTTTTTTCAAATAAATGGATTATATTTGTGAATCATATTCATGAAAATACTTTTCTTGAAATTTGGTTATGATAGTAATAATTATGATCTTAATATTGACATCACATAGTATGAGTCCTTATCCCATTAAGACTCGTGGAATACAAATGCATCTAGTTTGAGATAATGTCGAGGAGATCATACTATCCACATATAGTGACTTGAAATTTGGATAACTATCTAAGTTCAAGATTTAGTCCAGTTTTAGTGAAACGTAATAAACTCCTATCTTTTAGCTCGTCCTGAAATGATTCAAACTCTAAGTGCACTCAACGAAATGCAACACACTATATGTGAGATCGAGAATGCATCAATGAGTTGAACCCAACTTCCATTACCATTTCTAATCATAGTCCAATCCACTTATAGCTTAGAAACCAGCTCAAGGAGTGTATTCAAATACATTTCCGTTACCATTTAATTTTCCAGCATTTGGACATTGAAATTTGAATTGGAATTAAGTATTATAGTCAAATGAAATGAAACTTAATCTAATTAATTCTCATATAACTAAGCTAAGAAGTAAAGTTATTAAAATCCATCCGGTTACATCATCCCTCGGAATGGAAGTGTCATGTTAGATGATCTATTATGATATTCTTGACCCTGAGTATTCCCAATACTCATGCATCTTTCATATTGGAAGGCTTTGATATATACGAAGTTCGAACCCTAGTTTGGTTGTCTTCACGGGTATACATGAATAGATTACTTATTCGATAAATTGGGTGATAATATTAATCATATACTTTGCAAAAGTATGTATTGATATCTCGAATCCACAGTGGCTGAGCCTCGGATCTCACCATAAGGTAGAGGGAAATCGCCGGAATCTGCTGGAACCACTAGTGATGTCACCATCGAATGGCCTGGAGCACTTCTTTTCTCACTTTTAATGATGGATAGTTGAGCAAGGTGTGGCGGAGGTGGTTTTATAGGAAGGTGGCGATGATTGATTTGGGAAGGAGGATCGGTGATGAGGATGTGATGGGGCAACGACCAATGCAATTGGAAGGTGGCGGTTGATTGAAGATCTGACGAGGATGGCTTAATAAGAAAGGATATTGGGTGAGAGGCAATGCGGCAACGACACAAATTGTGAAAGGGGGTGAGAAGAGCAGGTGGTTGGCGTTAAACAGAGGAAGGAGATGAGGAGCAGTAGCCGTCCAATCGACCGAGATAGTACCGCCACGATCATGCCACGTGGCAATTAATTAATAATTTTAATTAATTTTTTATTTATTTTTTAAAATAAGCGATATATATGCCAAAAACGATTACACATGGCGACTCTAGGAGTTGCCATGTGTCACTCCCAAAAAATTCAAAAAAATTAAATGAAAAGAAAAATAAAAAAGAAATAGCTAGTTACCTTGGATAGAAAAATTTTCTCACAAAAGTTGCTCATCTTAATGAGATCTACAACTGTAATGAAGAGAACAAAATCAAAATAGGTCATTTGCAGAAAGTGATTTTTTGGTGGCACTCTATGTACGTAGAATACCTCGATTTTTGTGTTTTGCAATTTTTTGTCATTTTTAAATAAGATAAAAATCAAAATAAATCAGATAAGATAAATAAAGAATATTTACATTACTCTAATTTTTTAGTTTTTTAAATAAATAAGAAAACAAGAAATTAAAATATTGAGTGTTTATTATACAGAATGTCAATGAGGACCTAGACTCAGTTAGTTTCTTTGACTTCAATCTCATTTTGGATTTGTATTTTTGCGTATTTGATAAAACTTTTGTCAAAGAAAATAAAAGATAAAGAATCAAATATGTACATAAAATAATAGGTCAAAATTGGATAAAATATACAATGTACAAAAGAGGCTAAAAATCCAACTTTCACATATGTGTTCAGATTCACTTGGACATGATCTTGTTTTGAAGGTAATTGAACATACATTAGTTCAAAAGTAAGTCGGATCAAATCGGACATTGTATGAGGAAAATGTCATCATTTTCGTTCGACAGATCAGAAATTAGGATTTGGTTTATTTGTCAATTATTTTTGTTAGTAATTTTTCCTTTATTCTTGTTAGTAATATGTACACAATAGATGTGATTTAAGGTGATTTGAAGTTAGCATAAATTAACTGAAATTTAAGGAAATTATCTTAATTTACAGGTCAATTGGACTGAAATTTTTGGCTTCTTATTTAATTCTACGATAGAGGATAAAATGCAATTATTATGTATACATGAATGAATGTGAATAATGCAATATAGATGATGAAATGTCAATGAGTTTGCGGGATCTGAGCTTAATTAATCTCTTTTCAAGTGATGAATCATTGATTCATCAGTGTCCCGGGTGCACTGTGTATTCTATTTGAATGAAATCGATTTAGTATTTTCCTTTTTATTTTGTGTACAATATTCATGTTGATGATTTATTGATTTAAGATGTAAAAATAAGATAATAAAATAGATCCCAAAAAGCAATGATTGATGAATAGGATTTTCTGGTGTTTTCTACACAATTTCTCTGACCTATCTCCCCATACTTTATTCCTTGTCGATCAAGTCATCATGATGGTTGGATCTCCCGGTCTAGGGTCACTCACTATCTTTGACACCATTTTTCTCTTTTATTTATTTTATTCTTTTATTTTGGTATTAAATGCATGTATAAAATGTATACATATCAATTATTGAATGGTATTTTATACAAATTAATGCTATATACACTGCAAGAAAAAGAAGATTTTACTACTACAATTGTAGTAGCAAAAGAGTGGTAAAATAATTGCAAAATGGTAGCAACACATGTTTTCTACCACATGTGGTAGTAAATTCTGTAGTTGTGCTGAAATGGTCGCAAACTCTTTGAGACCACACTGTGGTAGTAGTTGTGCTCGCAATAATTGTCGCAAGTAGTCATATTATAGTCCCAAAGTAGTAGTTAATTTTTAATAATTTACGATTATTTAGGCATGACTTTGCGACTATGAAGGGACCACATATACATGAGGGCATAATGATCTTATACAACTTGTAACAATTGTTCACCACTATGTTGGCACTAATTTATTACCAATTTACCACTATAATTCTACCATAGTATTAACAATGTAGTGCCATAATAGTCATAAATTCTGATTAAAAAAAATATAATCCAAACATGTAACCTCAAACTTAGTCCTCTCTAGGATTTTGTTCCTATAAATATTGAACAATAATATAATACTATCCATCTGACTGCTTATATTATCAAAAAAATCATCACAAAGTAGAAGCATGATTAGCATAGAGACATGCATCCAAAATTATAATGTGCGATGGTTCATGCAGAGCTACATTAGTCATACATATTAAAAACCAAAAAGACAAGACTTGAAGTTTTAGAACATCAAATTCTAAAAGATAAAATAACTAATACTAAGTTTTCCTCCATATATTAAAGACAATATTTTTTTACCTTGATTTTCCTTTGGATTTTCCTTTCTCTTCTTCATATTCTCCCAATGTTCTAAAACAATAACCCCTTTTGTGATGCCCTCTATGTCATGAGATCATCCTCGATCTCCTCGTTGTCATCATCATCATCATCATTTTCTTCATCCTCTTCATCTTCATCGTCCTCCTCTTCCATTTCCTCGTGATCAAGTCTTGATTGTATTTTTCTACAAAGCACAAAAGAGATATTTAAATGCTAGGAAAATAACTCATTTATTAAACAATGATCTAAAAGTACATGATGATGAAAATGTTAGCAATATACCTCAAATGGTCAATGGCCTTAACAACCTTATTGAAAGAGACTAAATTTGAATGAATGTCGTTCACCTTATTCACCAGCACACTCAGTGTTTGTGTGAGTTGTACAAACTCAGTCTTGGATACATCAGATGTCAGCATGTTGCATGATGAGGATATCTCAAAAAAATCAGATGCTCCATTGGAACTTATAGAGGACGTGAACTTAGGTGGAAAACCACCCAAAGTGTGCCTTCTATTAGGCAACACCTCACGCTTATTGATGACTTCTTTCCATAAACCATCATTGATGTCTATTTCTTCGTCAGAAATGGAAACACCAAGCTTGACTCTATACAAGTCCATGTAATGATCCTACAAAATATATTTTTTAGCTTAATATGAAAGAATTAAAATATATATATAACTGATAAGCAATGTACAACACCACCTTTGATTCAGGTGTAGCTCAATCCCACACCCATCCCCCACTTGTATGAGTCGCGGTCTACCATTTGATAAATGTTAGACGACGTTTATCATCTCCACGCTAATATTGTCAACATAATAATCATCAATACAAATCTATAAATGATATTGTAAAACAAACTTTATTATTTGTACATACCAGTTCATGCCTTACAGTTCCATGGCTCATCGATCCGCTAGTTGATCTAATATTCTGTATCCCTCTATTTATCCTCCCTACTTCAGACCTCTTCTGAAATTTTTCTTGAATGAAAAGGTCACAATATCGACTCCACCTCACTGGAGTGCACTACGATGGTGCGCATGATTTTGCTCTCTCCCAATTGCTCACACCATCCATCTTCTTGATTGCAACTTGTCTTACCATGTAAACAATATCTTTTACTCAATCCATTGCTAGCTTTACTAGAGAAAATCGATGTATTTCTTTTGTATGACCAGATGGTAGTACATACATGTTCTGCATATCAAGTTTCAATTATTAATACTTATTTTAAAATAACAAATAAATAACATTGCGTGATTAATCTTACATAAACACCATTTAAGATTCTCTCTTGCTCTTCTAGAGTCATGCACATCCATATGTAATCTGAGCAATCTTGCATAGCTCGGAAGGCCTTTGTGAGTGCTTGGGTCATAGCATGCTGATTATCGAGTGTATACCTGAATTTCAAAATTACTTATTACAATTAAATAAGCATGATAAATAAGCATGCACATATATAAATTAAAAGAATTGTTTATAAAATAGATACCCATCAAGTAGAAATCACAAGTATTTACAAGGATCTTGAGTAGGGGGCGGGACTTCGCGTTGAGGAGTGTCATGGGGCTGGGAAGGACCCTGAGTAATGGGTGGACCTGAACCTAGTGGAGGAGGTTGGGAAGGAATATGAGACTTGGCAGGGCTATGATGACGTGTAAAGGATTGTGGAGTGGGCTGGCGAGAGCGTATAACACTTGGAGGTATCCCTGCCAAAGAAATGTAATGTGCATACTACGAAGGGACCTCTACGCCAGTATCAAGCATATAAGAAACAAACCTTATGACATCTCCTTATGACATCTTCATTACGCTCACCTATTGTAGAAACAAGCATGTAAGAATTATGACTATTTTTAAAAAAATTGCTATAAGGAACCATACAATCTTTGTCTGGAGTACGTCGATATGAAATACGATTACCATCATGATGTCTTCTTCCCCCGTTCCCTCTAGAACCTCGTTCACGCATCATAGGCATTTCCTGTAAACATCAAATATGTAATTATTAAAAATTAAGAAAGAGATACTACAAATAAATAAATAAATTATTGAACTTCAGTTTTAATCAACTCATAATGATACTATGGGTTATTGCTACACTATGTGGTCGCTCCATGTCTGTAACAAGTACAGTTGACGAGTCATCTATATCCTATTGGTCATTATAATCAATATAATTGCATGACATCTTCTTTAAAACTATAAAACGACCATCTCTTTTTCGCTTTTTCCCTTCTATTGGAACATAACATATATGATCAACTTGTGAACTAAGGACAAAAGGGTCAAATCTTCGAATATATTTTCAGGCAATGACATCTGCAATATCATGTATATGATCAACAACCAAACCATATTGTGGATCGCACCAGTCACACGAAAATAAGATCTTATTAGTAGGTGGCATATGATATTCAAGCTCAAGCACCTCCTTAAGAATCACGTAATAATTCAAACTATCCTCACCGTAACATGATCCTTTCACCATATCATCAGAGTTGTATGTAGTTAAGCTTGTGGTTGTGTCCACACAATGAAATCTACACTCACTGGCAAAAAAAACCATTACGACATCACCAAATGATTAGTGATAGGTCATTGAGTATCTTGTGTTTAGGATCTATCGGATCAATCAACTTTACACACTCTTTAAACCAATTTGAGAATTTCTTCCTGAATTGATCCATAACTTCATCTTCAGCAAATGAAGTATTGTCTACCATTAACTTATATATGTACTCCCTACAGTTAGAGAAAATCGTTTTATGAATTGAAGATCTTACTATAAAAAAACAAATTGAATATGTATGCATATTATGCTATTGGTGTCACTTCATTTGTGTTGTCTTGAACATAAACCTCAGTAGTGTCTTTCTCTTGGATGCTCACCATTCTTGATTTTTCTTTTTTAAAAGGTCGACTGCATGTTTCAAAAATGGAGAGGCCAATCACATGTTCATTTTTAATGTACTCATTTCGCATGGGACTATTATGAATGATTTCAATGTCTTCAGACAAGTATCTAGAACAAAATTTGGCTACCTCTTTAAATATGTACTGAGCACTTATTGAGCCTTCAATCTTTTTTTTATTACGTACCTTCCTCTTCAAGAAAAACATATACCTATTATCATGGCAGCAAACATTGTTAGACAAAGTACATTGGTCTTACTATATTAAATATCATTATAGATCATACCTTTCGAAAAGGTACATCCAACAATATTTGACCGGTCCGCCAACTTTAGCTTCATAAGGAAGATGCACCATTAAATGTTCCATCAAGTCAAAAATGTAGGTGAAAATATCTTCTCAAGGTTGCATATGATAAGTATTACATTCTCCTCAAGTGTTGTCATATCTTCAACTTGTAACTTTGAAGAGCATATGCATTTGAAGAAGTTACTCAACTACGTTAATACATCATGAACTCCCTTCGGTAGTAATCCTTTAAAAGCAAGGGTCAATAGTTGTTCCTTAAATAATGACAATCATGACTTTTCATACCCTTAAATATGTTTTTCTTCAAATCAACAAGTTTTGAAATGTTAAACGAATAACCATCTGACATTTTTTAACTTACTTGCCCACTCACATACATCTTTCACTTGATCTTTACTTAATCAATATTTTGCCTTCAGCATATGAAAGAAACCATCATCAGATTCTACCAGCCCTAACTCAGGACGTGCACAAATCATTATTAAGTCTCTACAAGTATTCTCAGTATCATTTGTCTTGCCTTCAAATCCAATACGATATAAAATATATTATCAAAGGAACTCTTCTCTATGTGAATGACATCTAAATTATGTCCGATGAGAAAATTAAGCAAATATGATATTTCCAAAAAAATGCTCATTTTTGTCTAGTTGTGGCTATCTCTAAATCAAGAAAGAGGTTGTACACAATCATCAGAATCTTGTAACTCTATCAGCCCCTACAATATTTCAAATAATGATAACCTTATTGATGGATCTGGATTATCAATTGTATTTTTTTTGAATGTCTTCTTTTGTTTCCTATATGGATGATCTTTCAGCAAGAACTGTCGATGGCAGCAAAGAAGCATGGCTTACGACCATACTGACACTACAAGAAAATACAGATTCTGCGACTACACATGTAGTAGTAAAGTAGTAGCAACGTAATCGCAGCGTAGTCGCAACAAGGATTTACTACCACACATAGTAGCAAAAACAGTAGTCGCACCAATATGGTCGCAAAATTGTTGCGACAACAATGTAGTCGTTAAAGTGGTCGCAAATGTAGTCGCAATTAGTCGAAATTCAGTCACAATATAGTCACTAAACCTTTACCTATTTACGACCACATTACCACTATGTTGTGACTACATTAGCACCCAGTCACAATGACCACGTTGCATTAACTGTTGAGTATTGTGACTATGTTACCACTATCTTGCCACCACTTTTCTATCATGGTGGTAGCAATGAGGTGGCTATGTAGTCGCAAAACCTGTTGCCATATTAAAAAAATAGAATCAACTTGAGAGTGTTACAATACACCTAAAGAAGTATCTCCTAAAATCTTTCAACCTGTATAAAAATTACATAGTACAATCTAAATTGGAGAAATGAAAATGCAACTTTGTTCCTGAATCTTCGTATAGAGCCAAAGTTTAGCATGCATTTCAATATATGAACCAAGATTACAAAAGTACAAATATTTTAAAAACTAAAAGTTCAAAACAGTAAAAAACTAACTTTATATCGAGGCTCTAAAGTTCTTAACCGTACATAGTTTTAAAGTATAAACTATCACGAGAGTATAATGCAAGCTAGAGAGTAAAAAGTTCTTAACACTATAATGTTTACACTAAAATTTTCTTCTCCACCATTTAGTAAAAGCATTGTCCTTAGCCTTAGCCTTCTCCCTGTCCTTGCCCCCTTTATCCTTGTAAATTTCTTGTTTTCCTTTGGTTGTCCCACATTCCAAGATCATATTCCTGAAAAAATAATATA